>JAOPTO010001006.1:0-199505 GCA_033822845.1 Tetrapedia diversipes
TTGCCACGGTGTTGGGTAATAATGAGTTACGACAGTTGTTATAAATTAACAGTGAGCATGATGCATTGTTTCACGGAATGATGCAAAATGAAAATTCGATTGATGGAGCGGTCTGTTTTTGGGGAAAATTAACGGTATATCGGAATACCACAACAATTAACACCAAACTTGGAGGATCGATTTTGCCACGGTGTTGGGTAATAATGAGTTACGACAGTTGTTATAAATTAACAGTGAGCATGATGCATTGTTTCACGGAATGATGCAAAATGAAAATTCGATTGAGGGAGTGATCTGTTTTTAGGGAAACAGTAACGGTATATCAGAACACCGCAACAGCAATAATTAACAGCAATAAATTCCTGGTTTAAGGATTAAGATAAAACGAAATGAAAGATTGTATTATGATGTTAAAAGTAATCGTTAATAGAAATAGTATTTTCTTCTTTATTCGTAACGCTTCGAAGCGAAACAGTTACAATGTTATATTGCACTGCGGCAGCGTAATTGTTCAGAAGCCAACTAGCATGAAACGATCCATCAAAATTCTCAGATAACAGATCCCACTCTTGGTAATTATAACATGATCGTGAGACGCATGGAAAGGAGAGGTACAGAGTATTGTCCAGGCATCATGATTGCACACAAACATGAATCGGAGAGTGATACGGTACCTACATCGCGATTGTTTACAATCAACCTGCCGTGAAATCACTGTAACCGAGTAGAGACAGCTGGAGGGCGAGCAGAAATTGAATAAAATTCAAGATGGACACGTCTACGAACAATCGCTAAAATATCAATGGTATAAACTTTATTACGCAAAGTTCCTTCAACGTGAAGCTTAATCCTTAACCGAATTAACCTACTCTAATGTTTAATCGAAATTTACGTAATAATATGTTTATTTATTTATTTAACAATGAACGTACCAAAGCCCATAGAATACATAAAATTATAAATAATGGATTATATTATAGTACAACGATTCCGTAAAAAGGCTAAGAACCGTAATTACATATTTATTTATTTATTTACTTGTTCATTTTATTTATTTATTTAACAATGAACGTGCTAAGGCCTTTACAGCATATAAAATTATAAATAATGGATTGTATTATAGTACAACAATTCCATAAAAAGGCTAAGAACCATAATTACATATTTATTTATTTATTTATTTATTTGTTCATTTTATTTATTTATTTAACAATGAACGTGCTAAGGCATTTACAGCATATAAAATTATAAATAATGGATTATATTATAGCACATCAATTCCATAAAAAGGCTAAGAACCATAATTACATATTTATTTATTTATTTAACAATGAACGTACCAAGACCCTTAGAATACATAAAATTATAAATAATGGATTATATTGTAGTACAACAATTTCATAAAAAGGCTAAGAACTATAATTACATATTAATTTATTTATTTAACAATGAACGTACTAAGGCATTTACAGTACATAAAATTATAAATAATGGATTATATTATAATACGGCAATACTACGAAGAAGCTAAGAACTATAATTATATATTATTGAACAGATATGTTCGATATATCTTAAAAAAAAGTTTCAAGTACGAAAACAAAAATTCGCAATCCAACAGGTGACTAACGTTTGAAAAAGAGACAACTCTGACCCAATAACTGAATTGCAGAGCCCGCCAACACAGACACGTGTCATTAGCCTCTATTGAACGGTCATTAGGAATTCACGCCGCGATTTCGTAATCCATGCTCCACCAACGTTCGTTACTTTCGTCGGCATCTCGCTTCGATATTCCCCTTTTTTCCCCCGTTTCCCTCGAAACCGTGTACATTACCGGATACCACGAAAGTTTGAAATATCGAGTCGGATTGCGATATTAGATACGGCTAATTGAATACCGCGGAGAGTTTCACGTAACTCGGGTTACCGAGAGGCTCGGCCGTAATTTATTATGTACTTAACGCTTTTTCGTATGATTAATAATGCGCGTGCGCGCGCACGAGAGCTCTGCCCGCGATGATTTAACGGCCGATATTTGTTATTGCGCAAGCCCGAGCCGGTGGAATTGTAATCCCTACCGTTTTAAACAATCTTTCACGGAGGCTGCCTTTTTTTTTGCGATTATCGCTTGCGCAACGTCGATCGGGCAGGTTTGATTAGCTGGTCGAAAAAAAGCAAAAGGCGAGCAAGATTTATTATAAGATAGGATCCGGCGAAAAAGTAGATCGCGTTTTTATGTGAACAATGTCAAAACTAAATACGGTCAACGAAATTCGATGAAATTCGATAATAATTTCACGTACGTCGGATAAAAATATTGACTTTTTGTTTACCGATTCTCTATAAATTCTGAAACGTCAATTGCAAAACACCATAAGTACACAATAATTTTATAATCGCGTAAGCGTCTTACAAGGTATAAAAGTTATGTTCTTTTTCTCTTCTTCTTTCTTTTTTCTTTGCATCTGTTGAGAACAATTAATGTGAATGGTTGGTATGAATGTGGTGTCATGAAGGTAAAGTTGGCAAGAATGAGTTTGTTCTGAATGATTGTTGTACGGTATGATCGTTAATTCGTTATTGAGATCTGAGAGAGAGAGAGAGAAAGTAAAAAAGAAGAAACGAAAGTAAAATTAAAATTGTACAAAATCAAGATAAAAGATAAGAACAAAACGTTATTGTAATTATTAATTTAATCCATGTTATTATTATTATTAAATATTAAAATCTAAAAGGCTTTCATTTCTCCATTAAAAACTAAAATTATTGTCCCTGACCATGTTAAAATCCAACAGTATCGTACAATTTATTTATATCACCATGTACATAAAGGTCTTCTAACCCATTTACGATAAAATTTACAAATAAAATAATAATAATTATTATTTTAATTAAAAAAAAAAAACATTGCTTCCAGTCACGATGAAATCGAGAAAATGAAACGTATGAAAAAAAGTTTCCCACTGAAACCACCTTCGCCAACGTAACACATACCATAAGCCCATCCAACGAGAATACAAGTTCCACGATCAATCATACCACAACAGACGCAACACCCTCGTAGCATCGGCTCGATAAAAAACCTTTCAGCACCCTCGCAGTTCCATTTCTCAGCAGCCCCGACCGCGCGAAGCAAAACAAATCTCGCAGCACCGATATCTCACCTCGAACAAGATCCATGCCGAAGAATGCCGCAGCATCGGTCCTGTTTAATTACCAACCGAATCCATTGCAGCGGGTGTTCGAGCGGAAGCAATCACGAGACTCCGTCGAACCGTTGCCCGAGGGACGAGAAATATCGAGACAGAGAGGATCATCTCGTTTTCGATCTCCAGGCTCGATTTTTCTTTCTCGCCGCGGACTATACCCCTTTCGACGATCGAGCGCTATGACGTATCTACCATCGGTAATTATCGCTGATTAACGACTGGCCGCGTCGTTATCTCGGCCAGGTCGCTCGGGAGGAGCTCGATAGGCTCGATCGAGCCTCGATATTCGGCCTGGACGAACTTGTCAAACGAATCTCCCGGCCACCTTCGCGGCTCGACTCGACGGTCAGCCAGGGGGGGGGAGAAATAAATTTTCAATGGTATTCAATAAGCGTATTTTATTGGTACGATTGCTGATCGCAATTATCGATCATCCGCTCGAGGAGGAGGATTACCGAGCTCGATGAAATTAAGTGGCAACGGGGTCAGGGAGGAGAGGAAGGGGTTTGTATGGGAAGTTAGGTCGAGAGGCTGGGTGTGGATGAACGAAGGAGAGATTGTCGTTTCGATGAAAGAGGAAATTAAGGGAAACTCAGCAATTTCCCTGAATAAATTCCGTTTTTTGAAAGAGTATATTCGCGTTTGACTCTCGTTGCGTATACAGTAGCGGAAAAAAGTTTAAAACAAGTGGACAATGTAAAGCATAGCTTTATGGTTTGTAAATATTGCTTACACATTCGTTTTTATTGTTATTATAATACATAGAACCCTATTTATTGATTAACATAGAATATAAATTTTTTTATTATGCTACTTCTTATAAATCAATTAATTTATTCTCGTTGACTCTTTGGTCTTAAACTTTGTCCCTTACTGTATCTATTCGAAATAAAGGTTACGTTTTTCCATAAGAAATGCAGACGAGTTCAGTATAAGAAACAATGCATAAAATAGAATAATAAAAGATTATACATTTTCATTTTTATTTTCCAATGCAGAATTTTTTTAATACCAATTACTCAGCAATGAGTGTTCAGTAGTTAGTGTCGATATTTCATGAAATTTTTACTTCGTCCGTAATAAACAGCCGTCGTTCGCATCATCCCCTAGAAAAACAAGCTTCCTGGTGATTTCCATAACCAACCTCGCGGCGTTCATCCGTGGCAAACAAATCAGAGGAATCGTTACGCGACGCACACAGTGCGTCTAACCAGTAGACACCTCGGTCTATACGTTTCTCTATTCGTCTCTTTGTTCGTTTTGGCGAAGGGCCGCACCCTCTTTCAGCTCGTTCCTCTTTTTTTCCCCTCACAACTGTTGCTGCATTTCTTCCTGAAGCTTCCTCTTTTTGCCACGATCCTCCTCTCGCCTGGTCAGCCTCTTCTTCGTCGAGTTCCTGACGACTACCACGGGTCCACGTGATCATTCACGGTCGCTGGAAACCAGAGCAACAAAGAAGGAACGTGTATTGCTACAGCTCTCCCACTTTGATCCATTCTGTTCATCCTTCCTGATAGACAGAGATTAGGGCTGTTGTAAGGCGGACACCAGTTTGTCGAGAATGATCGACCATCGAGGCGGCGACGACACTCTGGGATCTAGATACACCTCGAGTTCTTCCGTTTGCGATAGGCATCGCATTTAGAATCCTTTCGTATAGGATAGGCGTCGCTTACGTCTGAGAGAGCAGTCTCTTTGGGTTCCTTGTTGGTGCTGTTCAACGCAACTTTCTCCTTTGCATTCTTAACCCCTCGACTACGGCCATACCATACGGCAGGAATTGAATTACGATGTGCGCTGGACGACGAACTTTTGGGTGTCAGTAACGAACTGTGTCCTTTAGCCTCTTCTATTCATTAGAATCTTGCCTTTCGCTGCGTAGTATGGATAAGTTATCTTTATTCCTTCTTTTTTAACCGATAATCTCCAACGATAATCAACACCTTCCTTGTCTTTCAAATTTTTAACAAGGAGAGGCTCAAGCTTAGCAACTGCGTTTGAAACGGTAGTAATTTCACGAGAATGGTCTTCGACTAGCAATTTCAATTTTTTCCATATCGTCACTGAACGCTGAAAATTGCTTTGTCTCTTCATCGAGAGCAGAAACCTCAGACTGAAGCTGATTTACTCTAGGAGTTAACCCTTTGCACTCGGCTGTCCCCTCTCATGGGACATCGTAATCCTAGCATATGATAGTTTCGCAAATTTTCAGACGTTAGTTCAAACCCGGACGTTAAATAGTCATATATGTAAATTTTAATATATGACTTAACTAAACTAAATAAAGTTTAATATTTGAAGGAGTGAATCATAGTAAATATTTCGAATTTGAAAATTTTTGAAGTTAGTATCATTAAACGACTAACGGTCATCTCTCGAGTGCAAAGGGTTAATTCCTCCTTAGATAAGCTTTCCACGTCTGAAACGCTAGTATTAATATCAGTGACTGTTGAAGCCAATCGATTGACACTTTTCTCTACACGCACTAAGCGGATCTTTGTCTGCGTCTCAATGACGCGTTGCTCAGCAGATAAGGTGTAAGGACGAGCAGGAAAGAATAAAGGTAGTCATTCAGAGGAATTTATAGAAAGCGGACCTCGAGTTGTTCTTATTTAATCCAAGTACCCTTGCTGCCCATCCCTAACACGCGTAGCACATTTAGCGTATCTCCGCGACTTTGGTCATTTCAATTCAACAATAAATATTTCTTCGAGGCGATTGATTTCGTTTATTCGTTAGAAGACGAATATCCAACACTTTCCAACCGTATGCCTGCACGCCTAGCCCCGTACACCTGTTTCACGCAAATTTTTCATCGCCCAGCTTTTTCCTCTCTGTTTTGAGAAACCGTTGCCCTGAAACCGCGAACGCACGCGTCTCCGACCGTGAACACCGTTATCGCGAGGCAGCGAGAGATTCAGTAACGGCCAGAGGCCGTTTTCTTGCGGCCCGTCGGTGGAATACATGACGGACCGGCTGGCTGGCGCACAATCAACGGAAAGCATTTCAGGTATTAGCCCGAACACGTGGCACGTGGACCGTGTCGCTCGATCGCGCGGCAAAAAGTTAACTACCGCGACGCACCGGAGTCGCGGGATAACAGGGGGAAAAAAGGACGGCGGCAAGAAGTTGTCGCTGTTGCCGACGGTGAGGCTCTCGCAGAAGCTATTATACCGGAAGCTGCTGGCCGGCGATTATGCGTACGCGCAGAGGGGGCTGTGTACCGTTCCGCGCGGCACGCACCTCGATCCTTGGATCCTTGAATGCGGGATACGATGTTGGATCCGTTGAAGAAGGGTAGGATAAGGGAAAGAGGGAGGGGAGTGTCTAAGTTATACAGCAGGAACTCCTGTATCTGAACTGTAGACGGATAATAAAATTTTTGAATGACAGAGCAATCTTTCTTTTTTGTTTTTCGATTGAATTGAAGTTGAATTGGAATTATTCGAAAAGGAACTAACAGATGATAGCATTTAAATTTCACAGCGACTTCGCGTGGGGTCTCTGATCGGGCCACTCCCATTCCTACACGTACACAAGAGAGACTTGTGTGAACAGCGAACAAGAGAGGATGCCACGATATAGCCTATAGCGGATTTAGAACAAATTATTGTTTTCATCAACCGTTATTCTTGTTACTAATTTTTTTAATAAAGAAATACTACCACACAGAGTTGACAGCTTTTTAACATAAGTAGTGAGAGGTTACTCGGTGAGAGTTTCTAAGTGTTCGCCTGTTTTGTTTCAGTGTCTGTTATAAGCGGAATTTACTGACAAACACTTTTGAATGATTGCAGAAGAAAGATACAAATAACTGCAATGGAATGTCATATCGAATCGAAGAGTGAAGATTGTTCGATTAGAGTGAGATTAAATTTCCATGTAATCCTTGGGGAAGTAACAGCTTAATTAAACCACGTTTTCCACGACATGACGTGACAATTTTAAGGGTGAAATAAAAATCCACAGACAACATGTGACGCGTGGAAATTACTTTCAGAAGAGGCATAATAGCGAACATAGCTGTACCGGTAATTGCCCGAGGAAATGAAATGATGATTTTCCCGGAACAAAGGACGTGCCATTTTCCGTCTACGCGCTGTTCGACCGAATAACATTTAACAGCGTTCAAAAATAAGAAAAAAAAAGGAACGCGTTCCGCGTATCACGGAAATTGTCGATAATAACGATCAAACGAAGGAAATATTAATGACAATAATATCCAGGAATAAAGGGGAAACTATTACAGAAGAGTTCACGGAGACAGGAAATCGTTTTCGTAATATCCTGTCCATGGAAATCCGCGATCACCATAGCGACGCCTTTCAATTATCCCCGTAAGAAATGCTTGTACGCTCGATGCATAATGATCGACGGTAATACGAGCTGTTTAAAGCGCGCGTGCACACGCTCGAGTAAATTAATCTCCGCGAGAGCGGCGTTGCGTCACGAAAACACAGTGACATTTAAACTCCGTGAAAAATAACTCTGCAGCACCTACAGCTACCGTATAAATCAACTGCCCCTTAACAATCCAATGAATCACAAAAAAAAAGAATTGAGGGAAAAGAAAGAAAATAAGACGATCGTCAACCCTTTCCAGCCACCTCAACCCTTTCGAACGATTTCAAATTTTCCAAATCGCAAAACAAGTTTTATACTCCGTTCAGCAGAAAACTTGCAGGAAACCTAAACCCATTTTGTAATATTTTTCTATGAAAATTTTTTGTAATATACTCAAATATATGCTCAATAATTACCCTAAGTATTATTTTTCTATCACCTTTCCTTCCGCCCCAAAAAAAACTGTCAAAGAAACGCTTTATTTCAGACCGTTACTGTGGTGTTACCCCTTACATAAACTTAACCCTTTGCACTCGAGAGGTTACTGTTAGCCGTCCAACAATATTAACTTCAAAGATTTTCGAGTGCAAAATATTTACTAAGATTCTTTATATTGAACTTCATTTAGTTTAGTTAAGTCGTACACTAAAATTTACGTATATGACTATTTAACCACCGAGTCTAACTAATAGACAAACTAACTAAAGTCTGAAAATTTGTGGAACTATCGTTTGGCGACTAACAGTCGCCTCTCGAGCGCAAAGGGTTAACACTTCCTTGGCACTTTACCGAGGTTTTTATTGTATAGACCCCGAAATTACACCAATTATTGAATCAGGGCTCAGGTTCTCGCTGGGTCTTTTATATTTTCCGATGACAAAGGAAAGTCTGATGGGGGTTCATATGGGAAAAGTCACTTAGGCTGAGCCAAGGACTGTTTTGACCGTCTTACGTTATCTATTCTGCGAATTGTCCACATCGCCAAACGATGATTAATTTAAAGAACGTAATAGAGATACATGGTATAATACACTGAGGTGCATAACTGTAGCACCACCCTCCTTTTTGAGTATTTCGGATTTTTGGATAGGAATGCAAAAAAGTCGATTGTATGAGGTGAAAGGGTATGATAAACAGTAAACATCAGAAAAGTTTTATTGTAATTTTCTGTCGACACAAACGATATATTTATATAAATACAACTATAGCACTAAGGGGGGTGGTGCTATAGTTATGCTCCTCAGTGTAGGTTTCATATATCATTCGACAAACGCTATATCTATGTTCTTGATTCTAAAATGCTGCAATATCTACAGTGCTCAGGAGTTGGCCCCCAGAACAGCACAGAGTCACACGTAGAAGTACAAGTGCGGTAACAGCTGGCTGTTCCAGTCACTTAACACTATTCCTACCACAACCGGTCAAATGACCGTTTTTTAAATTTCGATTAGAATTTCATAGATGCAACGTAATTGAATCGCCTTTAAACTTTAGACTTTTTCTCAAATATACGTATAATACATTTTTCAATATTTACTTCTTTTTTCATTGTTTATTTTTTGAGAAAAATTTGTAGTCTGCCTTACGTGGGGATGTCGCGATAGGAATACGTATACGTGAAGTGTCGGTAGGAATATTGTTAACGCTAACTTTACAGGACTCGTCAATTTGACGGATTTCAAACTTCATGAGCTAAATTTGAAAAAACCGTTACTATTATTCCTAATAATTTCTGCTAACTTTTATCGATGGGGGGATACAGATATATCCAATCAATTTCCCTCTCATGTTCTGCGATTTCAAATTCCGTTTGATGTATACCTTATTCCTTAGTATATGTTGGATTTGGAAAAACATTATTATAGTTTGATGCAAATCTAGCCTACCAAAGACACTTGGCTCTCCCTGAATTTTCCGTACTTTCTCAAGTTCTTTGACCGCATGAGCCTGTACAATCCAACAAGTTCTCTTCCTCGTCAACTACACGCAATTTGCATCTCGAAAATCGCGAATTACCGTAAACTCAGCGTCGAAAGAGCTCGAGGAGAGCAAGACCGTTGCGTTTTCCGCGTGAGAGCAATCATAGCCGTTCGTATCGTACTCAAGACTAGGTTTCTTTTTACTTTTCCTTTCACCAAAATTCGCATAAAAAGGGGGGTTAGGCTCAAGATGCAAATTTAGCCTGCCCAAGACACTTGGCCCTACCTGAATTTTCCGTACTTTCTCAAGTTCGTTGACCTGTACAATCCGAGCCGATAACCAGATACAATTGGCTCTCGTTCCCCGTTCGCGATTCTATCGTTCGATCGCGGGCAAACGTACGCTCGGGCAGCGTCGAATCGAATTTCTCGCGTTCGCACGTTTCCCCGGTTTCGCCTTCGCCGTCGCCGACCGGATAATTGCCGATGTCTGGATAACAAAAGCGTGTCAATAATTAATCGACGCTGAGAAGCGGAGATTAATCAATTTGGTTAACGCCACCAGGCGAGCGTGCGGTATCGTCGAGAGTGTGCGGCCTCCTCGTGCGTTAAACGCGACCCACCGGCCTCCTCTCTCCTTTTCTCTCCTCCTCCGTTGCCTGTCCCCGCGTCTCTCTCGCCAACGCGAACGTCGGTACCCGCTCGTGTTAATTAACCCCATTGAGATCCCAGTTAAGATATCATTGTTCAGCGTGGAGTTCGCGTTTCGACGAGAAACAAAATCTCGCCGGGCCTGTGCTCCACCTTGTTTGGCGGGGGAACGGGGCAGAATAAATCTTGCGGCCAACGGGGCCCGACTAATTTTTAAGATCTCCGTTTTCAATTGTAATTGCACCGCGCCTGGCCACCGATAAATTACACCTCCGACCCGCGTTTCGGTGGAATTGCACGGTCAAGATATGGTACGGAGGTTGCTTGATCGAGTTTTGTTATTTCTGGTAGCTTTGTTTGGGGAGGAAGCATTTGGATTTATTTAAACATTCTCTTTAGTCTCTTAGTGATACATTCAAATTTTAGTATATCATTTAACTAAACTAAATGACGTTTAATATAGACGAATCTTAGCAAATGTTTCGAATTTGAAACTTTTTAAATTTAGTATCGTCAGACAACTAACGATCGCCTCTCGAGTGCAAAGGGTTAATTTCTGGTAGAGACAGTGTATTTTACACATACACGATACACTGCCGAGCATCGAACGAGCTTACAACTCGTGAACCAACGACGCTCACCACAATCTGTTAGCTGTTTACTTCCTAAGAATTTCCTCCGAATCCCACTCAACGTCCATCCTACACCGCTACCAAATTACCAACGCTCTATCCACCCAAAGAATCCTTTCCCGACGAATATAGGCGAATCTTAGTAAATATTTCGAATTTGAAACTTTTTGAATTTAATATCGTTAGACAACTAACGATCGCCTCTCGAGTGCAGAAGGTTAATTTCTGGTAGAGACAGTGTATTTTACACATACACGATACACTGCCGAGCATCGAACGAGCTTACAACTCGTGAACCAACGACGCTCACCACAATCTGTTAGCTGTTTACTTCCTAAGAATTTCCTCCGAATCCCACTCAACGTCCATCCTACACCGCTACCAAATTACCAACGCTCTATCCACCCAAAGAATCCTTTCCCGACGAATATAGGCGAATCTTAGTAAATATTTCGAATTTGAAACTTTTTGAATTTAATATCGTTAGACAACTAACGATCGCCTCTCGAGTGCAGAAGGTTAATTTCTGGTAGAGACAGTGTATTTCACACATACACGATAAACCGCCGAGCATCGAACAAGCTTACAACTCGTGAACCAACGACGTTCACCGCAATCTGTTAGCTGTAATTCACTTTACTTCCCAAGAATCTCCTCCAAATCGTACTCAACGTCCATCCTACACCGTTACCAAATTACCAACGCTCTATCCACCCAAAAAGAATCCTTTCCCGACGAATATAGGCGAATCTTAGTAAATATTTCGAATTTGAATCTTTTTGAATTTAGTATCGTCAGACAACTAACGATCGCCTCTCGATTGCAGAGGGTTAATTTCTGGTAGAGACAGTGTATTTTATACATACGCGATAAACCGCCGAGCATCGAGCGAGCTTACAACTCGGGAACCAACGACGTTCACCATAATCTGTTAGCTGTAATTCACTTTACTTCCCAAGAATTTCCTCCAAATCGTATTCAACGTCCATCCTACACCGTTACCAAATTACCAACGCTCTATCCACCTAAAAAGAATCCTTTCCCGACGAAAGGAGAAAGGGTATAGAAAGAGATCTTGCCTAACACGCGTCCATTCGACGATTGACTTTTTCTGAGCCGGACGTCTCGCCGCGATTTGCTAATGAAGCCTCGGAAGGGTTCTTTCGCAGGGCACGAGGTTCCAGGAAACGCGCGTTCTCCGCGTCCTGCCGGGTCCCTCGTGGCTGAGTGAAATTATTATGAGAGCCGGTTACGTATGTAAGAGCCGTGGCAAGATGGTGTTCGCTCGCTTGTCACCGCCCCGAGCAACTAACCTTCCTGTTGTTGCATGACCCGTGTGCGCCTTCTTCAGCATCTCTCCTCTCCCGACTACCCCCGTCCTCGCCCCTCCGGAACCCGGCGAGTGCCTTTCGCCTCTTTTTATCCCGCTTCTTCGTTCCGCCGGGCAAAGACACATACAGAGACCGTGGCTGCCGCACGAAACGACGATGTTTCATATATATCGCAACACACGAGCGAACAGAAAGAAAGAGAGAGAGAGAGAGAGAGACAGAAAGAGAGAGAGAGGAACACACGCAGGATAATTATTTCGGGACAACGGCTGCTGTTCCTAGCGGCGCATTCATCTACCACGAAACAGGAAACGGCCCTCGAACGAAAGGGCGAGACGCGATTGCAGAATTGATCGGACAATTAAATCAGATTAAATTGCAAATTTATTTATTTATAAACGGGAAAACCTATCAGTATAGATGGAGTGTTGATAATTAATAATTTCAAACAACAATTAACCCTTTGCACTCGAGAGGTGACCGTTAGTCGTTTAATGATACTAACTTCAAAAATTTTCATATTCGAAATATTTACTGTGATTCACGTATATTAAACTTCATTTAGTTTAGTTAAGTGATATACTAAACTTCAAAAATTTTCAAATTCGAAATATTTGCTATGATTCACGTATATTAAACTTCATTTAGTTTAGTTAATGATACTAACTTCAAAAATTTTCAAATTCGAAATATTTACTATGATTCACGTATATTAATCTTCATTTAGTTTAGTTAAGTGATATACTAAACTTCAAAAATTTTCAAATTCGAAATATTTGCTATGATTCACGTATATTAAACTTCATTTAGTTTAGTTAATGATACTAACTTCAAAAATTTTCAAATTCGAAATATTTACTGTGATTCACGTATATTAAACTTCATTTAGTTTAGTTAATGATACTAACTTCAAAAATTTTCAAATTCGAAATATTTACTATGATTCACGTACATTAAACTTCATTTAGTTCAGTTAAGTCGTATATTAAAATTTACATATATGACTGTTTAACGTCCGGGTTTGAACTAACGTCTGAAAATTTGCGAAACTATCATATGCTAGGACGATGTCCCACGAGAGCTTACGATGTCCCACGAGAGGGGACAGCCGAGTGCAAAGGGTTAAGCAATCAGGTAAATAGGCACGATTAATTCAGCCCTAAATTACGCATATAATTGTGTTCAATATCAGAAAAATTCATTTTACGTACACTTGTGTATAAAATAATTCTTATTATTATCATTAATTCCTACGATTTACGACCACCGTTGGATTTACGATCGAGTTGGAAGTCCTGTAAATCTTTCTTCGCATTCACCGATGGCCTCCTTTGTTCTCCTTAAACAGAAGAAACTGCAAACCGCGCGATTTCAATAAAATCCTGCGGAAGAAACTTCGCGCTTGCCATCCCCGTAGGAAAACCTCTATAGAAACGTAAATCACTCGAGGTTCGACAAATGCCTTGGAAAGAGAGGAAAAGACGGGTACGACAGAGGGTTCGAGGGGGGATTTGCGCAATTATTCGGGAATATTTCATTGAGAGAACCGAGTCCCTGTCCGATGTATCCGAGACGTGGCTCGCTCGAGAGTCTCGAGAGCCTGGTTATTCGCTCGTCGATGTCATCGGTGCCTTAGGCAACCATATCCTTCTTGTACAGCTGACCTCGGAGGACCTCTAAGAAGCCCAACCCAGTCTACCAACCCACCAACCCAGCAAGCCCACCATTAGTAACCTACTCCGTTACCGCCGACGATCAAGACGATTTCGATTCTCTCGTTTCTGCCAGCGAGCAGCAACGATCCATTAAAGTAATGATACGCCGTGTATAGAAAGAAAGGGGACGCGTAAAAATACGTATTTTATTCCCGAGGGATACCCGTGGCCGGCACAGACTACTCGTTTTAACGTGAAAGATACGAAAGATTATTTACAAGGGAAAATTCTTTTCTCGAAGAATAAGATACAATATCAAGAGAGAAGAATAGAAAAAACTACTGAAATTGCAGTTTTATCTACAGTAACGGACGAAAGTTCAAGACTACAGGACAATGTAAAACATAATTTTATGTTTTGTAAATATTGTTTATTTAAATATTCACTTTTACCGTATTTACGGTGGAACACTATTTATTGATTAACATGGAATACGATTGTCCGAATGTTAAAATTCAATTTTATTTTTTTTTCTCGCAATTTCTTATCTCTATGGTTGATTTCCAATTTAATCAATAGCAATTTCCATTGCTGCAAATGTGAACGGCAGGCTAGAAAGCTGTATGGAATCTCATTTTAAAGAACCGCTTCAAAAATTCTAGGCATCGTCTGTGGATAGAATAAGATGAATAACATTTCTTGTTTATTTTGCAGTTTAACACAGAACAATATGTATTTAATCTGAAGACATATTCGATTATGTAGGAACGCGATCGAGCGGATATGATTCTGGGAAAATGTGAAGAGTTTATTTCTAAGGCGCGAAAGATGAGAACATGAAAAAACGTTGCAACTGAGAAATTCTGGGTGGTCGTGACCGAACGCATCGAGTGGGAAAGGTTGACAATTAGAATGAAAGGAAACGAGTGTTTGGAAGAATATATGACGGGGAAAATGCGAGCTCGGGGCACAAAGTATTGGACGGTGAAGCAGAAACTGTTTGATCAACGTGAAAGAAAGGTTTTGATTGTGAACGTAGAAAGAGTGTTGAAATTGCTAAATTGTAAAGTCGTTTAAGTTGTTATTGTTAAATTGTTTTAAATATACTTTTATTAATACTTTAATCGCTTCACTTTTATTTTTCACACCTGAATTCCATCTTTCGTTCCACAAAAATCATTTTATAGAATTTTCCTATAATTATGTCCCTTCTGATTCGATTATTTCCCTTTACGAACACCATTACCGGTGGACATATACAGAACGGTCGACAGGAAATACAGTAACAGGCCACCGTCTCGAAATACTAACAACCGACCCTTCTGTGAGGGTGATTGCTAATTTATTGACGCGTGTATGTTTGTTTGTGTAAAAAAGAGATTCTAGAATGAACGGTCAAGAAATTAGAATGAGAAGAAATGTATGGAAAAACAAGAAGGATGAAAATATGAGTGAATGGAGTAGAGAATGAAAAAGTTGAATGAGGATCGTGAGTGTATACCTTTTGTTTAGAGATTGATTGAGAATAGGACGTGTGAATGGTATCGGAAAATTATTACGCCAAATAAATACATTTATATTTTTTAACATTGTCGTTTTCTTCAACACCTTCGTTGCCCATTTTTTCTCATAGGCGGCTCACGTAATCGCAAAATTCCGCGGGTAAACATGTCCACAGGAAAATATCCTCCTCCTCCTCCTGTTCACCCCCTCTTTTCCACAATCACAAGCGTTTCTCTCCTTTCTACGACACGCGTCGAAACGTGGGCGGACTTCGGCACACGGGGTTGACACGCGTTTCAAGGGAAACTGGATGGAAACTGGCGACGGTCGATTGCAGGGATCAAGTATTATCGGACGTGTTTCCAGCAGTGGGCGTATACTGGTCGCGTGTTCCTCGCTCAAATGATTTGCGGAATGTTGGAATTATCAGGGAGCCGTACAGTCGGTCGCAGAAATTCCCGTGCACCTGTTAACACTATTCCTACCGACACTTCACGTATACCTATTCCTACCGCGACATTTCCACGTAAGATAGACACTACAAATTTTTCTCAGAAGCAAAACAATGAAAAAAGAAGTGAATATTGAAAAATGTATTACAGGTATATTTGAGAAAAAGTCTAAAGTTTAAAGGAGGTTCAATTACGTTGTATATATGAAATTCTAATGAGAAATTTTAGAAACGGTTGACCAGTCGTGGTAGGAATAGTGTTAAATCGCGAATGCTCGAGATGAAAGGCTAAGGTTTCACACACTTCGCGGTCGCTAACTTGTTTACGAATTCTATTACAAGTAACGATGTTGTATAATTGAATTCATTTTATAAACTTTATAACAAAATGTAAAACATATAAAACTCGCGTTTTCTTGTGTAATAAACTTATAAAAATATATAAAACTATACGGCTCTCTGCTCCATTACCCATTAACCCTTTGCACTCGAATTTAATATGACCATGAACTACCGCCAACTCGGAATTTATTTTTTTATTCAATCAAAACAGAACTTTTTCAATATGTTATTAGCATACTTAGCTGTAACATTTCATGAGTATAATTAAAAAAAATAAAATAAAAATTCCACGGTAAAACTTCTGATGTCGCATACGCTGAGACATACGAGTGCAAAGGGTTAACAAATTCGATTCGAACGTGTTCAGGAAATACGACGGTGTTTCTTGAATTTATTTGCAAGGAACGGTGAACAAAATAAAAATCTGTACATTAGTAACTGGATCCGTTGACGTGTTCACGGTAATTCTATGTAAATTAATTGTAAGTTTCGCAATTGTACGTTTTACATTAAAATATCTGTTTAATGTATATCAAGAGATACGCGAATTTGTAACTTGGAGCTCGTTACTGGACTTTTGCGATCGACTGTACGTACAAAGGGGATCGTAATAAACGCTCTTCTCGAATAGATCGAGCTCGGAGATTCTCGACTGGTTCCTCGATATCGATATCCTGGATTCTGGTTATCAAACGGCTCTTTTTCGCGGGGTAATGGATGATAACTGGGACCGCGGAGGTTAGTTATTTTGAGGTTCGTACGCTATCATGGTGTGAATTTAAGTTAAGAGACGGGGATAGGAAATTGGTTATGTTGTTCTGGTAGATAAGATGGCTGCGCGGCTGAATTGTTGGTTGCAGGTGAAGCTATCTCGACGAGGGTTATCGAAACCTTTCTAATTGGACTGAAATGTGTGATTCGATATTCAGATTCAATTACGGCCGTCAAGATATACACAGGTACGATATGGAAAACTTCATTTCAGATAAAGAAAATTCCTGCGGACAGGTTTCTCGACAATTTCAAGTCGATCGAAGCAAAACTAACCCTTGCTCGATCGAAGGTTTAATTTCCACGTTTCGTTGAAACCAGAAACGTTGATTAAAACTTCATTGTTGATACAATGATAACACGTATGAATTATTTTTCGTCCTAAAATTCTTTTTAAATTTTGCCTTGATGCGTCCTATCTATCATTAACACTTTGCGTGCTAAAGACGTATATATACGTTTTCACAAGTCTATCAATATGCACGAAAGCCGTAAATATACGTCCCTACGTATCCATCAATATACATATACGAAAGCCGTAAATTAACGCCCTCTGCATTTTTTTACCATAACATCTTTTACTGTTTCATCGATTGATTTAACATGGGACATAACATGTTAACCCTTTGACTGCTAAAGGCGTAAATATTTTATTATTATTATTTATTATTTATTTATTATAATCCTTGCCTAAATGGCTTAGGATGGCTTCCGGTTTACAATTTGTCTTTTTACATATTCCCTTCTTACTTCTACTTTTACCACTAATTACTAATTTTTATCCCTTATTCAATTATAATATCTTTTTCCCTATCATATAGTTTACAACTTATCGTTTAACCTTCTAATTTTAATTTATTTTAATTTTTGGTTTGTTAACCTACAGTAACTTATTTTCTACTTAATTCTATTATTGCCCATTTCTTTGGCTTTTGTACTTCTTCTATTTTTCCCTCCCCCCTGATCCTTCTTCCTCCAGTCTCTTAACTCCTTCCAGCACCTCCCCCTTTCTTTGTTCTTCTAGTGCTTCTTCAATTTTTCTCTTTCTTTCCTGCTGTATTTGTTTCAGCTTCTCTAGCCCTCTTCCCGTCCCACTAAGAACTTCCTCTACTCCCCTGTCCCCTTTCGTGGCCTCACATCTCTCTATTACATGCCATATAGTTTCTTCTTCCTCTTTACACATTCTGCATCTTTTCTCTTCCTCCTCTCTCCAATATTGCTAAAGGCGTAAATATACGCCTTCACAAGTCCATCAATATGGCGTAAATATACGTCCTCTGTATTTCTTGACTAATAACACCTTTATTACTGTTTTACCGATTAATTCAACATAGAATTTATTGTCCTATGTAACATAGCAACTAAATATGCCATTATTACTTTGTCGTTATTATTTTTAATCCCTAAGAATGGTATCAAACTTCCGGGTACTGTTTTGATCACTAGTCGGCGGACAACCAGTTGTAGCAACTGACATACGAAAAACGCGCGGTCCATATTGATGGATTTGTCCGAGAGCGTGCTGCAGTCAAAGGATTAAGGACGAAGCCTGCCTGTTTCTCTCACTTTATTCACGTTAAACTTTGAAAACCGTTTATGTGCTCAAAAATGATTGGAAATGAGGTTTCATATTACTAAATGAAATACACTTTTATTTGTGTTAGGTTTTATGGGGTGAAGAAAAGGCTGCTGGAATAAATCACTAGACGGTATATATATGTAGGAGCCAGAAATTACCCATAGATTTATTAAGTTTTATTTATACTAATTAGGATTTAAGATTATGAAGGTTTAGTGGCGAAATTATTTCGTGGGGCGGCACTGCCTGCGCGGAGGGCAGAAGATCGTGAGCGAGCGAAACGGAGTTGTTGTAAAAACGATTTTGTCACGAAATGCTTTTTTTTGACAGAAGACATCCATCCTTCGTTCATTCCGTGCGCAATGTTCATGTAATTGTAACCTAACTCTCTTTTGTACTATTTTAAAATATATAATCTTTTATTAATTGTTTCCTACATATATTTTACTGTTTATTAATGTTTAAATGATCTTAATAGATGTAATTACATTCTAACGTTCGTACGCGTCGCGAGCTCTTTGCTGACTAACTTCGGTCACATATTTTTGGTAGAGAAAGGGAAAACAAAAAAAAAACAAAACAAAACAAAGACACCTTATTAACTATCGATATCGACGGCTATGATCGATAATCTATCAATTTGAAATACTTAAATTTATTCTATTGTATAACACGAGGAAGCTGCAACTCTGACCGCATCTCACGAGCACTTTGTCATGATACTAGCAAACGCAGCGATACTAGTAAACGAAATTCCTACGACTCCGTCTGAATCCTTCCAGCCTCATTGTTCTACTTCTTAACATTTTCCTATTTCCTAAATTGCCAGATATGGCTTGGATTCTTGAAACCCTTGAGAAAGTACATTAACACTATTCCCACCACAACCGGTCAAATTACCGTTTTTAAATTTGCGATTAGAATTTCATATATAGAACATAATTGAATCGCCTTTAAACTTTAGACTTTTCCTCAAATATACGTATAATACATTTTTCAATATTCGCTTCTTTCTTCATTGTTTATTTTTTGAGAAAAATTTGTAGTCTGTCTCAGGTGGGAATGTCGCGGTACGAATAGGTATACGTAAAGTGTCGGTAGGAATAGTGTTAAGACACCGAGAATTTCTACGTGATAATAAATAAATAAATAAATAAATGAAAACGCTTCGTGGAACGCACTGTCAAAGAATCTTGTTGCGAGGGGAGCAAGAAAAATATTAATAAATAATCCACTGGAAGCGGATATCTTAATTATCTATGCGCTTGGCCGCGAAGAGGGTCTCCAAAGGGAGCTCGATGGGCGAGAAGTAATAAAACTTGATTTCACGATTTCGCATAAATTATCGGCAAGGGTATCTCCTGCGAATCGCTTCGAGGCGATGCGGAGAAAGGCCGCGAGAAGAGAAGCACAGCAAAGGGAAATATTAATAATCCCATTCACGGAGCCGTCCGACGTATCCCACATCTTTATCCACGTGGAATTTGATAGCTCCGGGGAAGACTATATCGGCGGACACTTTTTCCCGACCACCATTTGACTCTTGCGTACTGTTATGCAGGAGGGAAGGTTGGAAACAACGGTCTCGGCAGGATTACTGCAGTGTCGCCATTTTGTAATATTTTTCTATGAAAATTTTTTGTAATATACTCAAATATATGCTCAATAATTACCCTAAGTATTATTTTTCTGTCACCTTTTTTTTCGCCAAAAAAAAATTGTCAAAGAAACGCTTTATTTCAGACCGTTACTGTGGTGTTACCCCTTACATAAACTTAACCCTTTGCACTCGAGAGGTTACTGTTAGCCGTCCAACAATATTAACTTCAAAGATTTTCAAGTGCAAAATATTTACTACGATTCTTTATATTGAACTTCATTTAGTTTAGTTAAGTCGTACACTAAAATTTACGTATATGACTATTTAACCTCCGAGTCTAACTAATAGACAAACTAACTAAAGTCTGAAAATTTGTGGAACTATCGTTTGGCAACTAACAGTCGCCTCTCGAGCGCAAAGGGTTAACACTTCCTTGGCACTTTACCGAGGTTTTTATTGTATAGACCCCGAAATTACACCAATTATTGAATCAGGGCTCAGGTTCTCGTTGGGTCTTTTATATTTTCCGATGACAAAGGAAAGTCTGATGGGGGTTCATATGGGAAAAGTCACTTAGGCTGGGCCAAGTACTGTTTTGACCGTCTTTCGTTATCTATTCTGCGAATTGTCTACGTCGCCAAACGATGATTAATTTAAAAAATATAATAGAGATGGTATAATACACTGAGGAGCATAACTGTAGCACCACCCTCCATTTCTGAGTATTTCGAGCTTTTGGATAGGAATGCAAAAAAGGAGATTGTATGAGGTGAAAGGGTATGATAAACAGTAAACATCAGAAAAATATTATTGTAATTTTCTGTCGATCCAAACGATATATTCATATAAACTGATTTTTGTATCGTTGCATAACTATAGCACTAAGGGGGGTGGTGCTATAGTTATGCTCCTCAGTGTAGTACATTCGAGGGATTATCTTGCCCATTTGTGTTTCTCTATCGATTGAAAAGCAGGGAAAATCGAAGATCCTTAGAAACGAGGATAAACCAGGGATGTACCCTCTAAAGTTTCGTAAAAGTTATCTTATTTTCAGTATGCGTGATTAACAGTAGATTGTCGGATGTTGGGTATATACCTACTTTGCCTAAGGTGAGTCAATTTGACTCAAACATGAAAATTGAACTTTTTTAAAAAAATGAAGCTTTATTTTTAAGAAAGTTTGTTCAAAACAATTTTTACATATATATCCTGTTTTTGAAATACATTTTCCGCAGATTTTTTTATTACATTTAGCACAAACGCCCTTACTTTTCTATTGCTTTCATATGATGCTTGAACTTGACAAAATTGAACTTTTTTAAAAAGATGAAGCTTTATTTTTAAGAAAGTTTGTTCAAAACAATTTTTACATATATATCCTGTTTTTGAAATACATTTTCCGCAGATTTTTTTATTACATTTAGCACAAACGCCCTTACTTTTCTATTGCTTTCATATGATGCTTGAACTTGACAAAATTGAACTTTTTTAAAAAGATGAAGCTTTATTTTTAAGAAAGTTTGTTCAAAACAATTTTTACATATATATCCTGTTTTTGAAATACATTTTCCGCAGATTTTTTTATTACATTTAGCACAAACGCCCTTACTTTTCTATTGCTTTCATATGTTGCTTGAACTTGACAAAATCACAAGTGAGTCAAATTTACTCACTCCGGCAATCTAGTGTTAATATGAGTTACAATTCATGGAATAAATTGCTGGAGATTAGAGTTAAGCGAGAATCAATCGTTGAAATAGAAGGAAATAGGGGTGAACTACATAGAAAGGGATAATCGCGTTTAGAATCAGAGTTGAGTTCGAATGTGACACATTTCGATGTTAAAAGACAGTTACGTAAATTATAATACCATAACGATACGGCAGTAAAAGTTCGTCGATGTCGTTAATTGGTTTTGCTACATAAAGCAACGAGTAGTCGTCGGCATTGAGAATTACTACTTAACAGTACACCGGGATAATGTGACAGGCATGGCTCTTAATCTTAATGCGAGGACACATTTTTTCGTGCATATGAGAAACAGGTTACAGAATTTATGCGTCTGAATTGATCACGAATATAAATCGGCCGAAGGTAGAAATGAATGAAGAAATAAAGAAACGGGTACAGCGACGATGACTGGTCGGGCAAGTTTCGAATTAACGAAGCGAATTATAAATAAATCTTATCAACTCCACGGGAAAGGAAGATCCAGAAATCGCGAAGAACAGTTCCTTAAAAAATATGATCGCAGGATTGAAAAAAAAAAGTCTCAGAATTCCTCTGAATTTAGTACGAATCGAATCTCTGAGGTAAAAATAGAAAATTCCAAATGAACAGTTTGAATTATTCAACATGTTGGTTATTCCAAATTAGGAATATTATTTTTATCGCGTATTTACTTCTGCGGATGGGAATCAATTTGATAAAGATCTAACTGAAACCCAATCAATTTCTGTGCAAAATAGAAAACGTTAACAAATGTTAACCCTTTGCACTCGAGAGGTGACCGTTAGTCGTTTAATGATACTAACTTGAAAAATTTTCAAATTCGAAATATTTACTATGATTCACGTATATTAAACTTCATTTAGTTTAGTTAAGTCGTATATTAAAATTTACATACATGACTATTTAACACTATTCCTACCACAACCGGTCAAATGACCGTTTTTAAAATTACGATTAAAATTTCTTAGATACAACGTAATTGAATAGCCCTCAAATTTTAGACTTTTTCTCAAACATACGTATAATACATTTCCCAATATTCACTTCTTTTTTTATTGTTTATTTTTTGAAAATAATTCCTTATGTGGGAATGTCACGGTAAGAATAGGTATACGTGAAGTATCGGTAGGAATAGTGTTAACGTCCGGGTGTGAACTAAAGTCTGAAAATTTGCGAAACTATCATATGCTAGGATTACGATATCCCAGGAGAGGGGACAGCCGAGTGCAAAGGATTAATAAATAGGAAACAAGGATCATATTCGATTTCACTCGCTTCAAAAATCTACAAATATTTATTTGGCCTATTTCCTCAAAAAAGAACATCCTTCCAAGATCGAAGCCCCTTTCCAAAACCATCATCAGCCATCGTATTCGATGGATCGATAACCCTCCCGAGGAAACAACAACCGAAGACAAACGATTCGCATTCCCGTGGCCACTCCGCGATATCTCAATTCCGAGAAACTATTCGAATCCGTGGGCGTACGCTAAAACGGCGATCGATCATCGCGGACGAGGCTTAAAGAAAGATCGAGGAGGGGAATAATTCCGTTCCCTCGGTGAGACTCGATATCTTAATTCCTCGAAGGTGCTGAAGGGGTCACGTTACGAGCCGTGCAACGGAGCACGAACTTGGTTCCTGGTTCTTGATCCAGAAGAGGAGAGGCCGGACGTAACTGACAACGACTAATGGTCGAGCTCGGGCTCGCGAAGGGTACGAGATAAAGCGGAGCCGAACAAGGGTGAGCTAGCTCGTTCAGTCTTCTCGTTTACACGCTGCCAGAGGGGCAGATCTCAGGGGTGCGAAAGTGCCAGAGATCGAGAACACGAATTACCTTCGAATTACATTGATTTCACTTCGAATTGTTCGATTTGCATTCAAATACGAGCATCCTTTAATACATTGCATTGCGGGAAACGTGGTTTTACAGGTGATGGAGATGCACGCAGGTGAAGTTTTATTTGAAATTACTTCGACAAACTAAAATTACGGAACAGAGAGTGTTGGAAATTGAATACAGAAATACTACGAAGCAAAAATTAATCATAAACTTACTTTCTCAAGGGCTTCTTCCAAGAAGCTAAGCCACATCTGGCATTTTACAAAGTTCGAAAATATCGAGAAACAGAATAAAGGGGCTGAAGGACCCGGACGGGGCTGTAAGAATTTCGACCACTGCGTTCTGCCAGTCTTGTGACAAAACTCAATATATATATAGTATTAAATAAATTATCAAAGTATTATTTTACAAATAAGAGTACATTTCATTTAGCAATATTAAACCCCATTCCCAATAGAGAGATCACAGTTGAGATATGCGTGACTTTGTATTATGTGAGAGAGAGTGAGTGATGTTCAGCGTTAAGTTTTCGTACATTCTTTTGTTTTTTTTCTGTGAGATTTCTTCTTCCTTACTTTTTCATTGTGCTCCCGCGACTGCGAGACGTGCTCTCTCTTCTTCGTTCTTTTATCATTAACACGTTGACTGCCATGAGGGTCACCGGTCGCGCTCAGATTGGTAGAAATATATAATTTGAACAAATGTCAATAATTATTGATTTTTTATTATTACCATCGTTAATGTAATGGAGTGAAGAAATTAATGAAGTATAAAACATCGAAAAATAGTTATACACTATTAGTTATTTATCATAGATAATATTTCAACAGTATATGTATCATATAATAAAAAATTCATCGTGGCGCCACGGGTAAACTCTGTAAAACTGGCGTGGCATTCAACCTGTTAAGCTTCTGACTACCAATAACGCAAAGCGTAAATACTATTATCATTCAATGTTCCTATTTTATAAGTATCCATTCAATAAATATGATCTCCAAACTCTGTATGTGATTTTTCGAATAATCCCAAACTCCAACGTTCCGTCCCGTAGAGAAAGTAAGAAGCGAGAACCCTCTGACCAGCACGCATCTGCTTAACAATGGCGGCAAGAAAGCGCGGCCGGCTGCGCTTCGTATTGAGACAACATCCCGCTGTCATCCTGCGGCTTCCGCGTCCAGGAGGCGGTTGGACGGTTTTTGTTCGATCCTCGCGATCCTCCGGCTCGATAACGCGTATATCCGAGCAGGCATCAGCCGGCCGCGATAGCGCTCCGCCATTTAGAGCAGCATCCGTTACAGCGTCGAGAGGCCGCATCCATTATTCTCGTCCCGCCGCGTATTGTGTTCCATCCGTTGCTTCCTGCCTGCGTTCTGGGTTCCCCCGTCGCCACGCACGCCTTTATTAATGTCTTTATTCGCGCCGTCCTCCTCGCGGATAAGTCACGCTCCGCGTCGATCACGCGCTCGTACGCGCGCGGCTTTCGCCGGGCTAATTGCGCTCGTCGCCGCAGATGCGACGGTGATTCTGGAAATTGGATCGCGGTGGTCGCGTGGGTGGCTGCATTAATCAAGTCGACACCGCGAGCGGCGATCTCAGCGAGCGTGCACGACCTCGTTGAAGACGCCGGGATACTTTCACAGTGATTTGTACGACGAAAAGGTTGCGACGCGCCAAAGAGTTGCGAACAGGACGAGGTGAAATTTAGTGGCGGAATCATGGAAATCCTCGAAGGGAAAACCATAATTAACCCTCCGACTACTGAAGCTTGGCAGCCTGGCCATGGGTCTTTTGAGACCCTCACGGATATTTCACTAATACATATTCAGAGCCGCCCATGCGGCTCACCAATGCTAACGCTACCCAAGTGACGATCGCTCGAGACCGAGGTCCTCATCGATACTGTATTCAGTGACAATCACCCGATTCATAGGAAGATATAGGAGCGTATAGGAACAAATAATAATAACGTGAATACAGCGAACCATCGTTGTATGCGTTATCGCTTTCAAGGAACTCTCAGCATGGGTTACGAAAGACCCAGGGACCGCAGGCGGAGGGTTAACACATTGCGTACGGCGCACTGCTCGCCAAAAAATTGAATACAATGCATACAAGCACCTTTTTCAATTTACACTTGTAAATTCTTAAATGTTAGCGTATGTATGGTGTTTCGTACTACGTGCTTCCAATTTCGTCGTTTCGAATGGTTTAACACGTACTGATAGTCTTGATATGATTAACACGTTGAACGCCACGTCACCCAGATATGGGTGACGGCTATGTTTCTTGTAAACGGTTGACACTTTTCTAATTAAAACAAAATTTTGGAGGTAATTTATACTAATTTTATTTGTAACACAATTATGATAAGTATATACGATATAAAGTAACAATAAATTATAAAGTAAATATAACATTGCGCTGTTTACACTCCGAGTCTCGGGTTTAGGTCTTGGGAGAAACTCCATCGATTTACGCTGGGCGTTCAACGTGTTAAGGGTAAGCTGGACTGGCCGATGATAGTGACAATTAAAAATATGCGAGATTTGCATGTACTGGACTACTTTTTAATGTAATGTTCAACTGCGGTGAAATGCCCAGCCTTTATATAAAAAGCCAAAGCAGGGCTTGACCAATCGCAAGCCTGTCACAGCGCAGGAAGAGTGGGCCCGTTAACCCCTCTCCCCTATCGAGGGCCCGGGCAGGTATAGGGTCGCAACATATGGCACTGCGCGAAATCATCGGGCCGGCGTAACGGAATGGTCCCAGAGATTTTCCCTGGGCCCCCTTTCTCAGTTTTTCTGGAAGCGTTTTCCGAAATCCGAAAGCCGAAATGCGGACGTCTAAAAAGTTAGTTAGCAGCTAGCAGCCTGTGCAGGCACTTCTGCACTTCTCGCGTTTCTTTATATCATTCAAAGTTATCTTTCTGCGAGTTTGTTTGATTGTTAATGAATAGTTTATCGTTGTTAACATCCCTTTTAACCCTTAGCGCTCCGTACGTTTCTTTTCTTCATATGCAACAGTCTCTTTTTCAGACAATTTTGATTTCTTCGTGGAAAATACGTCTTTACCATCGCTGAGCTTTACCTTCTCAATATAACATTCTTCCATGTCTTTAAGTATAAAAATAGGTCAGAATATAGTTTAATGAAAAAGTATCTGGAATATAGTCGTATTAAATACTGAGTGTCTCCGTAGTGGAGCCAAAGGAGCACCAAGGGTTAATACCTAGTTCACAAGATCCTAACATCCTAAAGACTCTCTGCACTGTGGTTACGAATTTTTGCATCGTTGCTTTCCGTAGTGCGAGCGTGCTGCGATTAGACGCAACATTGTGCATTCGATGCACGGTGTAGGAAAGTGCAGAAGGCACGTTCACGAGGCAATCAATGAGCGATTATCGTAATTACGCTCGCGATTAACGGTTGGAGCACGGCTGTGCCCCCTTCACGCCCGCAGCCGTGAGCTAGTGTCCTTTCAAGCCCGACGAGGTGTACTTTCTAATGTCTCGACGGTTTTAATATCATCGAACGTTAGGCGATCCTCGTGTAAAAAAGATTGTTTGCGAACAAGTTTGTGTATCCGCTTGTTTAGTACTCGACGGACGAAATTATCGCGTTATCGTGTACGAAAGAAGGATCGAGAGTGAACGGAGTAGAAAAAAGATCAGAGATCATTCGATAGCGATTAGCTTTTCTTTCATCATTTTGTCATCCTTTCCCTTCAGCGTACTTTAACCCTCTTTCTTGTCAGTACAGAGTCTTCCGGTTCTGCAACTTCGATCCTTCTTTTCTTCCTCCTCGTCGCATTCGCGGTCGCCTCTATCATTAAGCGTAATAACTTATGTCGACGTTACGATGCTAATGAGGACTCGTTGCAGAAGCCATCCTCGTTATTTACAGCCCCTCATTTTTATCATTACCCTTGTATGGTCGCGCTTAGTCCTACAGGGGACACGCTCGCGTAGGACTCGCACGGACTCCGCTTGTTCAGACGTCACGCTTCCGGTTTTCCGCGCAGCGAATATCGACCTGCTTCGACACTGATTTCGACGTTCGCCTATGCCACGCGGCTACTAATTACCGTGGCGCGATACTAATTTGCATGCTACACGTGTAACATTGTCGCAGTGACGTTGCACAACGACGGGATCTATGAAGACCAATTAAACCCTCGATCCTGCTCGATTTCCTGTGCACACAACCAGTTAGCACTAGAAGACCAACTCCCACGGTCAACTCGACAACGGAAGCATCGAAACGAGTACGAAGTACAGATCAGAAATATGTGCTTCCGCTACAAGTGTTTGCCCTCGATAATTGCTGAAAACATCAAACTCGAAATCCACCGCCAGCAGACCGAGCCATCGATCCTCTTCAACTTATCGTTCGCGTTTCTCAGGCACGCTTCACCGCCTTCCTCGTTAGCACGCGCGATAAATCCGCTGCCCGCTCTATTCCGCCTCTAAATTAGCCCGTGAAAGAGTCGTCCCCGCCGTTTCACGCCAACACCCGCCACTTCCGATCCAACAACGCTGATAAAGCCAATTACAATCGGGATCCAGCACGGGTCGGTGCGCCGCCGGAAACCGACGAGTTTCGCGGCCGATTCAGCGCAGAAATAATGAAAAGCCGAGCGATAAATAATGTATCGGTACCGCGGGAGGCGTATAACTCATTCCACGAGAATATAGTCCTTACATCGACCTCACCAGCTCCTCTCCCTCTTTCTCTCTCTATCTCGTTCCTTCCTTCATTCCTTCTTCCCCTCTCGCTTCCTTCCTCGTTCCCTTCTCTCTCCCTCCCTCACACTCTCTTTCTTTCTCTCTATCTTGTTCCTTCCTCCATTCCTTCTTCTCTTCCCGCTTCCTTCCTCGTTCCCTTCTCTCTCTCTCCTTCACTTTCTTTCTCTTTCTCTCTATCTCGTTCCTTCCTCCATTCCTTCTTCCCCTCCCGCTTCCTTCCTCGTTCCCCTCTCTCTCTCTCCTTCACACTCTCTTTCTTTCTTTCTTTATCTCTCTTTCCTTCTTTCTCTTTCTCTCTATCTCGTTCCTTCCTCCATTCCTTCTCCTCCTCCCGTTTCCTTCCTCGTTTCTCTCTCTCTCCCTCCTTCACTTTCTCTCTCTGTACCTCTGTATCTTTCTCTTTCTCTCTATCTCGTTCCTTCCTCCATTCCTTCTACTCCTCCCGCTTCCTTCCTCGTTCCCCTCTCTCTCTCTCCTTCACACTCTCTTTCTTTCTTTCTTTATCTCTCTTTCCTTCTTTCTCTTTCTCTCTATCTCGTTCCTTCCTCCATTCCTTCTCCTCCTCCCGTTTCCTTCCTCGTTTCTCTCTCTCTCCCTCCTTCACTTTCTCTCTCTGTACCTCTGTATCTTTCTCTTTCTCTCTATCTCGTTCCTTCCTCCATTCCTTCTACTCCTCCCGCTTCCTTCCTCGTTCCCCTCTTTCGCACTCCTCCTCGCCCCGGACGGTAGGATTCTCCAGCTGCCATAAATCCGAGCGCTACCATCCGAGGCTCTAATTGCATTATAAATTGTGCATGCGCCTGCACATCCTGGCGAGCGCGATGCGCAGCGCGCTACCCCCGCCGCCGTGTCGAATCGCCGCTTCCAGGATGCTGTTCGGAATCGGCCAGGAACGGGAGAAGAGGAAAACCCCGGCTTCGACCTCGGGAATACGTTTCCGTGGCGTGGAGATTCAATTGCTTCTCGCTTATCGACGTCCCGCAATTTACGTTTAGCGAACTCGTGGTGGCTTCGAGGCGTTTGAATATAAATGAAGGCGTTTCGAGTTGAAGGTGTCACGAGAATTATCGTGGGAGTTGTGGGCGAAAAGCATGCGAAAATTAAAATTACGTCCATGGAACAACGTTTTCATGGAAATCTCTCATCCATTCATCGCGAACGTAAGCTGTTCGGTGAAGTTGAACGAAAATATACGCGTTACGATCCCTAAGCATGCCAAAAGAAGCATTTCTAATGGCCAGCTTCTGTGTCAGTGATGCATGTTAACGGTACCGTACCTATAAAACACTTTGCTCGAAACCGGAGCCTCGTTTCAAGTGAAACGTGGACCGCTCCCACAATTGACAAAGCAATTCGGATTGAAATCGCTGGCTAATAACGCGGCGAACTATCTCAGTGGATCATCTCCGGCTCCTTATTCGGAGACACGTTGCACCAAGCTGCTCGTTCCGAGCATCTTTTAAGAGCAAGGAGTGGAATTTATTCAGACGAGAACAAAACTCGTCCAGTCCGAGTCGGAATTACAAAAATTTGCATTTTCAAACGAAAAACCGTAGGGTATCTGTAATTTCCGTGTCTACCTCGCGAAGCTTATTTTTTAATCATTTCAACAAACAATCGTCACCGTTGGACCATAAAAATCACGACACGCATCGTGAAACGCGCTCCACTACTTTCTATCCCCATGTACGTGTGCGTTAGCACAGTAAGCTGCCAAAATGGAAAAGAAATCAGAGCCCAGTTTCAGCGCACGATCTATACGTCAATCACGATTACCGGATGAGTTTTCAGCGCGCGTCTCATTAACCCACGCCCTCATTATTACGTTATCAACGTCCCCGGGCTCGCATAATGGCCCCTGAATATATTTATGAGGGTAATCCTCGCGGCCGTGCGCGGCCATACGAAAGCCCAGCCCGAGCGGCTCGCTCCGTAACAATAATCCTTATATCCCCCACATAATTGTGCCCGCGGAGGATTTATAGAGCTGGTCCGGCCACCGATCCTATCTAACGATCTGCCCATTGAGCCAGCCTCTGCCTAGGAGTGCAACGGGGATGCAACAGGCACTTGTGTGCGCCTCGGGAATGGGATTCATTCAAGGCACCGAGAGACCATCCGAGCGTACCGCACTCCCTTTCTTTCCCGTTCACCTCCCACTCTTCCCTTCTTCATCCTGCTTCGTTCGCTTTCTCTTTCAGCGGCTGTTCCTCTTTCCTACGTCGGAATCGGCCGGGTCATCGAGATTCCCGCCGGTGCTCGGTGCTCGTTTCGTGCGGCTCGATTGGTTTGTCGACCTCTCGCGAAAGCCCCGATTTCGGGGACCCGCGGGCGGTTTCGGTTGTCCGCGGACTTATCTGATCCGCGACGATTAATCGAGTCCAGAAATTTTTCTTGCTTCGGACGGTGTCTCGTTGCGTTCACGGGGGGTTTCGCTCGACGAGCTCGTGTACGCGGTTTCCAACGTTAGGTAACCGAGAGACGGATTCAATAACCCCTGCTCGAAGCCGATAAATCAAGCTTCAAAAACCAGAATATGTGAGGGTTACTTTATTTCTTTTACAAAATCGTCTCTCGTTCGTACAATACGGTTTCTATCTTACTAAAAAGCTGACTATGCCCCTTTCCTCATGCTTTTATGGGCGCATCCCCACTTTGCACTTTCCCGAAAAACAAACCCGTCGTTGGTGCGGGCCTGGAAAGTGTAAGCGGCCGTGACCGAGCCTCGCGCGTACTCGGTCCCAACCCTTATTGGGGACCTCTGGTTTATGGTGGCCCTAATGACCACTTTGGCCATCGTCACCCCTGATTATCTGGTTCCTCTTACAAATAGCTTTTCTCGTGACAGAGTTCTTCGATTCGCGCACTCACTCGTGTTATTACTCGTGTGTTAAACTTGCGTTGAACGCTCGCAACCGTTCAAACACACAATTAACCGTTTAACATCCAGCAGATTGATCACCGTTCCAAAATACCTCAACGTCCGGATCCAATTACTACCGGTGTTTCGCGATGGCCGTCCATAATAATGCACGCGGGTCGCCTAATACGCGCGTCCTAATGCGTTGGACGCACCGACGCATCATTACAAGTAACGAGCACGCCTATGCTATAAGCCGAAGAATGATGACCGTGGCGCGTAATGATAATAAATAATCGGTGAAATATCAGGCAACGAAACGATTCGTTCTCCACGGATAGCGAGGCCGCGAGATTCCCTCTCTTTCTCGAGAAAGAGGGAACAAGTCGTCGTGGAGGATGGAAAGAGAGAGAGAAAGAGAGAGAGAGTGAGCGAGAGAAAGAGAGAAAGGGAGAGTCGTCGGGACTACGGTGATGTCTTCATCCCAGGTAATTAGAGGCAAGGATGCACATAAGCAGGACGTTAGTTCTCCGTTGAAACGGATGTCCCCCGTCCCACCGTTCAGACTTTTTCCATGTTAACCGCTTCGACCGCTTGTCGACAGGCTAGTACGGACGAATCGAAACGCGGGGTGGGATAAAGAGATCTTTGATTGTAAATAGATAAGAGAGGTCGCAGGAGAGGCTGGATCGACGGGTGGGAAGGGTGAATAGATATTGACTGACGCAAACGACGATGGGAACTTCTGCACTGAGCTCTGACGGAGCTTGAAAGTACTTTTATTTTTAACAGAACATTTATTGCCAAACAAATAAATAAATATATGTAAGAAAAGTACGCTGTCTTCACTTATAGATATAGATATAGAGGGAGCTATAGTTAGATGACATACGTGTTGAATAAGATTAGGTTACGGAAATATAATTATAATTTATAACACAAAGGAGACAGAAACTTATAAACGTTGTAGTATAACGTTGTAGTAAAATAGAGAATAGACTTTAATTGTCGTTTCTCTTTTTACAGGAAAATGTATATATTGTAAATAGTGTAACGATTAAGAAAATAAAATTAACCTCTTTTTACAGAGCAACACATTGTAATTTATTCTCTTATTGAAAATTCTCAACGATATTAATTACCTTATACAAGGTGCAATAAATCCAAACGAATAAAAGGTAACGAAAAGGGAATATGACGATAGATCAAAGGCTCCTGCATGAAACGCATGATTCCGCCACGGCAGTCAAAGGGTTCAACGAACACTGACGCACGTTATAAGAATATTCATGGATCTTCGATAAATTTATACAACGTACATATCGATCAATAGTTGGTTGTTGACTCACCATTATGAAGTCTGCTTTTGGATGTGCGTAGGTGCTCGATAATGGAGGTGAGGGGTCTGCGGCCGCTACCGCTGCCACCCCCACAGCTCCAAGGGGAGTCACGCTCCGAGCCGTCCGCCAGGTTGTCACAGTCCTGGAAGACAGAGGGAAAAGAAGAAAATTAGACGGAAACAGACGAAGGATGACGGAAACGCACCGGTGTTCACCATTTCCCACGCCTCGTCGCGAAAACACGCTGTCCTCGAGCTTGCCAAGTACCATGGTGGTTCTGGTACTGGCAATGGGATTCTCGTTGACTACAGTAACGAGGGTAAAATGAACTGGGATTGCGAAAGGATCGTGGTATTTCGGAAAGTAATCAAATCGTTTAACCCTTTGCACTCGGCTGTCCCCTCTCATGGGACATCGTAATCCTAGCATATGATTATAGTATCGCAAATTTTCAGACGTTAGTTCAGACCCGGACGTTAACACTATTCCTACCGACACTTCACGTATACCTATTCCCACCGCGACATTTCCACATAAGACAGACTACAAATTTTTCTCAGAAAATACACAATGAAGAAAGAAGTGAATATTGAAAAATGTATTATACGTATATTTGAGGAAAAGTCTAAAGTTTAAAGGCGATTCAATTACGTTGTATCTATGAAATTTTAATCGAAATTTTAAAAACGGTCATTTGACCGGTCGTGGTAGGAATAGTGTTAAACAGTCATATATGTAAATTTTAACATACGACTTAACGAAATGTGTAAGCTTTTAGCAGACACCTTGAACACTTGAACAATATCACTATCTGGAATACAAATGAAAGAAAGAATTAACCCTTTGCACTCGGCTATCCCCTCTCATGGGACATCGTAATCCTAGCATATGATAGTTTCGCAAATTTTCAGACGTTAGTTCAGACCTGGACGTTAAATAGTCATATATGTAAATTTTTAATATACGACTTAAATAAACTAAATGAAGTTTAATGAATACGTGAATCATAGTAAATATTTCGAATTTGAAAATTTTTGAAGTTAGTATCATTAAACGAGTAACGGGCACCACTCGAGTGCAAAGGGTTAAATTTAGATTGTATTCGATGAATTAAGTAAATTACGGACGGACAAAGCGATAATTTTTTCATATTTATACATACGTGGAAAGCTGTTCGACTTTCTTTTCTAAATATGTACAATGCTTTGCATTTAAATTAACCACGAACCAGACTCAACCTCCTAGACCAACAATCATGGCGCACCGAGATCCAGGAACCATACGGTGAAAGCGTATTTATGACAGAAAAGAATCCCATAAAACAGCCGACGGGTTACGCCTCCTGAGGCCACGCTAATCTTAAATCTCCCCTAAACCGTTTACGCGTCGGATCACCATAAAAATGCAGTTATAAAGCCGCGAGGTGCCGTGTCTCCGAGTTGTTATTTGGATTTCCCTGCGGTGACAGGTTTAATCGAACCTTGAGTCGTCGATCACACTGACTCACGCATTTACATTTTCCCCCCCGTGCATTCTCCACCCCTCCTCTTAATACTTCCATCGAAGATAACGAAGCTTTCTTATTTATTAATCATCAAGATACCTTCCACTTGATTCTCCTGAAATCTTTTACGAACAAACCACGCGAGAAGCAAGCATTAAAGAAACTGCTTGATAACACCCGACTGCGGCCCTGAAACCACTATCAAATTTAAACGAACCAGGAAGAAAAAAAAACGAGTCCAGAGAATCGGTTCCACGTGTCTCCCAGATATTTCACAGCTCAACGACATATATCAACGGGAAAGCAAAATCGACTATCCGTACAGCCGGATAATGTCGCTCGCGGACCGAACAGGCGAGTACTCTTGTTCGACGAGCGCGCTCGATCCGCTCCGGACTTATGGTTAGGTCGGCTTACAACCGGATCGGATCGATTCCCCGTGACACGTATGGCGGTGTCGCCTGTGCATTATAGAGCTCGGGCGTCTCTCGATCGCTCCAACCTTCCTCCTCCTCATCCCCTTCTTCTTCTTCTTCTTCTTCTCCTCCATCTCTTCCTTCCTCTTCTTTCGCTCCTCCTCCCTTTCTCGTCCTGCTGTACACCGGCCTCGAGTTTAGAATTCCCCCAGGATCGTAATACCGAACGCGACAACCACAACCACTACCACCATCACCGCCACACCACCTGCAACGACAACGACGACGACGACGACAACAACGACAACGACGACGACCAGAACAACAACGACGAGGACGACGAAGTTCGAGGCAGGACCGTTACCAAGAAGTCGTTAAGCCTCGTCGTTAAGTCGATTATCCTTAGCCCTTGACGACGAGGATCCAGGCATCGAGTTTCCTCGCTCCGGGCCCCGTTTATCGGCCTGGCGGACGTGTCATGCTCGACAGCGTTATCCAGGATCCCGCGCCGATGGTACCCGTGGATCCAGTTTTATCGATCGTGTTACGATAAAACGCGCGGTCCGTGCCCACACCCCAACCCCGGGGCCGCGTTAATCTGTACGCGCGTCGCGTATACGCGGCGATTTATGGGGGCCAGAACGGGAATTTGTCGATCGGTAACGTACGACGCTTGTCGAGGGCCATATGTATGTAAGTACGCGCGCGGACATCGTGTTGGATGATTCATGATGGCACGTTGCTTGTGCTCAACCTGGTATAATGCGCCGTCATTATTAGCCGGGGTCGTTCAGGCGGCGTTTTTAATCGAACGGCTTTAAACGAGATCGCGGGACACGACGGGGATCTGGGAAACGGTATTGGCGTGTTACTAGTTTCGGGCGGTGGGAACACAACGTCAGTTCTTGCATTTCTGCTCGCGGGAAAATAGAAATTGATAATTGCATTGGCTCGAGATCTAAAATGTAAAATCGCCGAGATGGAAGTAAAGATAAGTGTTACGTGTTTTGTGCATTATATTTGCAGCTCATTTGCATATCCCCTGAAACTGAAGTTAAAATCGCGAGATGGGATACAGAAATCGTAAGACTGATGGCAGAGGTGCGATAAGCACTGTGTTAGAAATTGAATAGAGAAATATTATGAAGCAAAAATTAACCGAAAACCAGCTTTCTCTTAAGATACTTTTCAAACAACGTTTCAACCCCTATTTAACTCCCTTAGGGGTGGAATATAAAAAAATCCTTCCTTAGTGGGTGCCTCATAGTCATGAAAGGAACTCTTTGTCCAAATTTCATGTTTCTAGCTTCAGTAGTTTAAACTGTGCGATGATGAATCAGTCAATCAATCGCGATATGTCTTTTTATATGTATAAGTTAACCCTTTGCACTCAGCTGTCCCCTCTCATGAGACATCGTAATCCTAGCATATGATAGTTTCGCAAATTTTCAGACGTTAGTTCAGACTCGGACGTTAAATAGTCATATATGTAAATTTTAATATACGACTTAACTAAACTAAATGAAGTTTAATATATGTGAATCATAGTAAATATTTCGAATTTGAAAATTTTTGAAGTTAGTATCATTAAACGACTAACGGTCACCCCTCGAGTGCAAAGGGTTAAACCTAGCCGTCACGCGCGTACCCTGACAAATTTCCAACGCGTCAACGTTTTCCCGACCTCAACCCCTGCTTTTCAAATGGTGTATCCCTTCCACTCTCAAAAAACAGTTCATTTTCGAGACGATGATAGGCAAATCAGTTGTTCTTCGCATTGCATAAAGATCAGACGTTATCTCCGTTGGTTACAAGAGTTCATAATTTTAAATAAAGTACATTTTATTGAGTCACAAGGTTTACTCAATTCTACCATTCTAACGTCAGCTCTACGAGATTAACCCTTTTCGCTCGAGGGGCGACTGTTAGTCGCCAAATGATAGCTTCGCAAATTTTCAGACTTTAGCTAGTTTGTTTATTAGTCAGACTCAGAGATTAAAGAGTGACACAATCAAATTTTAGTATATCATTTAACTAAACTAAATGACGTTTAATATTGGCGAATGTTAGTAAATATTTCGAATCTGAAACTTTTTGAATTTAGTATCATTAAACGACTAACGGTCACCTCTCGAGTGCAAAGGATTAAACTATTTTAAATAAGAGTTCATTCAGTAATATTAAATCCCATTTCCAATGCCGCTTCTTCTCCGATGAACCGAAAAGAAAGACCAAAAAAGCGGAAGCACTAAAAGAACCCACAGCTCGTTCAAAACCGGGGCGGCATCGTAAAGTATACCGGAGAAACGAGATTTTTCGCTGGATAAATACCGAAATATATGTGTATCCTGTCATAAATTTATAGCGCACGTTAAAGGCGCAAGAAAGAAGTCCTCAGCTGCCTTGCACCACCTGACTCTCTTACGGTGCCACTCGAGCTGTAATTGCCGAAGAGATGCTGTCGTAATCGTGCTATAGCCGGTCTTGGTCGCCGTCTTCGTCGTTGTCCTCGTCGACGACGGCGGCGACAAGGGTCGAGGCCTCTTCGAGGAAACTAAGCGGCGCGCAACAAGCGGCTCGCTCAAGTGGCGTAGAGTGTCATCAGCGGTTTGCAACCGCGACGACAACGGCCGACAGTTTTCGCGAGAAGCTCCCCCGAGCCACGTCGACGGACGTGGCATGTTTGCCGTCACGAAACCGGCGCACTCGACAGAGGAAAAGGTTTGTCCAGGTTGTTCCTTCGTCCTCTCGAGGCATCCTGCCGTTAATAGCAGAAGAGGGACCGGCGAGGTCTGTCCATGCAGGGGACGAGCTAAGTCGAGCGTAGCCACTCGTGAAAATGATAGAGACGCGCACGATGTGTCACGGGAGTGCTTTCCAGGAACAATGAAGCCTAAGAAGCTTCAGGGTTCCGGATGATTCGTAAGCGAGAGCTGTGGTAGGGGATCGAGCGAACGTTTCGAGCGATTCTTGGAGGATGACATAGGGAATTTTAATGAACGCTTTTGCACTCACTTCGTGGGTGCTATTAATGTGGACTGAGGTGTCAAGTTTTAATCTTTTTAATAATTTTCTAGCAGAAGTTCAAGCTACTCTCATAAAATTGTCTAATTTAGGATTTAGGGATGCGTTTGTGAACTGGCATTAAAACACTGGTACCAACGGAAGATAAACTGTGTTTATTATTAATTGGAAAAACAAAACTTCTCTCAGAAATAATTCTGATAACCCGAGCTTTAATTTTTTATATAATTCTCTAACAAGAGAAGTTTAAACTACTGTCATGAAATTTTCTAATTTAAGATTTAGGGATGTGTTTTGTGAACTGCCATTAAAACATTGGTACTAAAGAAAGATAAACTGTGTTTATTATTAATTGGAAAAACAAAACTTCTCTCAGAAATAATCCTGATAACCCGAGCTTTAATTTTTTACATAATTTTCTAGCAGGAGAAGTTCAAGCTACTCTCATAAAATTGTCTAATTTAGGATTTAGGGATGTGTTTGTGAACTGCCATTAAAACATTGGTACTACCGAGAGATAAACTATGTTTATTACTAGTCGGAAAAACAAAACTTCTCTCAGAAATAATTCTGATAACCCGATGAGAACCACAGAATGGCGCTAGCTGCAAATTACCTTCGAGTGTCCATTTTTTGGCTACCGGACAAAAATCAACACGACATAAAAACTATAAATTAAGGAAACCGGGGAAATTTGGAAAAATATCCAGGATCATTTCAGTTTGCTGACCTGACGACTTAGTACGGTTCCAGCGATAAATGATCGATACGCGGATGACTGTCCTAATTCTTAGGATAAATATGCGTACCCTACGATAGTAGATCGAATCTTGTTTTAACACTAGAACTACCAGAACAGTCAAAATGACCAATCGGTGATTATTCATAGGAGCCTTATAAATTCACCGTGGTAAAGCATCCAAAATTTACTATGATTTTCTGCAGCAAGTATAAATAAAGATTTGTTTTCTATATATTCAATATCTTTTCATGCAATTTCCAATTTGATCTCTTACATGCAAATAAGTACACTATAATTTTCGGTAGTTCTAGTGTTAATGGATCAGGAGAAACTAACGCCTTTCAAAGAGGAAGATTTTCTCGAACAAGCTTTGCCAGTGGCGGACAAGAAGCTTATTAAAGGGACAAAAGGCCGCGATTAATTAAGGAGCGAGGCAAACAAGCGTGCGGTCTTTGATCTTTGCAGTGAAAAACATATCTTAACATTTGAATTTTCGTCGCAGTGGGAGCCAGCCTGGTCTCAAATGAGCGCTCGTTCTTCAAATACGTACCCGAAGAACACCCGCTGGTAACATCTGCGAGCCACGAAGGTGCAGCGTGTTCTGTTGCAACGAAAAACTCCCAGCGCGCATCTCCTCGCGGTACAAAGAATTATGAACACGCAGCTACAGACAGATAGTTAAAGAGTACCCGCAAGATTTTCCTTGCAACGTACAGTCCAAGGGACAAAAGCTTGAAAATTGCCTACCCCTTACAATCCCCGGTTGATTACATTGTGCACGAACAAAGCGTTACCTTTGAAAGCATTCAACTTTCCACCCAAGCGTCTTTCCTCAAAATTGTACAACATTCTACAGAACAACGAGATGATAAAGAAAAATGTCTGTGCTCCCATTTATCCAGTTCGTTCCAAGTAGAACAATCCCCGGTACAGAAAAAGTACACAAGTCTAGTCCCGAGTTAGAGATGGTCAAGATGCCATAAACAGCAGTACAAGCACGATACATTCTCTTTAGTGCTACTATTACTGTCCCCGGACAACGTTAAAGCATTTCGCGAAGAGAAACATCCTGCCCATCAAAGAATCCCAATTTCCCACCAGCTAATCCAAACCGAATCAAGTCTCTCATCTCCAACATTAAAGCAATGCGTTGTACGTCTGGTTATCATACTCGCATCTACTCAAACAAGCCTGAGCTAATCTCAATGCTCATCCTCTTTCCAAATATTTTTCCGATTAGCAATAATTCATCCAGGTCCATTGATCCCTAAGTCACTCGTACTCTTTGAACTCCAAAGTTTCCTCACCTTATCTCATCCCTACTACTCCAATTTTTCCCGATCCTTAACCGTTTGAGTGCCAAGCGACGCGATCGCGATCCTCTTGTTCTCTACTAAAAGCACCAACACGATTAGGTTGCGAAGCGTACGGTCACAGCAGGCTCGGTTTCTTTCGATGCGCGACTTTACGATTATCCTTCAGTCTTAGGTAAAAAGAAGATAAAATTGGAGTAATCTTATTCTTAGGAAAATGTCGGAACAAAACTAAACTGTAGGAAATATTTGTTGCATGGAAGCTAAAAACAGTGGAATCGCACTTTTTGGCATTCACAGCAGGCTCGGTTTCTGTCGATGCGCGACTTTACGATTATCCTTCAGTCTTAGGTAAAAAAAAGATAAAATTCGAGTAATTATATTCTTAGGAGAATGTCGAAACGAAACTAAACTGTAGGAAATATTTGTTGCATGTAAGCTAAAAACAGTGGAATCGCACTTTTTGGCATTCACAGCAGGCTCGGTTTCTTTCGATGTGCGACTTTACGATTACCCTTCAATCTTACGTGAAAAAAAAGATAAAATTGGAGTAATCTTAGTCTCAGGAGAATGTCGGAACAAAACTAAACTGTAGGAAATATTTATTGTATGTAAGCTAAAAACAGTGGAATCGCACTTTTTGGCATTCACAGCAAGCTCGGTTTCCTTCGATGCGCGACTTTACGATTACCCTTCAATCTTAGGTAAATAAAAAAGATAAAATTGGAGTAATTTTATTCTTAGGAGAATGTCGGAACAAAACTAAACTGTAGAAAATATTTGTTGCATGGAAGCTAAAAACAGTGGAATCGCACTTTTTGGCATTCACAGCAGGCTCGGTTTCTGTCGATGCGCGACTTTACGATTATCCTTCAGTCTTAGGTAAAAAAAAGATAAAATTCGAGTAATTATATTCTTAGGAGAATGTCGAAACGAAACTAAACTGTAGGAAATATTTGTTGCATGTAAGCTAAAAACAGTGGAATCGCACTTTTTGGCATTCACAGCAGGCTCGGTTTCTTTCGATGTGCGACTTTACGATTACCCTTCAATCTTACGTGAAAAAAAAGATAAAATTGGAGTAATCTTAGTCTCAGGAGAATGTCGGAACAAAACTAAACTGTAGGAAATATTTATTGTATGTAAGCTAAAAACAGTGGAATCGCACTTTTTGGCATTCACAGCAAGCTCGGTTTCCTTCGATGCGCGACTTTACGATTACCCTTCAATCTTAGGTAAATAAAAAAGATAAAATTGGAGTAATTTTATTCTTAGGAGAATGTCGGAACAAAACTAAACTGTAGAAAATATTTGTTGCATGTAAGTTAAAAACAGTGGAATCGCATTTTTTGACATTTCAGTCACGGAATCCGACAAGCGCCATCGCGCCGCTCGGCAATTTTCGGTCGGGAAATTAAAAAAGCCCGTGGCTCTTAAATGGTTAAAAGAACTAGAACGAAACCCAAAAAGAATACTTGTCCTAAAACAGTCGTATCCTATAGTTATATTAAACCTGATTAACCTCGCAGTACGAAACTCTTCTCTGAAAAACCCCTCGCGTGTTGTACTCGTTCACAATATAACACAACAAATATATCCCAGGTCAACCAATACTTCGCGATCTCCCAAATCAAATCTGGTCGTCTGGCCACGACAGAAATCGCACAGCCTCACCTATATTCCTCAGCTATAGCCTACGATCCACCCACGATAATATCTATCGCGCGCTCGCCCGTGCTCGGCAACAGCCACACGGCGTTCGAGACGGCACCCAAGCGGCAAGCTTCCATATACTCGAGGCACGCACCTCGAACAATTACCGGTCGCCTCGTAGGGTGGTAGCCCTGGCTGATAGCGTAAATCGACGGCCACGAATCGGCGGGGCTCGTGTTCGGCGGGTTTCGAGCGATTAGCGGGCGCAACGTGTAACCGATGGAACCTTTCCGCGAAAGCCGCTCGCTTCCGCGCGCGCGCGCACGTTACACGGATATATCGGTATCGGAGACCCCCCGTGCAACGTGGACGAGCCGCCGGTATGTCGACACGGCATTGTGCGGCTGATCCTCTGGAATCGGCATGTAATTAGCTGGCCCGGTAGGCTACCAGCTGCTCGACGAGTGGCGCACGCTAATGTGCCTCTAATGTCGTCGCCTCTCCCCGTCCCCGCGTGCTCCTCTTCCGCTCTGCTCGACCGGCCACAGGCTTTTAGAGCTCTCTGCCACGAACACGCGCGATCTCTCTGCTTACGTGTGTACAACGCTCCCTTTCCGTGCTTTACTGCCTCGATCCAGGCGAGTTGAAGTTACGAGCCTCGTTCCACGGCCTCTTATACGACCGGATAGTTAACCGAGTTTCGCCTCTGCTGGGCTCGCTGTCGCCTTGGAATTCTTGGAGGAATTGCCTTTGCTAGGCGGGGCTGAGTTTCGACGAGGGTTGGGTGTTTTCTTTTCGCTGGATTCGACTTTTATTGTTAATCGTTGGGTTTTATGCGAAACGCACAGGGCGAGGGAAATCGGCGCGGTTGGATGATTTCCGCGTTAGATTTCACGTGATTTCGCCTGATTTCGCGTACAGGCTTATGCAATAGGTGCTTGATCCGTTTGCGGAATTTTATCCTCGCAGGGATCGAATGTTTGGTCGTGTGTTGGAATCATGAATAAGCTATGCTAATAACGTTAGTTATTCGAGCAACGTTAATCGACTTCGCTCCGGGATAATTGTGAACGTTTCTCTGGTATTCGATAAGAAGATTAAGCGATATCCATCGGCCTTGTCGTTAAATTCAGTTACTAGGTTTCGCACAGGTATACGTGCAAAAAAGTCGTTGCGAATTCATTTTTTGAATCCTTTCAAAATACTTCGCAACGTCATCCGCCCCCCTTTAGTGTTTCTAACCGAAACACATCCTTTTTTCTAACCCACCGGATATTAACACATTGTATGCCGGGCCCGCGAAAACGCGGGTTTGGAAGTCTGTTGCTTTAGCGCCGGGTTTGCGATAATACAACATTCTTTTGTTTGGCGATTTGTTTGTTTCTATTTTTCGTTATCGTTAAATTGCATATAATGAATATGCAAACCAATTTTGGTGTTTTACAATAATGTATAAAATTTTAAATATTTTCTTCACCTACAGTTTTAAATGCCTCAGATGCCACCGGCATACAATGTGTTAACACTATGCCGTCCGGCGTCACCACAGTGGTGTTGTTCGTGAAGTATCGCCTGACGGCCGGCGACACCACAGTGGTGTTTTGCGCAAAAAAGTGGCCGGCGACAGCACATTAGTATCGCTTGCATTTCATTGATGATCTGTAGGGTTTTATTGCTAATTTACTTAAATGGAATAAGTTATATACGTCACCAGTTAGTATTCATTTCCGAAAGCAATAAACGAAAACGAAGAAGTTGCGTTGTATGTACCAAAAACAAGAAAAGAAAAACAACAAATTTGATATGCAGGTCGTATGGAGTTGCATTACATGTTGGTGATTGTTTTGCTTCGTATCATTTAAAAGAGAAATACTAAATAAGTACCAAAGAAAATGTAAATAAAGAAATATATAAAACAAAGAAATTTTACATTTATTTACATATGTACATTTTGTAGGAATTATTTATTGACCGAACGGTTTTTCTACATAGACTATTGTCAGGCGACTATTACGACGGTGATTATTACAAGATGATACAACGAACGATTAACAATTAACGCTGAATGATTAACGAGAGATGAGAGATCTCGCGAGGTTCCTTATTTATTTGCATCTAACCTGATAGGCGGTTCCTGCCTTCGCCAATCAGGACCTTCAAAAAAGTGCCCGCCTTCGATATCCCTACTTGGTGCAAACCTCGGTGACGCTTTTGTATTTGGAATATCTGTCGTTCGCATCTTCTTTGATTCGATTTACGGCGGCGACCCTTTATTCCTTCAAACGCGGCGATGTTTGAAGCAGCGCCGAAAAGAAAACGCGGCACCTAAGAGAACGCGGCGACACCTTAGCTTTGATCCGCGGGCCGCTCAAAAAAATCAATGGCAATCGGCATTTGCCATTAATCTTTGACGCTCTCCTTATACAAATGCCGATCTCCTTATGCAAATGCCGCCCTAATCCGCAAATTGCCTACAATTTTTTGAATTGAATTTTGATTGAAAACTCGTGAGAACTACCGATGAGATTAGTAAAACTTGAAATTAAATCATTTCCCAATCTCCCCAAAAACAGCCGGCGACAAGCGAAGTAACACGATCAGTTCTGCCGGCGTCAAACGAAGAAATGGTTACAAACGGGCCGGACGGCAAAGTGTTAATAAATGTATATTTAAAACAATTTAACAGTAACAACTTCAACGTTCAGAACCACACTCTTTCTACGTTCACAGTCAAAACCTTTCTTCCGCGTTAGATCTTGATCTCGGTACGCGTTCAGGTTTTGGTCGCATTTCGTTCTTGGGTCGTGGTTATCAGGTTTCTTTCGAATGGAATTGTACAATGGAGTTTGTTTGTACACAGCTGTGTGTATAGAGCTTATGCAGAGCTGGGGATTCGTACAGCGGGCAAGGCGATTCATAATTATTTGAAAGTCAAATTTCAGCGAGCGACTAGAATACCTTCGGGCTGCATCAGCATTCAAGGACGAGTCTTCGAATTTCTGCCTCCGACTCTGCTCGGCGAATCAATCAGGAGTCGTTTGTCGAAATTCGCGAAATTCTTTCTCTCGCTCCACGAAGAAAGGAAAGAACATGGATACGGGAATAAAATAGAATTTTCCGTCTCTGAGTGATACTAACGTCAAGATGTAGCAAAAAGATAGGATAGAATTTTCCATAAAACAGGATCGTGCTACCAAAACTCTTTTTCTCTCAAACATTATGTGCGACAAAAATAAGAAGTGGACGAAACACAATTTTCCTACGGAAAATGCTCCTCCGCTGGAAGCTGAGGATGTTGCATGGGTCCACGCTGCCACTTCTGCTAAAAAGAAACCCAAACAGCAGACTTGTTCTAGACCAACCATATCGTTATAGCTGTATTAAATCTGATTAACCTCGTGGTACAAAACTGTTCTCTTAGAAATCCCTCGCCTGCTTGCACTCATTTCCGCTACCAGAAATACAACAATTAGCTAACCAATTTAGAATAAAACAGTTTGGAGCAAGTTCCTCTTTAGGAATTTCAAATCCAGACCAGCTTCTCGCATCTAGAAGCTCCATTCACCTGCCCACTAAGTACTTTCCTACACGAATCCTATCCTCTGCGCAGAAAAATAGCGTTAGAGGATGTTGCATTGGTCCACGCTGCCACTTTTCCCTCCCTTCTCTGCCCTTTCCACCGTTTCTCCCTCTTTTTTATGGATATGAAAGAACGTGTTCTCTCGCAGAGAAACGATCCTACGCGAAGAGCCACCTCTTTCATAGAGAAACGCGATGATTCTTCGTGGACCCGTCTTTTTTATGGACAAGGCTGCCTCCATAGAGGCGTACCGGAGAGAGCCTGCCCCGCTTTTATTTCGTGGAGGGACGAGGCCTTTAGAGGAACGACGAGGTTACCGAGATTCATCTCTCAGCCGATGGGGAGATTCTCTTGACACGTTCTGCCTGTGTCTTATAACCAGAACCGTTTCTGGTGCACACTATGACTTCTTTGAAGAGCACAGTTCGTACTTGTGTATCGCTAATTCGCACCGGTGGTTTCTCATTCGAGTGTAGCAGGATGTTCTTTAACCCTTTGCACTCAAGATGTGACTGTTAGCCGTCTAACAATATTGATTTCAAAGATTTTCAGGCGCAAAATATTTACTAAGATTCACTTATATTAACACTAGAACTACCAACAAACAAATTTTAGCAGTCACAGTAAAAATTATAGTAAACTTTCAAATCTGTAGGCACCACAGTAAGTTTACCAGGTTTCTATTGTAGGCAATTTACTAATGAATGGAGCCTTTGTATAGGGAAGAGCGGCAAAGAATGACACTGCTTTTCGTCAGGCGACCGCGGATCAGGTTTCGAAGTGTCGCCGTGTTATTTTTTTCGGGGCCGCGTGATCTTCCGGCGCCGTTGTAAACAACTCCTGCGCTGTAGGGATAAACAGTCGCGGCCGTAAATCTGAGTCCCGAAGAAAAGGGAGACGGCGATATCCTAGAGGAAAATGCGTGGGGATATCGAAGGCGGGCATTTTTCCGAAGGTCCTGATTGGTAAGGATAGGAACCGCCTATCAGGCCCGAGGCAAATAAAGAGGAAGCCTCGCGATAATTAGAGTTCGTTTTATACAGTTCGTTAACAGTTTTAAAGAGTTCGTTAGTCCGTTTTGAGATAGTTCGTTTAGAGTTCATAAGAATCGTTGCACTAGCTCGTAGTTTAAGTAAAAGCCCATCGGCCAATGAGATAATTACCTACAAATTCAGAAGTGGGATAAAGAACGGAAACTGTGGGGACGATCTATTGCGGAAGTGAGTGCAGTAGAATTGTTGGTAAAAGTAGTGGAGCGTGAGATCTTTGACCGACGTGAGTGTCGAATATAGAACAACGCGGAAGTGACGCGGAGTGGTTCTACAGTGGAAATTCGTTTACGTTCGGGAAAAGTTTAGCTCATTTACCAACATGTCAAAAGACTTTACAGTTTCGGAATTGAAAGAATTTTTGCGGGCGCGGAATTTGGCCACGACCGGTAGCAAGGCCGAATTGACGTGCAGGTTAGAACAATTTGATACGAAAATCTGGGAGGTTATCGCGGCGGAAAATACTCGAGCGGCGGAGCGCACCGCGAGTATAGAGGAAGCGCGAGAAAAAGGGGCCGCGGATAGATTAAGGGCCCAGGAATCAAACGAGGACACCACAGGGATAACAGTGCAACGATCAGATGATTTAGTACAGAGAGAGTTAGAGCTGCTGAGAAGGGAAAGAATGTTGATGCAGCGAGAGTTAGAATTTTTCCGAAGTGCGCAGATTACTCCGGGCGTCCCAACGAGCCCCAGAAGCGTGAATAACAGCCACGGACAGAATATGTCTCCTCCGACGCTTAGTATCCAAACGATAAGCGGGCTCGTTTGTGAATTCGAGGGACGGGATAATTCGTTTTGGAAGTGGGAGCAGCAGATCAACCTCCTCCGGGTAAATTATCAGCTGGATGATAACACGGCAAGAGTGTTGATTAGCACAAAACTAAAAGGACGTGCGGCTGAATGGTTTCACTCGAAAGTGCAACATCTCATCCTACCGGTGGATGATTTATTGAAGGAGATGAGAACGATGTTCGATCATCGACCCACCAAGCTTGCGCTGCGTAGAAAGTTCGAGGACCGAGTATGGACTTCCGGGGAACCTTTTGTGGACTATTTCCACGATAAGGTCATTCTCGGAAACAGGGTGCCAATTGCGACGGACGAATTAGTGGAATACGTCATCGACGGGATTACCGACTCGAGTCTGCGGAACCAGGCTCGGATTATGCGCATCAAGACACCGGCCGATTTGTTGGAATCCTTTGAGAACGTCACGCTCGAAAAAAGGAAATCAAGTCACCAAGAGAGCAGAGGAAAACGGGAAACACCAGTGATCAGCTCACATCCGAGGGAAGAAGCAATATCTGTGAAGCCAGCGGTAAAAACAGTGACGTGTTTCAATTGTGCGGAGACCGGACACATATCGAGGAGCTGCCCAAAGCCGAAACAAAGTCGGGGATGTTTTGAATGCGGCTCGACAGGACACCAGGTCGGTAGCTGCCCACGACGAGCAGTAGCAGATCAACCAGGAGGGAGCAGCAGGACCCAGGAACCGGACGCGACGACCTCGGCGAATGCGGTACATCTTATGACGCATCCCGCACCGTATATGGTAGAATTACGGTATGATTTAGTCGATTCGCAGGGACAAAATTGTAAATACGCGTTAGCGGCGATGTTCGACTCGGGATCGCCAATTAGTTTGATCAAAAGTAGTTTAGTACTACCCGCTGCGCGTTTACCGATTACAGAAGCAGAGGAAGAATTCCGTGGAATAAACGGATCGCGGTTACAGATATTAGGGATTTTTTATCACCCCGTCGAAGTTGAGGGGATAGCAGTGGAAATTAAATTTTATATTGTGCCGGACGAGGCAATAACATTTATGGCCGTATTAGGACGGGATTTTGCGTCGCACCCGTCGGTAAAAATTGTATGGGACGGAAAGTTGATCATTACGGGAAAGGGTACGGAATCGGTACCTGCCGATTTGGATAGCGCGGGACGGCAGATACTGATTATCGATTGCGTAAATGAGGCTAGAATAGTTAAGGACGAGGTACAAATAAAACCGGTACAAGAAAATAATGTAGTCGAAGAAAACAGTACATCCGATGTAAATTTTGAAATGCAAGATCGACCGGGCCACGGAACAAGTCACGTTGATGTGCTCAGTAGGGGCCATAGCGTATTGGTAATTAAGGAGGACACCGTTAAACAAACAATAGGGATACGACTGGATAGTGAGAAGGAAATTTGTAAAATCCGAGAGAAATTAAATAAAACCGAGAGGAAGCATTACGGATTACGCAACGGAGTACGGTATCGGAAAAATAAAAGGGAAAAATTACTGTTTTATGTGCGTCAGAAATTGTTGAAGAGAAATTCACGTAGGAAAGTTAGGGAACGTAACGGCATTATATTGTTCGAGACTATTTATATGAGATCGTTAGAAAAAATTGGGAAAGGATATAGACACTTATTCGCCGTAATGGACGCTTTAACAAACTACATAAGGTTATACCCGTGTAAAACTGCTAAGTGGAAAAAAGTGATAGTGTAAACCCAGACGGATAATATACGAAACCTTATAGAGTGTAAGCATTATTTTGTGGATTTTGTGTAATTTAATATTAGGACTACGGATGCGATAGTGAAATAAGGTATGGGATATGTTTTATATTTTTATGTTTGTGTAGATTCAATAGTGAAGTAAGGTATGGGATATGTCTGATATTTTTATGTTTGTATGGATTCAATAGTGAAGGTGTGATGTATGTTTATACGAAGTATGGATTGCGTGCTTTTAGAATAGTTAGGATTAGCCGGGACGGCTAAAATGTCAGGATGGCCGAGCTGTAGGCAATTTACCAATGAATGGAGCCTTTGTATAGGGAAGAGCGGCAAAGAATGACACTGCTTTTCGTCAGGCGACCGCGGATCAGGTTTCGAAGTGTCGCCGTGTTATTTTTTTCGGGGCCGCGTGATCTTCCGGCGCCGTTGTAAACAACTCCTGCGCTGTAGGGATAAACAGTCGCGGCCGTAAATCTGAGTCCCGAAGAAAAGGGAGACGGCGATATCCTAGAGGAAAATGCGTGGGGATATCGAAGGCGGGCATTTTTCCGAAGGTCCTGATTGGTAAGGATAGGAACCGCCTATCAGGCCCGAGGCAAATAAAGAGGAAGCCTCGCGATAATTAGAGTTAGTTCGTTATGAGAGAGAGTTCGTTATATACAGTTCGTTAACAGTTTTAGAGAGTTCATTTTATAGTTCGTTTGATAGAGTTCATAAGAATCGTTGCACTAGCTCGTACTTTAAGTAAAAGCCCATCGGCCAATAGAATAATTACCTACACTATGAAAAATTATAAATTCGGTCATTTTGATCTCCTTGATAGTTCTAGTGTTAAACTTCATTTAGTTTAGTCAAGTCGTATACTAAAATTTACATATATGACTGTTTAACCTCCGAGTATAATTAATAAACAAACGAACCAAAGTCTGAAAAGTTGTGAAACTATCACTTGGCGACTAACAGTCGTCTCTCGAGGGTAAAGGGATAAATTTCATGCGAAACCTAATCGTGTCTAAAACGTAACCGAAGATTAACCGTCCAGTCGCTCCAATATATTATAAACCACTAATCGTTCCTGAAGAATACATGTTCCATCGTCCAGTACCATAAAAAGTCGCCGTGGGTGGTTCGAAATCGATTCGTTTCGCGCCGAGTCGGGCATTTTAAAGTGACGATCGAGTCGCGACGAACATACCGATGCCGACAAAGCGACGATCTAACGCACACGTACTTCCACACCTGGCGTACGCGATCCCCGTTCCCCTCGTCGGATGAACAATAAACTCTTTGTCACGCGTCGGGCATCTGGCGCTTCTGCCGCTCGTAGATAACGAGCCGACAGCCGCGGCCTCGCATTACAAACGATATTCGCAAGGCCGGCTACGTTACCTGCCTCCCCCGCTCATTATGTGCCCTTCGAGCACGAAAAAGCGCGAATCGAACCGAGGGAATACGTAGTCGAGGCCGAGCGTTCCCGTTTGCGCGCCGGGGGCCACCGCACGAATTTCAATGAACCGGGGCGGACGCGGCTGACTACAGGGACTCTGGTGGATGCTGCACGAAAATCTCCAACTTCGCCCGCCTTTTGCGTTCGAATCTTTGTATCGGCGATTGATCTTTGATGATGGTATTTTCTGTTATGCCAGACTGAGAATAGATATTTTCAAGAATTCCTGTCCTCTGTCTGGCATCACAGAGTGTTTTATATGTTCACTGAGGCGGTTTTAGAAAAAACTAATTTGCATATGGGAATTTATAGAAAGTTAATATTTTAGATTGTATGAGTGCGAGGAGATTTAAAGAGTAGGTTATCTGTGATATCTTTCCCTTTTATTATTTAGTTCTTCCTTTTGTACTTTTCAGTGTTATATTTGTGTATCATATATTGTGTTTCATGTTTCATAGAGTAAGTCTAAGTTTATATCTACGTTTTTTAATATCTTTATAAAGTTCTGTTATTGGGTTGAAAGAGTATGAAGTTTTACGGGAATCTTATTTTTATTTAGATTTTGTAAAGACCTTTTTTGGGGGGGTAAAATGCGATGAAAAATTTAAGAAAAGGATTATTTGTTAGGATTCATTTTTTTATGTTTAATTCTGCGATGGGTTCTTACGAGGTTCGCTTCATAACATTTTGTAGGCCCTTATAGGAAGACGATTGCCATTCAAAATGCAAGGACTATTATAAGGCGGCGGGAATCAGACACTAAGAACCCTCGTTGCACAAGCACCTCGTTGTTACGTTATGGATTGTTAAGCACCGATGAGGGCTCTGAAACGAAGAAGAATGCTGTGTACTAAATACCATACTCGAACCATAGTAATCGTTTCACTTGAGAATATCCCTCTTCCAATTTAGCCTCCTTCTTGATCATTCTCTTCATATCCTTTACAATTAGTTCGAAAGGAATTTAGAAGATGTCTAAATCGCTTTCTTAATAAAAATGCATTTCTAAAATTTTCGCGTATGAAAACCACCTGTTCCTTCTTACTTAAATTGACTGCTTCAACTATCTGTCACAATCTACTAAAAAAAGGAAAAAACTAAAATGTCTCTAACTTTTTTTGTGTTTTTAAGAAACTTAAAAAAAATTTGATAAAATTCGCAGTGATTGAATTTTATCGACACAGTAATTTAGATGCAGATACTCAAGCTTACTTTATTTTTGCAATAATAATTATTTCTATTCCTACTCGAATTAAAATTTTCAAACGATTAGCAACTTATCTAATCCTTGCAATTTTCTAATTTTCCTAAATTCCAACCGCATAAATCGATGTTACAACCGTTCGCGATACTCTATAAGAAGAGGAACACTGAAATACGTTTCCAGCTGTTTCTGCCGTGTAAAGTACACCTGTAAGAAGGTGAGATCGCGATTCGTGTTTGGTAATCGGTTGTTCTTTCTTCGCGCGCCTGCATCGGCCGGCCGAGTGAGTGGGACGTCGTTCGACGACCTCGCAGGCAACAGGAGAATCGTTCATCCAGGCTTTTCACCGATACCTTAGAAAGTTTCTCGGTGGGAGGTGCGCCGACAGCCTTGAAGATCGGTGCTGCGGCGCCTAAAAAAGGTGTCACGGACGTGATAACTCGTCAATTTGGTATTTCGAACGTAATTGGTGGGCCGATCCTCGAGGTTTCTGTCGATCGGCGCGTCTGTCGAGAGCATGACAAAATTTTATCCTGTCACGAAAGCGATGAGTTATCTTCTCTTCGCGGAAGAATTCTATTATCTTTGATAAAATATCCTTTATTTTTCTTTAACACTAGATTTACGGGACCCGTCAATTTGACGGGTTTCGAATTTTATGAGCAAAATTTGCAAAAACAATTACTATTATTCCTATTATAGAAATTTTTGTTAAATTTTATTGATGGAGCGATACAAATATACCTAAATCTATTTAACTCTCAGTTCAGTAATTTCAAATTCTGTTCGATGTATACCTTATTTCTTAGTATATGAATATTCGAAATAGATATACAAGAAATATCCTTAAATCTAGTGTTAATTCCATTCGACAAAACTTTGACCGTTTCGTTGAAAAAGACGAATTTCTGTTAAACGATCAGCTCTTGAATTATAATATTCGACAGAATACTTAGTAATTTTATCGAGCAAGTATTCTGAACGTTAGCTTCTCAATTTTTACTATTCTTTATAGCTGTTTAATTCCATTTTAATCCTTTACCCTCGATGGGCAACTTTCGGTGGCTAAATAATACACCACTTTCTCAAGTTTCCGAAGGCAGCTAGTTATACTTGAAAGTTTCAGCGTTACTTAACAAAATTGAGCAAGAACTAAGAAATTTTTGCGGACGTGCAAAGGGTTAAAAGCATAAGATCACAGTCGCAGAGTTAAGCAAGGAACAAAGAAACAAAGATTCACAGTGTTGGAATTAATTTATTATAATAATCTTAATACTATATATAATAATATTTGCACTATAGGATTCTCTTCTGAATAACTTAGGACTCTCTTTTCGCAACTTAGGACTCCCTTCTTTCAACTTAGGACTCTCTTCTCGCAACTGCCTAATTATGGGAAATTTTTGCCTATATATATAGGAAAAGTTCTATAAACTGTAGAACGGAAGATGGAATTCAGGTGTGAAAAATAAAAGTAAAGCGATTAAAATATTAATAACAGTATATTTAAAACAATTTAACAAAAACAACTTAAACGACTTTACAACTTAGCAACTTCAACACTCTTTCTACGTTCACAATCAAAACCTTTCGTCCAATACTTTCTGCCTCGCGCTCTTTTTTTTTTTTTGTTAGATTGCTGGATTGGGTGCGCCGCTCCTACCTGTGGTCCAGGCTTATCGGCTAAAAAGATGTTGCTGGTATTACCTATGGAAGTGACTGTGTTAGTATTAGTGATAGCATGAAGTGAGGGGAGGAAAATTTTCAAAAAACCTCCTGTTCTTGATGGGTAATACTTTCTGCCTCGCGCTCGCATTTTCCCCGTCATATATTTTTCCAAACGCTCGTTTCCTTTCATTCTAATTGTCAACCTTTCTCACTCTACGCATTCGGTCACAACCACCCACAATTTCTCAGTCGCACTGTTTTCTCAAGTTCTCATCTTTCACGCCTTAGAAACATTCGAGCCCAAACATTCTGCGTTCACGCGACAATCGCCCAACTCAAGTACTCTTCCGACTTTTCCAGACTCGCATCCACTCGATCGCATTCCTACATACATATCTATCGCTCCCCCAGTCCTACTACTGAAATTCTTATCCACCAACTTATAAACTACGCACAGTAAATATTTTTTTTCTAAAACAACAAAAATTTTGGTACTTATGAAGGGTGTATACAATTTTTATTCGATTTCGAGTTTCTGCTGTTGCTACTCAAACTGCATCCGCAAGAGATGCGTTAAGACAAGTTAATACCAAAGAAAAATCTTCCTTCGAAAGTATTCGCGTCAGACATCGTTCGAACGCTTACCCCCCCGTCGTAACGGGGAACAAAGAGTATCGTCGACGCTGGTGCATCTTCAAACCGGAAATGGGTTAACCGTTCGTGCACAAAGGAGCACCATCGCGAGAAGTTATGGGTCTGACGGAAGTCTGACGTACAAAGCACGTCGACAGGCCGACGATCTCTCGCTTCTCTTTTTACACCACGTTGAAACTTCTGTTTGATCCACCTCTCAAAAGAACTACCCGCGTAAAAAGAATCATATCATTCCGGATTTTATAAGCCAAACAGAATCCTTGTTTCTTCGTTTCGCGGTACACGCGGGGTGGTTACTGCGGAGAGGAAGTTTGGAACCAATATAAAGTTGCTGTGGAATAATCCTCGCGTTGGTTAGGCGATTGGTTCCGCAAGAAAAAATGGGGAGAACATGCAGTATAAAATTTGTCACGTTCTATCGTAAACATTTAAATAAAACTATCAGCTTCGAACTCGAGGATAGGTATTTATGTATATCTCTGCGTTTAGGTAAAAAAATTAACATTAGCACAACTTTTCTAATACTATATGTAAGAGTCTTTATTTGTGTGTTATAATACACGTGGTTGATGTGAACTGACTGATAGATTGTTTCTGTGTGTATATGTCTGTGTGACTGTGATGAGTGATTGACTGTCTGCGTGTCGCGCCCAGGGAAGTTTGGCTTTTACATTCCCTGGACGCGTCGAGAGGGGGAAAATATGTAAACATACAAAGGACTCTGCGAGTGTTTTCCGGATTCTAATGAGACTGCAATCAAACACCCGTGGTAATGAGGTCCGTCTGGCCATTTGGGCCCTGTTGTAAAGCGTTTAACCCTTTCACTTCGGCTGTCCAGTCTGCCGAAATACCGTCACTGAACGGAAGCACGCGTGAAAAATATGCACAGTGCGCGTTTTTCTAAGTTTTAAATAACAATTGTGCTGAATAAAACAATCGCTGCTCTAATGTAACAAGTATATTGACACTTTTAATATAAAAAGGCTTACAAAATTATTGAAATACAGAATTATTAAAATACAACATATATTTAGATGCCGCCTATAAGCGGCGCTCGTACCCACCCACAGGTCATCTCATGGACGCCACCTATAAGCGGCGCTCGAAGCGAAAGGGTTAATGGAGCCCCTTAGAACACCCGCAGAGGTTTCCATGTCACCACATATATTTCTTTATTTATGTCTTATAGAGATTTTATCTTCCGCTAAGATCTTCTAAATATTCTTTTCTTTAAACGAACGTGATCCTAAAACATTTACCAGAATTACTTGTTAGATCTTACCCTTTTTCCTTCATTTCTGTTTCTCCAAGCAGATTACCAATCCATCCACCACTTAACCCTCTCGACCGTTTGCCTCGCACCCTTCTTGTAACGTTCGAAGCGATCGACGGTTGCTTTCAATAATTAGCCGTGTTCCAGGCCGCTTAATTACCCTGGAAAAGCAGGCGTTTTAAAGAATGGCCCGGCGCTGGGGCGGTGGAAAAAGTAGGTCGCGGAAAAAAGCTCGGCCTCTTGCGGAGAGCGTCCGGGAAAACCGACCCAAGTTCACGGTCGTGTCCCGTGCTCCGTGTCGGTTTCGCCTCTTTCGTCCCGCTTTTTTCCCGGTGCACCAGCACGGAAACGGAGCTCGCGTGTCCGAATGTGTTGTGCGCCGCTGTCGAAGGTTGAAGCTTGCAAACGGATGCACAAGGTTTTGGAGAAAGGATCTAGGTCTTTGAGGATTCGCGGTACCCGTTTAAAAGGAGTATAGAATTACTCGATGGTATTGTAGCAGCTGTTGTTTTTAGCGAAATTTCGGTAGTTTTGCGTGGATCGTGAGATTTGAAGGGTTTCTTTAAGAAAGTTTCAAATTGTTTGTCTTGCTTGGAATTGTTAAGGGAGGTCGGTGTTGCTGACGACATTCTAACCCTTTGAACGCTGAATACTCTCGGCCTAACTGCTCTGAAGGCGTGTTGTTAACGATTGTGGATTTCTGCAGACGGAGTATTGTTACTTGTACACTAACAATCGCGTTCGAAGAGAGGAAAAGAAGGTTAGCGAGATATAGAATGGGAAATGAGACGAAGGAGGGATGGTACTGGTTGGAGGAAGAGAGAAGCAGGCGCGGATATTATGAGCAAGAGGAAGAATCATGGGAGCATATTTGGGAGGTGTGTGGAAGAAGAGAGCAAAATATAAGTAGCTGGCAGGAGAATGCGGCGAGAATTTTGGGAGAAAGGGGTGAGGGGGAGGCATGGTTGAAGGAATGGGAACGGAAGAAGAGTGGCGGCAATAAGGGAAGTAACCGGATATAGACCATGAGGAGGAGGAGGTGTTAGGGTGACCTATGGCTATTACGATTATGATCCCTGTTAGGTTAAGATTGTTACTATGTTTTATTGTAGTTATTAGGGTTAAGTATTGTTATTATTATCATATTATTATTATTATTGTTATTATTATCATGTACATAAAACGGAAGCTTTGTATTCCTATATGGAAAGCAATAAAGAAATACACTAACAATCGCGTTGCAGTAAGATCGCAAAAATCGACAAACTCATATATTCGTCCTTAGGGCTATATAGACGTGTGGTGACATGGAACTCTGCGAGTGTTCTATGGGGCTGCATCAAACGCTTTACAACAGGGCCTGAACGTCGGCCCATCCTTCGGCCCAAATGGCCAGGCGACCTTCATTACCATGGGCGTTTGATTGCAGTCTCGTTACAATCCCAACAACACTCGCAGAGTCCTTTCCATGTCTCCACATTTTCCCCCTCTCAACGCGTCCAAGGAATATAAATACAGGACCTTCTTGGGCGCGACTACACAGTTATACAGTCAATCTATCACAGTGTATCTATCATTCAATCATTGATTCATTACACACAAATCTGTAATAACACACAATACAGAATTCTACAGACACACATAGTGCGCCCATAGCACTTAAAAGGTTAAAAAGAAGCTGACCCATCCCAGGTTTTAACTGCTTGACACAGAAATCGTGTCATTATAAATTATTAGGAGAAACACTGATTTAGAATTCTATAATCTAGTGTAGATTATGGATTTTAGAGGGTGCGATACTTTGAAAAACCACGTCGCTCATTTAAATACCGTGTTTCTATTCGAATTCATAAGACAAAGCCACTGATTTTAGTCGGATTGTAAAACATTTGATGTAATATCTGGCGGAGACAATGAACTGTATAAATTGCATCGACTTTCTAGTGAAACTCTCAACATATTTGCATAGTATGCTTCGCGTTTCGTGGCGTTTAATTAATTTTCTACGGCGAACGAAGCAAATTGCTCTGACAATCGCTCGACCATTTTTCGTGTACGGTAAACGCGTGTAAACCGTTGTTCCCCGAGACCCTTCTGGCGGAATCAGTGTCGCGGATCTCGAGGAAACCGTATCTACGGTCCCAGGGACAAGAAAATATATGGGGTAGCTCCCCTGTCTTCTAATATTTACCCGATCCTGCCCCTTGGAAAATCAGTCTTCCGTTGCTCGACAGCCATTTACAATATCCCTGGCTAAACAATCACCTTACAGACCGAGCTTATCGCTTGCCATCCAGATTGTTCAGCCACGAGCTTTGTGCCTCGAGACCCTAACCTCTGACCTACTCGGAAATTCTATGAAAACAAAGCGTCCACGACGCATCTCGCCGTTGAATTCTTAACGCGATCTCCGTTATTATTATCATTCATAATAAGTAGCCGACAAACTTTCATGCGTTCGTAGAAAATGAAACGTGTGAAGATATACATGTGCGACGAATATTCAAATAATTCCAATAAAAGAAATATTTCATACAAATTTATAAACGGAACTATTTCTTTAGATGTAGTCACGAAAATAGTCTGGTTATTATTAAATCGCAGACTTTAATGAGATCTATATCTTTGTAAACACAATTGAAGAACATATTATAACGTACCTTTTTCTTGAGGTATATCGTGTATTTTTATTTTCCACAAATGCAGATAACAATCCTCAGTTCGTCTAACTTTATTTCGCTATGCTTTTAAAGAGGCATTGCGAACTTGACTTTCGATTTCTTCATTAATTACTTCTACCAGTGATTCTTCAGAAATCCTCTAAGTGATCGTTTAAAAAATGTGTAAACAGAAGTAAACTCGTGAGGTTGCCCGTTCAAATGGATCGAAAGATATTCTGCGGTGTGTCCCAACACCGAATGCACATCAGCTCCAAGGTGAAACACACACGGAAGTGTGATAAATTAACGCGCGAGCGATAAAGAACTCGATGAACGAGATTGAAATCCCAAAGAACTTCGCGAGAAGCGTGTTCCTCTCCGCCAGATAATCGTGTCAGAGGTCGTGGCCTCTATCTAATCGCTGCTCGCTGCAACGTTCTGCAATGAATAACGCATATAAACTCTCAGCTCAGTCGCGTACGATTCGTCAATCGCCTGGCACAGCGCGCGAGAAAGTTCGAGCTGAAGATGCCACACCTCTGGTCACCTCGGTGCTATCTCTCTGTCCTCCTCCTATTGTCCCCTGCGATCGTGAGAACCCAGGAGCAGCCACAGCAGCAGCAGCAGCCTACGTGCAAGCAACATAATGGCTACACGGTGTGCCACAAAAAGGGGACCCTGGTGGACGTCACCCAGCAGGAATTCGAGGAACTGCTAGAGATCTACGACCTGAACCTGCTGGCCATCAGAGAGAACGCCTTCAAGAATCTGACCACCACGAGTCTGGCCCTCGGTATGGGCAACAAGATCTCTGTGGTGAGCAGGGGTTCGTTCAAAGGGTTGGAAAAGCTGGAACGCCTGGATCTGGACGACAACGTGGTGCCTCTGTCGCCAAATCTGTTCGCGGAGCTCAAGCAGCTCCATGCCCTGTCGTTGATCTTCAACAAGATCAACAAGATACCCAAAGACACGTTCGCTGGTCTGTCGAACCTGAGGTGGCTGTATCTGGGCCACAACGACATCGAGTCCATCGACAAGAACTCGCTCTTGGGGCTGTCCTCGTCGCTGTTGTTCCTCTGGCTGAACGACAACAAGATCTCCAGCGTCGAGGCAGGAGCCTTCGACCATGTACCGGAACTGATCCGTCTTCACCTGGAGGGCAACAAGCTGACCTCCATGCAGCCTGACATGCTGAAGGGGCTGAACAAACTGGACGGTCTGTTCTTGGGGCAGAATCAGCTGACCAGCGTGTCAAGGAACGACTTCAAAGACCTGAGAAACTTGAGGATTCTGAACCTGCAGGACAACCGGATAGCGAGCATCGAGCAGGGAGCGTTCTCGAATTTGGGCCAGCTGGAACAGCTGGACCTGAAGAAGAACCAACTGACCCAGATAGACACGGGAGTGTTCAACGGGCTGAACAGTCTGAAGAAACTGGATTTGTCCGTCAATAGAATCAGCACGGTACAGCCAGGCGCCTTTGGAGGACTTTCGGCGCTGAAGACTCTGATCCTCGCGAACAACAGTTTGCCCGAGGTGGACAGGAAGAAGTTTGGACTGACCAGTTTGACCATTTTGTACACGTAGCGGTAGATCGTTAGGGTTTTAGAAAAAGGTATCGAGAATGCTGAGTCGAGTGAGAAGAATGTAACAGATTGGAAAAATAAAACGGTGTGATGTTGAAGCATCAGGTAACGACGAGTAACTCTACTTCATTTTTTGACCTTATTTCATTCGGTTGAAGCGTTGTGTCGAACTTACATATGAATACGGGCCGTTAAATACAGTTTTAGAGGGTCCATGAGTCGAAGGCAAGACTAAGTCTCCCAAAATAAAATTTAACGTTCAAAAGACGGTTTCTTAAGTGGCCATAAACGATTTCTAAGGTATTCTTCGCAATATAATGTGATTTGCAACCTATCAAAAATGTATTCTACATTTTTTTTTCTAATTCTCTTTCGCTATTTTAATGAAATTGTCCTCAAGCGTGGACCCGCGTGTTCGACACCGCTAATTATAAGTTGAAACGTAAAAATTGTCGGCATCTATCTCAGGATTTATCTGTAATTTATTGAAAGATCGTTTCAATGCGATGAGAATGCGTTTCCTTACAGTTTTTGCCGGTTATTCCACTTTTGCGTAAAGTTCACATAAAATGGTGTCACGTTTACGCGATTGTCTATAATCTCGCTGACCGCAGTTAGATAAGTTAAAAACCACTGCCGGCTGTTATTCTTTCCGCGGCGTTATCAGCCAGCGAAACGGGAACGCGTTGCGCTTCATACGCAAGCGCGCGTATTTACGCTGTTCAAACGCGTAAAACAAACGGGGAACGCAAAAGCGCGGGTAAAAATTTGATTAGCCGAAATGCGGGAAACGCTGGTCGCCCGACACGTTTGTGTGGATCACGAATTTCCATCTTCAAACGAAAAAATTTGCCAAACTCTTCGCGAGCGAATTTTCGTTTCACCAGAATGGCGGACAGTTGGTCCATTTCCGGAAATTGACGCCTCTAGTCATTATATTCAGTAGAACATGACAAAAGCATATTTTTGTTGTTTGGAAAAATTGTTTGGAAAATGTGAAACTGCAAATTGCTGCAGTGTTACTCGCTGTTTGTTACGCTTGTACACGTGAAAGCCTCAATTTTTCATGTTCACGTTCGCGTCATAGCATATTGGAGATCGAGTGAAAAATAGTGTTCGAGTTTAAAAAAAAAAAAAAAAGGAGGAAGTAGGAAGATAGGTAGAAGCTTCCGGAGAGAAATATTCGGATCAGAATAGTCAAGTAGCTCTCGAAGCGCTCCGGTGCAGGAATTCCAAATCCGAGCCAGAGAAATACGTGAAAATAGGAAAGGCAGTCGAAGAGACTTAATGGCTGAGCGAGTAACACTCCGGCTTGCTACCAAATTGACCCGGGTTCGAATCCCGTGACCTCCACCGCTCTTCCAATCGGTTTTTCACTGAATGAATATATTTCACATTGAAATGTATAAGTGAAATATATAGGAGGGTTCATTGGGTAACACTTTGAAAATTTCGAAGGTGTTAAATTCTTTGGATATTTCTGATAACAGAAATAATAGGGGTGTAAAAAGTAAAATACTACCTAGTTAGCAATTAAACAAAACTAGAGAGGGACGGACTGGGGGGTGGCTTTTTACAAAGAAAATTTCCAATTCTTAGTGAGAAATTAAATTAACGTATACAGGTTGAAGAGAAATAAACTTCAAAGTTTGAAGGTTTCATAAGCTCAAACAATCAATCCCTTTCTTTCAATGCGTGTAAAGGTTGTATGTTACAAGCCCTTATCAGCAAAAGAAAAACGAATCTTCGCTTCTATCTACCACACCGCCTTCCTATCGAGGATAACCAATTTGTCAAGATTTCATCCTTCGCACATAGAATCCTATCGGTCTTCTCCGAGCGAAATCAATCATTCTCGAGGCTAAAACACCTACAACGTGTGTGGAAAGTGTTGACATTTTTCTAAACACACTTCTTAGGCGATCAACACGCACGGTTCTTAAGAAATGATACACGTACCGTACATTTATAAAACGTCACGCTGTACATACAATGAACGATGTTTCTCAAAGACAATAAGCGACAATCTTTAAGGCTCAAACGCACGGTATCCCACCAATACGTTAAAGAAACGTTTAAAAAACACCAGCAAATCGTCTAAATTATCTAAATTATCCGAAAAATCCGGCTGCACGCGTAAACATTGATCTCGATCGCATAAATGTAGGTGGGCTGTGCTTCAACGACATGCCTGCCATCCTTAGCACGAGACCCGATATTTATTACAAGGACTCGCGTTAAAGGCGTACCGGTTACCTGTGGGCATTGAATCGGCACGAGCCGCGCCGGTGAAAGTGTGGCTTTTAAGCGGTCGCCCGACGTTAGACGGCGCGTATATCGTTTCAGAAAGCAGATACTTGTGCGAGTCCCGATCGTGAAACGAGAAGACAACGCGAAAGAAAAGAAGAGAAAAGGGAAAGAGAGACGACACTTCTTCCTCGGCTTGATTTACAATGGCGGCGGTTCGGCGACGGTGCGATCGCGAGACCGTGATGCCGTATTCACGACGCATTCGAGGACTGCTCCGGAACGTGACTGGAAACGGCGAGCCTCGCCGTGGATTAGATCGTTTGAAAAGCGTGAAATTATATTTGAACAGGGAACGCCGGCGGATCCTTTCGATTTCGAGCGGCGAATTGTTTTTAATCGTACCTCTCGTTCAAGTATTTTAATGTATTCTTTGCACTCGAAGATGACATTGGATATCATAATATATATGTATGTAATATCATAAATTTCCTAATGCAAAGGGTTAAATGATCAGATTTGTAAATCTCAGTATTATTTATCTAAATTAGGTAAATTTTTTAATACGAGTAGGTAAATTCTTATAGCATTTAATAGTTACAAATTTTTGAAGATGGTTTTATTTAGGGACTAAGGTTAGCCTTTGAAAATGGTGGTGAAAAATTGATGGCGAAAAAAATTGTTATGATTCTCCATCGGTAGGGACCCAGAATACGTTTCTTTTAATACTATCTCTATATCTTTCAATATTTCTGTACAAATACGTACCGGCAAAATATTCCTTCGCTTTTACTTCCAAAGACAAAACTGTGTAACGATATTCTAACAACACTTACGACAGAAAGATTGAATCGATGGAAATAAAAATTCTCGGAGAGCAACGCCAATGTGTGCCCCGGTATCATCTTTAAGCTTCAATATTGTTCGAGATGTCTGAGAGGAAAGGAGCTGCTCGTGGTCTTGAGCCCCATATGACATCAATCATGGATCAGACGCGAGACTAATATCAGAATAAAGGACCTCTGGCGTTTATTCTAACGTCAAGCCGAGCTTGAAGAGACGTTCTCTTCGAAAGAAGCGAATGTCTCAACCGAGAAAGAGCAAATCCCGAACGGACACCGTGCATCAACCATAGAATTCCCCATGGAATCCTAGGTATACAGGATGATGGATTCTGATGCTGGATATCCAGCTGAAAACTTTTTCAGAAGCTTCGATGTATCTTGACGTACAAAAGGGCAATATAACGTCTTTGTTATTATTGTTATCGTTATCATTGTTTTTTCTTTCACGCTCTTGCGGTTTTTCCACCTTTATGACGGGTCCTTTATCAAGTCACAAACTTTTTCCATATTCCTGTTGAAGGACTTTTCTGACTATTGTTGTTGCGTTTAATATTACTCCTTTATTATTATTATTATTGTTGTTGTTATTATTATTGTTATTGTTATTGTTATTGTTATTGTTATTGTTATTGTTATTGTTATTGTTATTGTTATTGTCTTCCCGCTTATACGATTTAATGATTCCATTGTATCAAATGTTCTTGTGTCGCTGTTATAATATTTTTCTTACATTTATTATTTCTTTCGTTTTAATATGATGGTTTTTTATGCGTTTGAATGATTTCCTCGTCGAGTGATTATTATTATTATTATTATTTCTGTTTTTTTTTTCTTACGTTTCTGTTGTTGAGTTTGTTCATTTCTCTGTTCTATAAATTAAATCGAGCAAAGTAGAAGACTGCTGTTGTCAGGTTATATGAATGGTTCCAAGAATTTACGAACCATGCTGCATATTTCCAGTGTTATTGCAGTATTATTGTTTTCCGTTTCCAGGAGCTCAGCTCGGTATTATGAAAATACGCAGGGAAACCGGTGTTAGTTATCCAGGCAAGGTTTAACTATTGTCCACGATCCGGAATGGTATCGCTGAACAATTTTCTTGTTTACAACAAACTGTTTGTTAGGATCGTTTATCACGATATTATTGTCGTTATCATAAGAAGGATGAGGATTCCATTAGTACGTGGAAATCGAATAAATTTCACATCGTTGGTACGTCACAGCTATACAGACACGACAAATTTATACGTGACATTGATATTTCATTTCTTTATTAACAATAACGATATCAAATTATTATAAAACGAGAGAGCAGCGCGAGATAAGGTGAAACAAAAATAAAAATTTTTGCACAAAATCATTAACTACCGAATTGACTGCAAGCAGCTCTTAGCTAGTGTAAATTTTTATGCTCCCTCAGGATCTCTCAGATCTACTTACATTTTTATACCAATAAGATACATTCTAACACTATTACACGCATTTGCACTACGGCTAATAAATATTCTGCTAATAAATATTCTCTCGACTTGTTTAACGAATCTTTCGCTAAATTTCATTGTCAGCTTAACAATCTTTAGTATTCTTGTTTAACGCACTCTGTATTTTTACTTATGTAAATCAATGAATTTATAGCCCGTGAATAAATAAATAAACAAATTAATTAATTAAAATATACTTCGTAAAAATTTTACGAAGAAATTTCATAAATATTTAATACCGTGTTTAATAAAAAATAAATTAAAAAATCGGATAAAGAAACTAAGTTCCAAAACGCGAATTGATGGAAATGAGAGTGGCATAAACTCGAAGCACCATCCGTGCAACTAAATCGATTCCCCTGTCGGTTCGTTAAAAGTGACTCGCTCGCGATTGCAGGACACACTCGGTCAGCGATGCGACAAATAGCCGGTAAATAGTAACAGGGACAAGCCTTCGTGCCTTCTGAAAAATTCCCGTTTCGCCGGGCCGGCCACGCGTTTTTAACCTTTTGCAATTCTTTGTCGAGTTTAACTCGACGTCAGTTTCTATCACAGTAACCCCTATATCGAGTCACACCCGACAGTTTCAAAGTGCCATTTTAAATACAAGTTGCAACAAAACTTGAGAGCTATATTTGATATAATTAATAAAAAAAATAAATGCCACTTATAAATATGTGATACATTTATATTTACGAGTGCTACCATCTTATGAGTTGTCGTCGTGATGATTCTTATGTGTTTTATTTTTAATGCAGAATAAACAGTATGAAAGTAAACACAGAGAGGTGTAGTTATTTTTCACTAAGAATAATCTATAGTAATAGATATGTATAATAATTTATATACAGTTCACACTTTATTAACACTAGGTTTACGAGACCCATTAATTCGACGGATTTCGAACTTCATGAGCAAAATTTGCAAAAACAATTACTATTATTCCTAACAATTTTTGCTAATTTTTATTAATAAAGCGATATCTATCTCCATCTCAGTTTTGCAATTTGAAATTCTGTTTGATGTACACTTTATTCGTTGGTATACGTATATTGGAAATAGATATACAAGAAATGTCCGTGAATCTAGTGTTAAAGTGGTTATTCTTCACATTGTTTTCAAAAGAATACCGCTAAATCTGAAAGCTTTACGCGGAGACTCGAATGGAAATTTCTGAGTTGCGAGGTATCCGCGTGCGGAATTCTAGATCGCCGAGGGATTCTTCGTCTTTAATCGCGATAGTTAAAACTAGGCAAGGTCGAGAATGTCCTGAGACACTCGCTGCTGCCACTTCACACTCTGGTTACATTATCACGCCCAAGCTGAGGCGCTCATCAGCCTCCATTCATGCTGATGAAACCTCAATTTACCATCTGCCCTCTCTCTTTCGCCATTCATTCGACAGAGCTTCACGAATAAAAATATGACGATGCCTGATCATATTTTTCGCTAACAAATTTAAAACAGGGTAGCCCACAACCTAATCTTAAAAAGTGTAAAATGCTCGAAGTACGTAATAAAAAAAAGAAGTTTCTTATTATTTAATCCTTCAACACTTCTACTTTTAAGTATGAATATCGATCATCAACAGCTTCAACTTAATCTCGTCATATTTTGAGTTGCAAGTTTTTAAGTGTCAGGCTTTAATCCTGTGGGTGCTATGGGCGCATATATGCGTCTAACGAAAGTTGCTCGTAGGGACTATGGACGCATATATGCGTTTGTCAATTTTTGTTTCCTTCACCTTATGACCTTTTCTGTGGCCACACATTTCAGCGTTAACCTTTTAGCGTTGACTAAAATTACTCGTAGGTACCATGGACGGGCACTGGAAGTGTTCTTCCAGGGTTCCCGGTGCCCCCCGTTTCGCTGTAGTAGGCCACCGTGGAGGTTTTAGTAGGTAAGAATCCTACATAACCTCGCCATCTCCCCAAGGTGGTGGGGGATCTTTCTGAAGATTTCCTCCACGTAAAAAAAAAAAAGGTACCATGGACGAAAATATACGTTTATTAAGTTATTAACATTTTTTCGACTTTTTGCTTACTACAACGCGTTTGTCAGTGTACGTGTAACAATACTCCGTCTCCAGCGATAGTACGCTGTCCCTTTGAAGCACTTAGGCCAAGAGTATTCAGCACTCAAAGGGTTAAATGTTACAATAACGTGTAAATAATAATATTAAAGTCATTCGAAACAATCTTTATTCATTTCAGAAGTAATATAATTTTCATTACAATATTTATATTATTAATTATATTGGTGGTGCTTAAGAAATACACTTGGAACAAATAAGGGTTAAAGCTAGGAAGCGAAATTGTAAGCTTGTGAAAATTAAATTTGTTTGACTTTTCGACTGGTTTTTTAATTGAGTTACAGCGTTCTTTATAGGAGTTGAAAGAGACTCGAAAAAGGTAACCAAGCAGAGTTTTCTAGAGGATAGAAGAGGGAAGAATGGTTAAGTTTCCATAGCTGGGGCAAGTTAAGCTGTAGAGTGAAGTTGAGACGACTTCATCAAGTATCTAATGACCTATCAACAGCAATACTACCTCTGGAATGCTTTCGCAGAAGTTCAAGACTCTTCAGCCAGGAACTTCCGGTAGCACGAGCAAGAGGTGTAAAAAGCCAGAGGCATGGAGCTGTGCGAACTCCAGAAATTTAGAGAATTCGTAAACCATATCCTGGATACTTCGAGCAGTATCACGATCTCTGATGTAACAGAATTATTCGCAGAAAAAAGTAAATTCCTTTTTATTGCTTTCAGTTTCTCAGATTCTCGGTAGTTTTAATCTTTATCGTTAATAATTTCATTTATTGGACTTCAAAACTGTTCTATAAACATTTGGAACTCCCTTTCTTCAAATGAATTTCGAAATGCAAAAAATACTAAAAAAAGGAAGCTCTAGATCTTCCTAAGTATAATTCCTGTAGGGATCAAAATTAATCCTGAATAATTTTAATTCAAACGTATATTTAACACATTACAAAAAATTGGTTTTCCATTTTCATTAACTGTATAATTTAATACAATTACAGAAATTTTTCTCTCTTTCTCTCTGATCTGCACATTACTTCTCGGTTTTTTTCTTCTGACCCGATTAACAATATTTGCACACTGGCAAGTGAGTATTTAACTAAGCTCGATCTTATTGGCATTAAAATTTCCTTGTTTAAAAACCAGGTGGACTATTTATATTACAAGTATATTTTGAGTCATAATATTAATTTCTACTAAGTGTATTTCTTCTATTATATATTATTTGCATCTTTGACCACTCTCTACTTCAACCGTAGAATTTTATTTATCTTTTCCACGTTCACTAATGGATTTTTAAATAATAAATAATATAATAAATAAATAAATAATACTTGTAATTATTCAACGAAATCGTTGCCATTTAAGTAAATGAAACCCTCCTCTATTTATGGGAATTTCATCTAAATAAGGATTTTATCTAAATAAAGATTTCATCTAAACAAGGATACTCTCAAAGCATTAACCCTTTATCTGATAATGTTGACCTCAAGCAACATGTGTTTCTAGCAGCTTGCACGTGAAAGAGCAAAATGCCCTAATTATTTATGCTCATTGCATAAATTATGCTAATAAAGTTTTTTTCAGCTCTTCACTCCCTTAGAAAGGGCATACATACTTAACTTGGATAACTCTCAAATTTGTTTATTTGAAATTTCAATGCTTGTCAGATAAAGGGTTAAATTCGAATGGCAAGCGCCATTAACCTCTGCAAAATCCAAATACTTTTATTCCGATCCCCCAGGGACACGTTCGACCGAAACCTAGCTAGTGGATCAAAGTGTTAAGACGCGTTCGACGATGATGTCGACAAAGAAGTAAAACGGTGTGTAATAATCGATCAGCCAGTGGGTTTGCTCGTTGAACCGCGGAACTCGCTTATTCGCGGGAATCCGCGCGAAAAATCTTTCGTTCCCGTTTAAAATCGCCGCGATTTTCACGACACTAAACCACGCTGTACGAGATGGAAAGGGGAACGATTAACTCGTCGGACCAATCGTTTTCGCCACTTTTTCCTCCCTTTTTCGCTATTGGTTCACACGGAGAAACAGATCAGTCCCTTGACACCGAATGCTGCTTAGGGAAATTTTGCGGAAAGCTGAACTCCGTTACAATGATTGCATTGTTAGTTTAGGTTTTGGTTAGGTTCGAGTTTGAAAAAATAATAATTTGTTGTTTCGTTAATATAGATTTAACCCCTTATTCTTAGTGGATTATTCTTAGTGTCCTCTCCGTGGAAGAAATTTTGAAATCAATATTAATACTTTATTAATTACTCAGTTTCAAAGAAACTTACTCTCCGCTAAGTAAATAAATAATATATTATAAATATTAAAAAGACAATGTAAAAAAATATTACTGTAACGCAAGGGATGTGAAGTAACGGCAATTGATTTTAAATTTTATTAAATTTAGCAATATTTTATTAATATTGAATTTTATTAAATTTTATTAAATTTAATTTTTCATTAATATTGAGTTTTATTAAATTTAATAAAATTTAATAATTTTTTATTAGTATCGAGTTTTATTAAATTTTATTAAACCTCGTCAGAAACAATTTTTTCTTTTATAAATATAAATTTAAAATCACGAGGCGTGTAAATTAGAAATTGAAGTACCGAAAATATTTCGCCACGAACTGGATCAAAGTTCAGCACTTCATGTCGATTTTGCACGAGCTTGCGATCTGTACAATGTGCAAAGCTGGTCGTCAAAGGGTTACGTTCGAAGTTTCGACAGTTCGTGTTCAAGTAATATCCAATTCCATTACCGGGGACAATAAATTCCGACAATTTTCCACTTCTTTGGCTCTTTAGCTGCTGAATCAAGGGCTAGGGGGGGAAACAGGAAACGACTCGACAGAGAAATCGAGGGGATTTGATTCGAACCTAACCCGAACCTAACCCGAAGCGCTTAATATGAGTGAAAAGGAACGAGAATTAGAAAATACTTTGTTTAAATTTTTATAATGAACGAGAACGAGAACATGACATTGATAAAACACACACAAACAATCACTTTCGCTATTTTTAACATTCTCTTATTTTTATAACCATGATATACATAAATCAATATAGATCATTCATCACCACATTCGAACCTTAAGATCTATACACAATATCTTTTACACGCTTTCGCCACGCTCATCCATCCATTCCTCACTCTCGTACCACATATTCTATGAACCAATAAATGTTCACAAGAATTTCTGTTTTTAACTTCACAGCATAATGCTAATGTATAATTCCAATATTTTTCATATAACTGTAGGAGCCAGAAATTACCCATAGATTTATTAAGTTTTATTTATACTAATTAGGATTTAAGATTATGAAGGCTTAGTGGCGAAATTATTTCGTGGGGCGGCACTGCCTGCGCGGAGGGCAGAAGATCGTGAGCGAGCGACGGGCAGTTGAAAAAACGATTTTGTCACGAGGTGTTGTTCGGCATAAGACGCACGTGTTAACACATTGTATACCGGTGGCATCTGAGGCATTTAAAACTGTAGGTGAAGAAAATATTTAAAATTTTATACATTATTGTAAAACACTAAAATTGGTTTGCATATTCATTATATGCAATTTAACGATAACGAAAAATAGAAACAAACAAATCGCCAAACAAAAGAATGTTGTATTATCGCAAACCCGGCGCTAAAGCAACAGACTTCCAAACCCGCGTTTTCGCGGGGCCGGCATACAATGTGTTAAAAAAAGACGCCCTTCCTTTGTTCATTCCGTGCGCAGTGTATATGTACTTGTAACTTAACTCTCTTATTATATTATTTTAATAAATATAATTATCTGTTAATTATTTCCTACATACACATTGAGTAGCACATTTATGAGTTATAAAGTTCGTTAACAAAAGCTACGTACAATCGTATCGTTGAACAACATAATCACCTCCCAGGCAACACAAATTTAATTTGCTCGAGTATGAGAATTCCTATATCTAACGGCATCGATTCTCAACCGTCGCCGCTCACAATCAATTATCTATGTTTCAATAACGTAGATAACTTCGGTAATAACGTTTCATAAATTCCGAAACGATATCTTAACGGGGGCTTATTAACATTTAGCTAATCGCACGATGAATATAATTTTATTTTCAAATTGGAATGCAAGGAACATAATTGCTCCACTCTTTCTGTTAACAATCTAGATCTTGTAGCTGTGACAATATTGTCATCGTTACAAAATAATCTTCCGCTTAAATTACGTGGCGTCCGAACTATCTTTATTAATTTCGAATACATGAATATTATAGTTTTTCAGGATTTTTACCCGATCCAACTCGACCAAAGTTTAATTTCGGGTACCCTAACTTAACGAATTTTCGGAACCCGACCCGACCCGAAGTTTCGGGTATCCGCACTCCCCTACAGAAAATGCGTTTGACGAACAACGCTAGTTCAAGACCAACTAATAACAAAAGTAAATACAATGAACGGCAATACCCCTCATTGCGGAAAAACCTTGAGATCTCCCCATTCGATTGGCTAAGCGTAAAAATTTGTCTTTGTTGAGTAAGCCACGACCGACAAAGGGGGAAAAACAGGAAATTACGAACGAATAACAAAATAACCTCGTCTGTGGCGTCACAATTCATTCGCGTCGCGTTTGCCGTCGTATTCACGCGCACGGATCAATCACCAGGCCATCCGACGTCCCGGCACCGCCGCCAATTAACCGGCCAAGGAACCGCAAGCTAATTACAAGCTGCGCCGCGTCGTTTTCCACGATAAATCAACAGGCGGAACGGGACCGAGGCACGCGTGCCAGCACGAGAGAAGGAAACTGGTCGCCGGCAAGCAGCATTGACCCAGACTTTGATTCTTGCGTGAACGCCAGAACGAGTTTCACCGCGAACTTGTCCCGCAACTCGTTACGTCAGCGCGTCGGCTAGACGGTTACGCTGTCGTTACGTGAAACTAGTTCTGCTCGGTGTTGATACCGTTTCGATGGACGAAGAATGAATCTCCAGCGGGGTTTCGTCATTCATAGAAACGCTCTGAAAGCGAACTCGAGACGAGGTTTTACTTTCAACGTAGTGCATGCGGCTCTGTAACAGGCCGGGACTTAACGCTAAGCGTTCGAGTTTACATTTATAGAATAAACGTTCCGAATCTAGAGATTTGGCGAATGATTTGTGTACCTATGTATTTGTGCATAGGACACTCGTACGTCTCGCATAATTATTTAAACAGTGAAAATTTATTGGACAACTTGGACGGATGAAACGTGAACACAACTACTTTAGTGATCGTTGACCGATATTTAACCCTTTGCACTCGGCTGTCCCCTCTCGTGGGACATCGTAATCCTAGCATACGATAGTTTCGCAAATTTTCAGACGTTAGTTCAGACCCGGACGTTAAATAGTCATATATGTAAATTTTAATAGACGACTTAACTAAACTGAATGAAGTTCAATATACGTGAATCATAGTAAATATTTCGAATTTGAACATTTTTGAAGTTAGTATCATTAAACGACTAACGGTTACCTCCCGAGTGCAAATGGTTAAAGATATAGTAAAAGATATTAAAAAATACCACTGTCAGAAGACATTTCAATGAGACTGCTAAGTAAACTATTGAATTTAGAATTTAAAGCGCTAACCACTGCCAGGGCCACGCTGCTATTCGCGAACAGTGTAGATTTCAAGCTGTTTTGGCTGACGAACCCTTTGGACAACGCGGATTCGTCACTTTTCTTTATATATACCGTTATCAGCAGTCACAATCATAAGTTCTGTAAGCTGATTTGATAACGAAATATTTTTATCCATAGTCCATTACACGACTCGGTGAGAGCCTCTCTATTGAGACCTCCTAGACTCAGCACAGAGAATGCTAAGACGGCACCGTCAACGAGCCACCCTTCGCTTCAACCTGTCGAAAACGAGTCTCCTGCATGCGTGGTGAAACCGAAACGAGCCACTGGGTAATCGAGACGATGCTCTCTCCCATGGGCGCAGAGAGATTTATAGGGAGAGCAGGCGAACCATCACGCGCTCGTTGTTCCCGGCTGTCGCGGTCGGCGCGATAAATTATTTCTCGCAGCAGCCGCGAGCCTCGATTTCTCCCGGCCGCTATTTACATGCGAGCACGCGCCTGGGCTACCGATAAATCTACCAACTGTCTGAAATTGTATGAATTAGCCGAGACGCTAGCTACTTTCTCGCCTGATTTATCGGCTGGTATATCGTTCGCTGGCGTGCGAGCGTTACAGCTACGCGACAGGAGTCTTCGAGGCACCTAAGCTTGCGCCCTTGTGACCTTCGATCAAACGGAGTCCTGCGACATAATATACGTTGAAGGCTAAGATATACTGTGTATAATAAGAAAAACTAATTGGTATAGACACGAAATTGCGTCTCAATAGCCGACAGCTGCGAAAGTACTTTACTTACAGAGTCCAACTATCGTTTGTTTCTTGTTTGATACTTCGATAACGCTAATATAAGGTTGTGAGGCAAGAAGAATTAATATAGGTAACGGAATTGTGAACTATAAATTATATGGAATGATAAGAAATAGGTTGTAGGCTCGTTTATCAAGGGAATATGACGAAACTGCAAGAATCCAATCGAAAGTGTCGTTGATCCGTCTGAACAATCTTATAAGCCACTGTGCATTTGTGGGAAGTGGAACGAAAAAACGTAGCTGTATCTTGAATCGAGCGATCGTGGCCGGCGGGAACAGCCGCATGTATGTCGTCGATACGTGAATGAACGTGTTTTTCTGCTGCATCGGCACGCGCTGTTGCGTAAGTCCTTCGAGTGGGCGTCATTCACTGGTTTGGAGCGTTGCCCGGAGACCGGGCACGAGCCATTCGAATTGTTGAATCGAACCGCGTGCCGCAGAAAGAATACGAAAGAGAAGAATGGATAGTGAGAGAGATGCAGAAAGTGAGGGGAGAAAAGGGTGGAAATGAGAGAAGGGGAGAGAAATCGAGAGTCAGACAAAAAATAGAGGAGGGAGAGCAGAGGAGAGACAGAAGACAGAAAAATAGAGGAGACAGAGCAGAAGGGAGAGAGAGAGAGAAGATAGAAAAATAAAGATAGAGCAGGGAAGAGACAGAAGACGGAAAAATAGAGAGAGAGCAGAGGAAAGACACAATATAGAAAAATAGAGGAGAAAGAGCAGGGGAGATACAGATGACAGAAAAATAGAGGAGAGACAGAAGACATCAACAGACAGAAAGAGACCAAGAACAGAGAAGGGTGCCAGGAAGGGGGTGTACTCTGCAATCAGCCTCGGGGACATAATATTCCCGTGAAAAATGGCTCGCCGGTGCTATTGGCCGAGAACAATGCGAGATGTCGTGCCGCTTTAATGGCCGGTGAACAACAATCTTGCCCCGTCCGGATATAAATTGCTAAAAAGCTCGCCGGCCGTAAATAGTGTCACGCGGCTTCCTTCGCGAATTATTTCCGGCGTTTTCCCTTGGCCGCGTCCAAGGGGGGATTTATCGCGTGGTGAATTATGTCAGGGGGGAGGAAAAAGGTTAACGGTATGATTTTTTCGGGGATGGAAATTTGATTAATCTTTTGTTTTTCGAAGATTTTTCATATTCACGTTTCATCATTTTCTTTTTTCATTCGTTCCACCTTTCTATGGTGGTTGATGTCTGCATTTATAATTTTTCGGGAAACGAAAGTCTTCTAACTAATTAACAATTAAACAATTGCTAGCAAATCGAAGTTAGTTACCACGCGTATTATCATACATTCGATCCCAAAGGGTTGGAGGGCAAATTTGCATAGCCATCAATAGCTTTCAATTCAAAGAATGACCGTTCTCTATTTCTCGTTACCGCTGAAATTCTGTTTCAAGCAACTCCACAATGAACCTCGGCGCTCTCGTGTTCAAATGGCAGCAACAATTATTCCGCGTCAGCGGCACCAATAACTTTCGAAGAATGGAACGAGCGAAAGCATGAATATCGCGATCCACAATTACTTTGTAACCGGTCGCAGGTGCGAGACTCTTGCGCACGAGCCGGTTGCATAAAACATGACGGCGAGCCACGGGGATCCGCCGATGGGGGAGCCCCGTTAATTGGAACGCAGTTTTCGCAGATTTAATTGCGTCCGCGAAATCCTCGCGATGTTTCTGTTCGCCCGTGAAACATCACGGCAACCGGTTTCGCTGAAACCCAAGGCTTCGTTCACGTGATTCCCTCTCGGCCTTGACGCTACGCGGGTGCGGTAATTGGTCCCAGCTGAATAATTTTAATTGGGTGGCGAACGCGAAATTGATGTTAAGTGGAATTAAACGGCTTTGCAGATGGACGACGCGATTCCGACGCGTCCGATTGCAAAATTATTGGGTTGTCCGAAAAGTTCGTGCCGATTTTGAAGATTGAAGCGCAGAGGATTTAATTTTTAGCATACGTTTATTAAATTACACAGGTGTCACACCATTGTACAACCTTTTTCCATCTTTCAGGCAATTTGAAAATTCTCTCAGGTTTTTCAGCGAAAAACTTTTCTGCGTGACTTTTTATCTCGTCGAAGGAGTTGAAGTTTTTTTCATTAAGGGAATTTTGCAATGATCGAAAAAGGCACCATAAACGGCGCGTATCTCGTTCGCCGCATTTGTGACATTTTTGCCTTTCCAGCGAAAAAAAAGTATTAAATGCCTAAAATACATTTTCTTTTCTTTCATATTCAAAAACGTATAAAACTGACAAAAATTAACGTATCGTACCCAAATTTGGCAAATTTTTTAAGCTTCGCGAAGCAATAACCATAGAATTATAGTTAGCAAAACGATTTTCAGTTAAGCGTTTGTTATAATTGTTAATTATCAGACTCTAGCGATAAGTAACAGCAGTATAACAAGGTTGTTGGACCGACAAACGTAAGTTTATTGAAGTGTACAAAACAAAACTGGAGATGCAGCGCTGCACAAGGTAGCGAACATATTTGCATACAAGAGTATTTCAAAAAAATGTAACAACTAAAACCCTCTTTATTTTGCAGTATTTTTACGTTGAAAAGATATTTCCAAAATTTTCAGAACAATCTTCAACATAATTTGCATCGTAACCCTTGAAATAGCGCCGAAAATTACCCTCGAAACGCCCCTCAAAATGATAACCTTTGTAATTAAACCATTAACCGGGCTATATTGAATAATTAAATAATAATTGCCTGCGCACTTGCACCTTAAACCCTCAGGAGTTTAGACTTTACGGTTTGACGATCCCTAACTCGTGGCAACGTACGCAAGGTATCTTCTTTTACGATTCCAAGCTAAGTTAATAAGCGTCCAGCAGTTAGCAGCGGCGAAATTCACGGTTCGCGTCGAACAAGATTCGGAACGACATGAATATGTAAAGCGACGTTGGAGCTGACGTATCGAGAACGTTTCTAACGAGGACCTCCTACGGTCTGGTTCGTTACAGGCGACAAGTTCTTCGGCTTGTACCACTCCGACCCTCTTGTTGTGGTTAGAACAATTACAACGACCCTCCAAAGCTGCGTGTTCCCGAAGTTGAAACCATGTTTTATATCTAATTTCCCGAGGTCCGTTCGAGACACGTAGCAGGCAAATTGTTTGACGAAGATGCGACCAGTTTGCGATAGTTCGCGGGGAAGACGTTTTGCTGTCAAACCTGTTACTGGCAAGCCGTTCGTGACTTTAAAAAAAAAATCGCGTTTTCCGCGTGAATAAATTAGAAATCGGTTTGGGTGCAAAATAAAGAATTAAAATGTGTTTTATAAAAATTTAAGATCGGTATAATAAAATAATAATTGCAAATGAACGAGTTGACCCTTTTGTCCCGGAATATAAATATTGATTCAATAATAATCAAGGTATGCCTATTGTGTTAGATTGATTATAAATAACACGTTTTCACGCACGTATGATTTTTAAATTAGGCGGGTACATATGTATATCGTTCGGGATGAAAGGGTTAAACAATTGTTGGTAGAGTTTTCAACGCGTCTCATGTATATCGCATAAATACCAATGCACATTCAACTTCCCTACTTTCCCAATTCCTACATCTTCCAAGATCCTCATCATCAATCTCCGTACCCTCTTATTACACATCCTAACGAGTGCCTTTCATCGAATCCGAACAGAAACAAACTCATAGAACCCTTAACGAGCCGAGGCCACCACGTTTTCTCGTTATCCAGTCCCGAAACTCGTCAACGGACACGTGGTCCATGGCACGTTCCCAGCAACCACGCGGAAGTCGAATGGTCTAATGCTCGATCCACGCGAAGCATTTTAATTCTTCGTTGTTACTTTAAATGCATTTTATCAGAATTTGTCCTGTTTCCTTAAACTTTTGTCTGCCACTGTAGATATACAAGAAACATCCCTAAATCTAGCGTTAACCCTTTCGCCACGGCAGCGCGCTCCGTCCGAGTGACTCCGCTGTACGGAGCACTGCGCCGAAAAGTATACACGTTTGTAAGAGGAACCAGATAATCAGGGGTGACGATGGCCAAAGTGGTCATTAGGGCCACCATAAACCAGAGGTCCCCAATAAGGGTTGGGACCGAGTACGCGCGAGGCTCGGTCACGGCCGCTTACACTTTCCAGGCCCGCACCAACGGCGGGTTTGTTTTTCGGGAAAGTGCAAAGTGGGGATGCGCCCATAAAAGCATGAGGAAAAAGGCATAGTCAGTTTTAGTAAGATAGAAACCGTATTGTACGAACGAAAGACGATTTTGTAAAAGAAATAAAGTAAGCCTCACACGTTGCGCTTCGGTAAACTGATGTTCGGACTTACATCTTTCGGTGCAGCCTTGTCATTCTCCGGATCCTCTTTTTCAATAAGTATTACACAACGACATTTTTAGATGACCAGTAGTAACATACTTGGAGATTTTGCAATTATTATAAATAAAAATATAATTTAGGGTAATTGATATGTCAAATTAAAATTCTAAATTTTGCTATTATTATAAATAAAAATACAATTTTGGATAGTTAGACATCGAATTATAATTCGTAGTAATTTAATTCAGAATGGTAAATTCTAAAAGTCGGCACTCGAACACACAGGTCGTCGCGTGGATTTCGCCTATAGGCGACGCTCGTAGCAAAAGGGTTAAACATGAATTTTGTACAGGCGATAAAAATTGTATTCGACAAACGCTATAATTTCGTGCACAAGTGTACAAATTGTAGAATCGACTCGCGGCGTGTGCGCAGAGCTTAAGCCACAAATTGTCCGCGCTCCGGATGGAATAGGATCTCGATAAAACGAGCCGGGAGAGGACCGAGCGAGCGCGATGGGATCGCGGGGCATCCCGCGGACAACGGGCTCATTAGTAGCCTGCCGATATGCAGAATACCGAAAGTTGCAAAAACGCGGCGGTATGCGCACGCGAAAGTGCAGCGCGTTATCTGATTTTGGCCACGGAACCGCGCGCGCGCGCGCGTGCCTTCGTTGCACGTTTGCATCGCGAATAACACCGAGCCGATTACGTTCTATCCGATTTACCGGTTATTAACCCATTCCCGTGCCATTTAGCTCGACGAAATCCGAGCCCAAATTGTGGGCGTCAATGCACGGTAAACTGTCTGCTCGAAAATAGTGGCAATACTAGCCGTTTGCGTACCAAAGGGTTTTCAAAAAACACGATCGAAAAACGCCAAGGAGCGCGATCGCGCTCTTTCGATAATATAGGAAATGTTCTATAAAATGTAGAACAGAAGATGGAATTCAGGTGTGAAAAATAAAACGTGAAGCGATTAAAACTTAATAACAATATATTTAAAACAATTTAACAAAACAACTTAAACGACTTTACAACTTAGCAACTTTAACACTCTTTCTACGTTCACAACCAAACCTTTCTTCTACGTTAGTCAAAAGCTTTCTGCCTCGCACTCGCATTTTCCCCGTCATATATTCTTCCAAACACTCGTTTCCTTTCATTCTAATTGTCAACCTTTCTCACTCTACGCATTCGGTCACGACCACCCAGAATTTCTCAGTCACGCTGTTTTCCAAAGTTCTCATCTTTCACGCCTTAGAAACATTCGAGCCTAAACATTCTGCGTTCGCACGACAATCGCCCAACTCAAGTACTCTTCAGACTTTCCCAAACTCGCATCCACTCGATCGCATTCCTACAATAATGTGTTGAAAAAAGCCGAAGAGCGCGATCGCGCTCCTTTGATTATGTGCCGAAATATTGTTTGTCCTTTAAATTTTTCATATTTTTAATTTGTAACTTATTATTTTATGAAATACTATTATATATATATTCTTATACTAGGTGATGGCGATGCGACGTACATGCGTCTAAAAGTTTGAGCGCATTTTGGCAAATTGTAAGCGCGCTGTCAATTGTCTGTATCGGTCAAATGCACTGGGTTCTCTCGACAGGAAATCGGAAGAGCGCGAAAGCGGTTCGTGGTACGCAAACGGCTAGTCAAAATGAACGATTACGAACGATCGTAACCGGCAAAACATCGTTCGGTGATATTTACCCGAGTTTGGCTCGATTTGCCGGCTCGAGATATACAGTGGCTCCAAATTCGTACACTATATTATAAGGAAATTCATTTTCATTCTGAAATTCTGATTTCAATGAAACTTTATGTGTGTACAAAGCATGGCGTGTCTTGCGTGGGGCAATTTTTTTGCGGCAAAATATCTTTTAAGGGCGCTGATAACGAATCTCAAAGTTTCAGCGATTTTTCACGCTTTGAATACAAGCTTTTCTGTGTTCTTTTTTATGACAGGGCGATAGAGTGTTAAAAGTTAAACATTTTCTATTTGAAAGGTTTTGCTTCATCAAGTACCATTACAAAGTTATCTTTAAAAAATGAGAAAAAATTCAGAAACTTCAACGCTGGTTTCACCACCTTAAAATGGCATTTAGATGAAAAGAAGATATTAATTCATACGTGTGCTATTATGATCTAATTACCCACAAAGTTTTATCAAATACTTTTATCAGGCTCAGAATTTCAGTGTTAAACGAATTTATTTGTGACATAGTGTACGAATACTTTTTGGAGTCACTGTACATGTTTGCGCCAAAATCTTCATCACGAGTCAGACTCGTTAAAGTACGGGAATCGTGTACAAATGTATTACGTTCCCTTTTTTTTTTTTTATCGATTTTAGGACAATCTATATTATTAAGAAAGAAAGAAACGAAGATAAGATTTTCCAACGATTAGGATCTCCATCGGGTTAATATACCGATGGGATATTAAGGTAAAAGGGCAATCGTAAATTCCAATAATAAATAAGAAACACAAATATATTAAATACACAAATTTGGAGACGAACCGCATAAAACGTAATATAAGAGACGTTAATCAAAGGCAATAAAAACAAAGAAAAGAGAACGCAAGCAGTTCACATACGATCTGTGAAATATCACACGATAGTCCCAATTTCACAAAACCATCATAGATGCCGCAAATATTGTTTAATAATTATTCATTAATTTTCAACGCGTACTAACTAAAAGCTCGATAGAGTAAGAATTCAATTAAAAAATTGCACTTGTCTCATAAGTTGTAGATACAAACCAGTATGTTGAGGAAAACGACAATGTTAAAAATAAATAAACTTATTTATTTGGTGTAACAATTTTCTGATCCCATTCACACGTCCTATTCTCAATCAATCTCCAAACAAAAGGTATACACTCACGATCCTCATTTAACTTTTTTCATTCTCTACTCCATTCACTCATATTTTCATCCTTCTTGTTTTCCCATACATTGCTTCTCATTCTAATTTCTTGACCGTTCATTCTAGAATCTCTTTCACACAAACAAACATACACACGTCAATAAATTAGCAATCACCCTCACACAGTAGGCGTTTGCAAACCTTTCGGCCCTGGTTGCACATCAGCGAACAACGAGAACATTTGTTCGGTAGATAAAAACGTTTGCCACTTAACGAACCGATAAATGGAGCGGTGATCGAGGGACGTGTCGGGGGAAGAAATTGCGGAGCCGCTATAAAAGTGTAATTCCGCCCGGACGACGCTTCGGCATCGGATTAAGCGATCAGCAACGCCGCTAATTCGTTAATCATAAATATTCAAGAGTCAATTAACACGGTCGCCGTGGGGTCGTGCACTCTCGCCGGATCAATTAATTATCGATTTCCATTACGCTTGCGTAATGACCTATTAACAACGCACGCCCGAGATCCTCCGGGCCGAAACTTCGATTTTAATGCCGTGATTCACGAACGTTCGACTTACGCCAAAGTTATGCGCTATCGATTCTGCGTACGTTTAATATCGGATTAATAATGGGAATCGTGGAACTCGATTTACACTGGGCGAACTGATTCACGAAGGGAAATCGTGTAATACAATTTTTTTTTTTGCAACGAAACCGATGTTTCAGCGATGAGGCGAAGTCACGGCGAAATTCTAAAAGTATAAATGTCAATGAGATAGAAAACGTTGTAATGTTAAACTGCACCTGTATATTTCATTTCCTCTACATTCATTCGTGCATATCAAAAGCATTGCTAAAACAAAGTAAATATTTACAAAGAGCTTCTTCGTTGAATGTAACAAAGTCCAATCTATAAATTAATTTCTATTTTAACATAGTTTTACATATATTTGTATACAGTAGCGGAAAAAAGTTAAAATAAATAGTAAAAATAAATTAATTAATCAATAAGACATAACAGTATAAATAAAATTTGTATCCAATGCTAATCAATAAATAGTGTTCTATCATAATGACAATAAACACGAATAGGTAAACAATATTTGCGAACCATAAAATTATATTTTACAATGACCTGTGGTCTTAAACTTTTGTCCGCTACTCCATAGTACATAATATAATAACATAATACAATATATAAACATTGTTGTGACCTGTATAAAATGTTAGGTTTTTAATTTTAGCACACCACCAGACAAAAGATTGCTCATCACTGACTGATCCGATACAACCCCTAAAACAAACGAAAAATTTCATGCCTTCCACACGCGTCCCTTCCATTCGAATTCCAATCGCGATTTCGTTAAATCATTCCACGGTCCACTCGAAGCCCCCATATTTTCATATCTCTGTTACAACCGATCGATCGATGGCACCGCCGCGAATATTATCGACCCCGCGATTGCACGGCGCACACCGGGTTGATGCACCAACGATGCACCACCTTTCCGATGCAACCGCGACCCGTTGCAACGAATAGCCGCGCCCCGTCGACGGTCAATTACCGAGCGGGCTGAAAAACAAATGGCCCTGTTTCGATAATTAACGACACGGTGATCGGTTTCTCGAGGCGCGTCGCCTCGTTTCGCGCGGACGATTCGCGATGAAATATTTCGCGACGATTACCGGGGCCAAAGGGGTTTCGCAACGGTACCCTTTCACTGGTGCTCGTTCGACCTTATTATCTCTCCCCCAACACCCCGCCTTCGTCCCCCTATGAAGTTTTTAATTTTATAGAAGCTGCTTGGTTGCAACGTATCGGGTTACGATGTATCGTCTTAAAGTTGTGGCAATTTGCTGCACGAGTGTAAATCAAACTTTCGTTGGGGCACCTTAACGATATCTTCTTAACCCTTTGAGCTTGGAGAATGTTGAAACGTATGTACGAACGTCCACCGGTTTCACGGTTAAATATAGAAATTATTCCGAGGAATTTAAGATTGCCTTTTTGTTGTAGAGAAAAAGAATGTTGGGATGGAAATTGATCAAATTTTCTGATTTCAGTCACTTTGTTAATTGTAGCTTGTTAAGACTTTGGCGAGAGCTTTGTGCCTTAAACGAGCCGCAATCTTATGGAAAGTAACAAACTATTTACTTCCAGGACTTAATAATTTTTAATTAAAACACCAAATTGTTTCATATATTTCCTCAGTTAAGCTTGTGAATATTTATTGGTTCATAGAATATGTGGTACGAGAGTGAGGAATGGTTGTATGGATGGACAAGTGTGGCGAAAGCATGTAAAAGATATTGTGTATAGATGTTAAGGTTCGAATGTGGTGATGAATGATCTGTATGATTTATATATGTCATGGTTATAAAAATAAGAAAATGTTAAAAATAGCGAAAGCGATTGTCTGTGTGCGTTTTGTCAGAGTCATGTTCTCGTTCACGTTCATTATACAGATTTAAATAAAGTATTTTCTAATTTTCGTTCCTTTTCACTCACAAAGCTAATAAAGGGTATCGTTATTTTATCGACATTAACCCTTTGCACTCGAGAGGCGACTGTTACTCGCCAAATGGTAGTTTCACGAACTTTCAGATTTCACTTAATTTGTTTATCAGTCAGAGCCAGAGGTTAAATAGTCACATACGTAATTTTAGTATATGACTTATCTAAACAAAAATGAAGTTTAATATAAGCGAATCTTAGTAAATATTTTGCACTTGAAAATCTTTGAAATTAATATTGTTAGACGGCCAACGGTCACCTCTCGAGTGCAAAGGGTTAAAATGTCTAACAGCGGCCAGAGTCAAAGGGTTAAAGAGCGAAACTTCCAAAAACCCCGGATCCCGAGTTCATCCTAGCACCAGCTGGCATTCCAAGCGTAAAGGGTTAACCCGATTAACTCGGTTACGGCTCGGCACGATTATCAAGCGTTCCGTTGCGTCGATTTTCGACGTTCCCCGCGCGGATTCGCAACGGGACGAGATTTGATGGCGTATGATTTTCGAGGTCCAGCGAGCACGTGCACGACCGCGCGGAGCAATTCGAGCGTTCGACTCGAGAGACGTGTAATTTTCACGATTGCACCGGGGAAACTGATCCCTTTTTATACCGAGGCGAGCTCCTCCCTGTGCTTGATCAAGCGTAATTACTGTGGACAATACGGCGGGGTGTTAACGGCACGAACCAAGAGTTATGAGTGCCGCTCGATGTTGTGCAATTTGCTGAGAATTCCAAAGGGAAAAGCTGCGTGCAAACCACTTTCGAGTTAGTATCATTCTGGGTTCGCTTTGTTGATTCTTAACCCTTTGACGTTGACGTGTGTACATTGCAGTGCCATGAATCGATTCGTCTCTGACTTGCTTTATGGCTTATCAAGGTAAAATTAATAGCTACGCGGATTAAGATTCTTTAAGTGTCTTTCATTTTCGTTTGAATCGCGTAAGGATACAAACTATTACTGTTTTAATCCTTCGTTTTCTTTTATTTAATTACTAGCTGTTGCCCGCGGCTTCGCCCGCACGAAAGTACTTTGATGTCAATTTTAGCTGTTTCCAAGATATATCCAATTTTGCAAACCCGAAGCTTTAATTTTAACCAAAAAGTTAAATACTTACTAATTTTTATAAAATCGGTGGTTTTTCAAACAAACTTTCATCCCTTAATTTACCCCCTCGGGTAAATTAAATATTTCTTTATTTCTAACCAAAAAGCTAAATACCAGTTTTCATAGTGCTTGCTTCAAAATTGGCGAATTTTCAAACAACCTTTCAACCCCTATTTATCCCCCTTAAGGGGTGGAATATCAAAAAATCCTTCCTCAGTGAGTGCTTACGTCATAAAAGGAACCTATTGTCTAAATTTCATGTTTCTAGCTTCAGTAGTTTAGGCTCTGCGATGTTGAATCAGTCAGTCAGTCAGGACATGTCTTTCTATATGCATAAATTATCAGCAGATGCAATATGAGTTGAAAAGGAATGAATTCGATTTACTTTTTCATTTTATTTCTTTCGAGGAACATTTCACGGGGTATTTACCACATTAATCGTGATCGAACGAAGCGACGCAAGCCCCGACAATTACTATCGATCATTTTCCACGTAATTTACGATTTCCACTCCCCTCGACGATGCTGCAAGACAATTGCTTTTAATCATTTTTATGAATTTGGATTCGCACGGCTGAGCCCGGCGTCGTTTAGGCTGTCGCTGTTAACCGTCTAACTAGCCGAGCCCCTTCCGTTTTTCACAGAAAGGTGTCTGAAATAAAATGTTCCATAAATTTAAAAAATAATACCCATAAATATCTATAATGTTACAAATGTAGGATATGAGGATGAAGGGGAAAAACACACGAGTCATAAACAAATAGAAACAACAGTTTATTAAAAGAAAAACACACAAGAAAGTTAATTTGTTTGAACACACGCAAGGAAAAGAATAAGAATCTGAGCGGCACTGCTTTCCGCGACTCTTCTTCTTATACACCCAAGAAAACGACTGCCGCTAAATTTACCGGTCGCAATAAGTTTACCAAAAACAATTGACTATCGACACGGCGGCGAACCGTGTCATCTTTGTAACGGCTATTTTACGGAAAAATACAATGTATCTCCAACGGTTATTCCGTGGAAGAATCCTACACAAATAGCATTCTATATTTAAAGGATGCTCGAAACTAAGATTGAAATAAAAGTGAGCTGAAGCATAATTACTGAAAACAGCAAAATTGTGAACGTCGATTATCTTTCTACCCTTTTTGTTATCGCAAGGGTTAATTTACCGGCTGTAAAATGGTTTCTGGTAATTAATTCACGAGGCGACATCCACTTGTTTGGAACGCGCGAAATCTGAAGGGAACATAAACGAATGCTTCCGCTTTAACAACCCTTGGAAAATGGGTCGAGACACGGCGTCAACTTGGAACTCTTTAACCGGATAGACGAGAGTCCAGCAACGTGGCAGGTTTAATATTTTATCATGCACTTTCCGCCTCGCCACCGTCCGTGTAGATATTAAATGTGCGTGTAATTTTTCCCACGGACACTGATGGGACACGATAGGTGTGATTCGGTTATCGATAAGAAACACGGTAACTAGTTTTCGTTGGCTCGTCGACGTTTTTAATATTCACGACAGATTTATGGACGTAACTCCACGATCTTTATATTTGTTATAAAACTGTAGCAAGAGTTGGAATTCGCGAAATGTAATAAATTGATGAACGAAACGGTAATGACTTTTGTTTAACTGAAATTTGAAAATTGAACTAAAGTAATTTGCTTATTCTGCTGGTTTAAAAAAAGCAATCCTAAAAGTATGAATTTTTCTTTTGTACTTTAAACGATTTTCACTCGTTAACTAAACTAAATAAATAAATGAATAAAAATAGGAACAGGTTTGTTTTACTGATGACAAAATAGAACTATCATCATTGGAAGAAAATTAACTTTTTTTACACTTCAAAAAATTCTTTTGCAACATTACAATTTTTTTTCCATACACATTTGTCGTACACACAGCTGCGCACACAACAAGTTTGCTTTCGTTTCGCATACCATGACCAATCGCTATTTCCAACAGCAACAAAGTAATCTGTCTCCGCCCTACGATCAGATCCATCGATCTAGATCCTTCCCGATAACGTCTCCTTCCCGGGTCTCCTTTTTCTCGCGATGAAATTCACCTCGGAAAGTTGGCATGCATAACCGGAACGTGTTATCGAGCGGATTTCACGGCGCGAATTTCGCCGCGAGTAGGCTCGTCGCGTCGCGTCGCCTTGCTTCGATCCGTGAAAATTCGAGCCGCGATTTCGTGGTCCTTATCGTTTATCAAGCGCGCATAATCTCTTCATTATACGGCTCGACTTCGGTATCCAATTACTCGATCCTCAGGCCCTCCACGAAGAGAGATCCCTATCCTATTCGTGGCCGAAAAGGAGCGCGAACCTCGGGCATTAGCCGGTTATCCGAATGAGCATCTAGCCGCGGGCCAATCCTTGGGAACGTGCCAACAGGAACGGTCGAAATTATGATGCCTGGTAATGTCGTGGTTCGAAGCTCTCTCGATTTTACTCCGCACGCAAATCCCGAACACTTTGTTTCTTGCTTGATGTACGGTTGGCAGCATGTCAATGTTTTGGCACTCTTCGAAAGCTTATTTTGTAAATTCATGTGGTGACATCCTGTTGGAGTTAGTTTTCATATTTTTGAAATTCGGTTTCTTTGCGGGGGGATCGATTTATTTGAATTTTTAATTATCGAGATTTTCAGAGTTTTCGATCAATATTTCGTGGCACCCTTCGAAAGTTCAATTTTCGTATTTTTGAAATTTGGTTTCTTTCCAGGGCTGGATTTATTTGAATTTTTAAGTATCGAAATTTTCAGTTTTCGATAAATATTTCGTGGCACTCTGCGAAAACTCAGTTTTCGTATTTTTTAAATTTGGTTTCTTTGCGGGGCTGGATTTATTTGAATTTTTAAACGTCAAAATTTTCAGAATATGAATATGAATATTTGATAGTATGGATGTTCTTGAGATTTCTAAAGCAAACTTTTTATTATTATATAAATCTAGAATTTGGAGCTAAGGAATACTTTAGAGACGAAAATTTAAGTTTCAGATCACTATCTCCTTTGGAACATCAAATATGGCGGCAGAATTTAGACGATAGAAATAAGAAATTATTTCTTACACACCCTCCATTAAATTAAAAAAGTTCCCTCTCACGCCTACCGCCCTGTTTTGCACTTCGATGCCCTCGAACACCGTGCAAATTAATACCCCGACATCTCCGTTGCCAAATTAAAAGAGCTCGTCTCGCAAATCACCACCGAAATTACACCCTATCGTCGTCCTGCGATCGTTAAAGTCCCCCGCGCCGATCCGTAATACGCCTTAGGCGCAGATCTCCACAAAGTTCGCCCTCTGAACTTCATTCTGTACGTGATCCCTTAAACGATTCGCCGATTCACTACGAAAGCGCACGCGAACGGGAAACAATGGGAGGCCAGGCCGTCTCCGTCGAATATCTCGGTGATCTACATCGCCGTGACATCCTATTACGAAAATGAGCGCCGTATGGTGTACAATCGATCGCGAAACCGTGTATATGTCGCAGGTAAATAATGAAAATAGGGATTCGATCAAATCCCTAAGGTATATGATCAATTCACGGAAGATGTTAAAATAACAACTATGTGGGTTGATTTCCCTGAAGAAAGTAAATGATTTGATCGAATCCTTTAACTGTTTTAGTGAAAAGATGAAATAATATTGTTTAAATATTAAACGCATTTATTTAGTTAACCATGCATTATTAAACGTAGAATAGTTAATACAACAACAGTCATTGAAACACAAATTATTTATTCGAAACTGTAGTCTATATACTAGTGGATACGAGCTTCCGTAGTAGGAATGGGAGAGCGATAGATACATAGGCAAAGATCTTCCGTAATTAGGCGGTTGCGAGAAGAGAATCTTAAGTGGTAAGAAAACAGTTGTAATCTGCTAGAAAGGGAGTCCTAGAGCACGAATATTATTATATATAGTATTAAGATTATTGTAACCAATTAATTAATTAATTAATCAACCAACAGAAATAGGTGATTTAATTTCCAAAAGAAATATGTTCGGATTACTGTATCAAATCGCTTACTTTCTTCAAGGAAATCACCCCACACAATTGTTATTTTAACATCTTCCGTGAATCGATCATATACCTTAGGGATTTAATCGAATCCCTATTTTTATCATCTCCCTGCAACATATACGCCTATCATGGCGGCCGAGCCCGCTCGAATTCCGCAATTACTATTAATCTTGAGCATCGGTAACCGGCCGTCCTTCCGAGAACAATGGAGTATCGGGGCCAGCTGGATGCGACTTAATTCTGCTCTCGTGATACAATCGCATTAGGATTCCAACAATATCCCTGGCCACGCAACGATCGGGGTCAGAGAGGGACCGGGAATGGGTTTGCGTACTCGAGACGCGGCGGGGCGGTCCTCGAATCCTCGAGAGCGGGCTAATAAACGAGCCTCGTTACGACGAGTCGGCTTAATTGAAAGCTGAAATACGTGGCCACGAGCCGCGATTAGCGACTTCTCTTTGCTCGCAGCGACAAACGCGAGTCGAGGGGCGGGATTGATCGCCGAATTCCACCCGTTCGATGTTTTTACGGGAACTGTGTGCTTTTATGCACGACCTCGGACATCCCCCCCCCCCGCCCCCTAATTACAATTGTTTAAATCGCCTACTCATCATATTGCCAATTGCTATTTTCTTTCTTTCAACTTCTTTTGTAATTTTCTTACTTCATTTAAGCGCTCCGCCATCACCATTGATCGCAACCATTCTTAATTACTAATTCTTCCTAATTTCTTATCTTACGGTTGTTATCGTTGTTACTAATATTCTTATTTTCATTATTTTTATAATTGTTGTTATTACTATGTGTTTCACTGTATCTTTAATTATTTTTATATCACTTTCATTTCGTTACCACCACTTTTCAGCATTAATATCAAATACTTTGTAAGAAAGAGTCTACCCCTTTAACATAATAAACATTATTATTATTATTAACTGTCTTTTTAATTTTCTGTGATTGATCGAGTAACGTTCGGTGAAATGGGTCTAAAAATCGGTATTTTTACATTCTTGAAGATAAGACTTGAGTACGTTTTACAAGCTGAACACTTTGACTCAATCAGTCAGTTAGAGAAAGGATAGAAGATCCTCTACGGGTCAATTCCTTAATCTTTCGACAAAATGGCAACTTCACCGCACATGTTTCCTACAAACCCTGTCACTTAACACTTTCCATCCAAGAAGAGACCAAAACACTTCAAGCTAAAGTTAGCTACGAGCGGAGCAAGTAGATCGAAAAGAAAACGCGGACAGCATCCCCCTCGAAGACACCGGGCCTATTTATCAGCGGAACATCAAAGCGCAAGAAGCGATCGTAAAAAAGCAAGACCCGGATGGCTCGGTGGGTGGTTCGCGAAGCAGACGCCTCCGGGACGAACTCCATTCATCGAACCAATCAGGCCCTAGACACTCGCTTCCCAGAAAGAATTCCTATCTTTCGCCAAGAACGTTGCCCGGTAATAATGCTCCTCCGGTCGCATAACTAAATATACCCTCCATTAGTGCCCCCTTTAAGCACTGCAACGCGAACGAATCGAGTTATTGTACATTGGGCCCGTAATAAATTCTACCTCTGCTTGAGCCACCCCCCAGAAAAAGTAAACAAAACGAGAGGCTCTTCTCGTGGCAAGAGTTTAACGAGACGAGAAAAGCATAGGTGACTCGTTAGTCGCTCAGTTGGTGTAATTGAAACGTTAGCTGTAAGAAGGACGCCAGTACGAAAACTCGGTTTCGAGAGTACAACGTTTAAAAAATTAAAAGTTGTAATTCTTAAATGTTAACCCTTTGATTGGTATAAGCGAGTATTTGTGTCTGATGGAAGCTACTCGTGTGAACTGTGGTCACGTGTATAGGTTTCTGGCGAAAGTTACTCGCGTGGATCAGGAACGCGTATATGCGTTAGTCAATTTTTTCTCGCTTCCATTTACAATAACACAATTGCTAAAAGAGCGCCGTCCTCGCGAAGCACTTCGACCGGGAATATTTAACAGACAAAGGGTTAATAACACCTGCTTTGTATTGTTGCCATTAATAAGAGAATACACACCCTAATTTTTAATTTGAATTGTAAAAGAAATATGACTACGATGTTCGGATAAAGGGTTTGAAACGACCTCGCGTCCATATTGCACCTATACCTTCAATTAACCCTTTGACTGCTAAAGGCGTATATATACGCCTTCACAAATCCATCAATATATACGAAAGGCGTAAATATACGTCCTCTGTATTTTTCTACTATAACACCTTTATTACTGTTTTATCGATTAATTCAACATGGAATTTATTGTCCTATGTAACATAGCAACTAAATATGCCATTATTATTTTTTAAATCGTAAGAATGGTATACAATTTTCGGGTACTGTTTTGGTCACTAGTCGGTGGACAACCAGTCGCAGCGACTGACATGCGAAAAACGCGACGCAGTCAAAGGGTTAATCGTAGTTGCGAAGAACGTGTACGTAATTCACCGAGATGACGATTAGAAAGGACGAAGAGTTCTATCGTTAGGTGACAGATTCGAAAAGGCCATCGTTTCCTTCCCGTAACAACTGACTTCCTCAACACGCTCTAATAGCGGCGACAGGTTGTGATTCTCGCGAGAGACATAAAAGCGCGTGACTTATTGGCGATTCGACGGAACTCTGCCTGGCCGGGTTGCCTACGGTCAGGGACCAATTAGCGATGCCGCGTTACCCGCGATTTTCTTTATTTGCTTTGCTCGTTCCTGCCCTCGAGCAAACGCGATTCTCCTTCTGGTGCCGGACAAAGGAGTCGCACGGTGAACAGCGACTGAAAGGATTAAATGATAGACGAAGCAACAAATTAATCATCGATAGATCAAATGATTGGCGGATTTCGGATGAGTTGAAGAATTTCCCGTTACCGTAGGCTTTGCGAATCTTTTCAGTTGATTAGAATTTCAGTAGAAATTGACTTGAGCACGAGAAACCCTCGATTGTGCGTGCGAAAATTTCTGAACGCTCTAAGACTGAACATGAATATGGAATCTTAACACTTCACCGACCGGGAGCCTATTAACATTTAGCTAACTTAATTGATTAAAAATTGTACTTTGGAAAAATAGAAAATGCATTTGACGAACTATAAACGACGCTAGTTCAAGATTAATTAATAACAAAAGTACATAGAATCAACGGCAACCTTGTCCTTGTTGCGAAAAGATAATGAGAAGTCACCCCATTTGGTTGGCTAAGCGTTAACTCAACACGCAATACAAAGTTATCGCGAAACGGGAAAACAATTTGAACGTGACTGCGTGGCAATAGAAACGAGCAATCTGTCAAATATTCACTCGATTCCTACGCGAACAGGTTGTTTCGAAACCCATCACAGCTACGACCGATGAATCTCTGATAAGGTACAGTGGTGGCCCAAAGTGTGGTCGAAATTAACTTCGTTCTTAGCCCTCTCTCCTTTCAACTCTCCAAACTTTCCCTCGACCGGATCTCGTAGGAGCTTCCCCTCTCGAGACGGTGTTCGTTCGAGGCACAGAGGCATCAGTCCTCGGAATCAACCCTTTTGCCAGAAAAAGAATCGACGGCCGTCGCGTCGAGGTTGTCCGCAATATTTTCGCCGCGAAAAAGAAAAGGGGGAAAATGGCGAGCAGCCAGTGGCTGTACATTGTTGTCTGCTGGCCGAGACAAAGGAACCGATTCCAAGGGTTTCTTTCTTTTTTTTTCTCCCCCCCCTCCCCACCATTGGCAGGGTGAACGTCGCGCAGCCATCCTCCTCTATCATGGCAATTCCCTCTGTTCCGCTCCGTTCTCCGCTCCTCTCGTCGCAATCCTACTTCGGCTGATGAAACTTTCCATTTCCATTCGACCGTCTCCTCTTGTATTCCTCGCCACTCTTTGTGGCGGAGCTCCTCGTCCCGTCCCAACGACCGTCCTTCCCGAATCATCGAACACCGTTTCGCGCGTTTGACAAGGACAACCCTCTGCGCGGAGAATAATGGAGGATTGCGAGGGAGGGTGGGAATAATCGTGGATATTGCGGTGGGCGAAGCAGATGAGGCGATTGTTCGAAGGTTTCACTGTTTTAGCTGCTGATAATAACGCGGGCGGCGATGGCCGTTGCAAATTATTGTACCTGCGAATTGCTCGCTCTATGGCTTTGATTCGATTAAAAGCGGTATGTTTGGACCCGACGTGCGTTCTCGTTGTTTGTTGTTTATCTCGTAGTGAGCTGCTGGCTGTGTCGCAAGTGTTGACGAAGAATCGTTCAAGACATCTGCGAGACGAGCCAGCTTATAGGCATTAAGCATTTTCTAGACTACCGTCAACGAAGGAAAATTTGAATAAAGGCGGCAAAGTTCAGCGAGGAATGGTAACGAGGAGACGATTGATGTTATTAAAAAAGAACAAAAATAAATGTAACGTTGAAGGGGTCGGACGTGGTGTTTTATTCCTCCCATTTGATCATAATTTTAATACGCGTATACGGTTTGCTCATTCTGCAGCAGGTATAGTATCGTATATGATACGTTAGTGTGTTACGGTTATTGGGTCCAGTTTCTGGAGAAGAAGTCAGGGCAGACTGGAAGCTCTTCTACGGCTTCGGTATCGCTGAAAACCTGTCGGTGCTCAAGACTTCTACTTTAACCAACTCTAAACCAGCTATCGTTAATACCGATACAAAGATTAGGTCAAATTCGTTAACCACTTACACTGGAAAGACGTGCCACGCGCGTCGTAATGCTTCTGTCGCAGAATCGACAACGACATGGTATACACGTCGTCGGGCAGTTGTCACAGAAACAAAAGATTTACTATTTATGTTTGTGTAATTTTATTATCGATCGATGCGTTATATTCCCTCCGAAAAACTGTTAGAAGTCCTAGGTCGAAAATGAATTAGTTTAGAAAATATAAATCTTTTCTCGATTTTTCTAAGGCATCGAACACTACAGACTGGACGTCTGTGAATTGTCAGCGCAAGTGGTTAAAAAAACTTCGCAGGGGGGGAGAGGAAACGGTTAACGCATTGCACTCGACAGGCAACTATCAGTCACCAAATGATAGCTTCGCAAATTTTCAGACTTCAGTTACTTTGTTTATTAGCCAAGCTAGAAGGTTAAATAGTCACATATGTAAATTTTAGTATACTACCTAACTAAATGAAATGACTTTTAATATAGACCAATCTTAGTAAATATTTCAAATTTGAAAATTTTTCAAGTTAGTATCATTAGACGACTAACAGTGCTCCTGTCGAGTAAAAAGGATTAAAAGTGATGGGTGAACACGTATTACACAAGAGGACGAGCGATTATACGACCGCTTTTGTAATACAGTAAAGGAGGGCATGCGGAATCGCGGGGCAACATTACTCACCGACTTCGGAAGCACGTCCAGTTTCACGCTCGGTTGCCGTAAAAACAAGTGTCCCGGCCACGGCCACGTGAAAGAGACGAGGAAACAAAGGGATGCCCTCGCGAATTTCTAGTCTGGCCACGGTGAATAGCTCTGCGGGGATATCGACGAACCGGGGGCCAGTTTTATTTTCCGCGGCCAAGCCCGGTGTTTCTGATTGAAATATGGAACGGGCCGGGGCGAATTCGGGTTGCACAGGGTCACGTACAAGTTGTACGGCGGATATTTAACGACTTTGTGGTTGGTACTGGCGGACGAAGCGTTTTTACAGCCGGATAATTGTTCGTTCGCTGCATTCACTGTTTGTTCAAAACACAATTCGACCGCTTCCATTCTTTATGAACATGAAAATTTGAAAATGGCGACACAAAAAATACGCGATGCAGTATAACGGATATGAACTTTTAAACATAAAATTGTTACAACTTTTTTAAATTTAATGTATTTTTTTTTTTTAATTTAATAAAGCAATCATTAAATTTTGGTAAAAAAGTAAATTTTCAAAATGTAACATCATGGAACGTTATTAAAGCTACTGAATTTGAACGAGAAAACTGTTTTAAATCTGTCGAAATTTTTGTAAATAAGATTTATACTTTTATTTTCGGAATTATTTAGGTGATTATTTTCATTTCTCTGTCGAACGAAATAATGTGATTTCGTAACAAAGGGGAGTAGACATGCTTTTTTTTCACAATTTGCAAGAGTCGATGGATTTATCGAGACTTCCCGCGGCGCGGATTTATCTGGCTGTGAAAAAGTTGTTTGAATCCTTTTATGGAATCCGGCCGCGTTAGAGGGAATGTAATTTCCAGCTGTTTCCATCAAACGTAACTCGAAATATTCTTTTCTTTGATGTGGCGCCCTTTGAAACGGGCAGCGCACACGCGTGCACGCTCGGGCTCAAACAGTAACTTCGTTAATTTCATTCATAAATCGCAACAAATCCCCCGGCGTTGCATTAACTACGCCGGCGTGCGTCCATTTTCTCCTTCGTTCCACTCTCTGGCCGAGTTCTTAGAACAATAAACGATGAAAGCTTAGCGGTTGCTGGTTAATAGCCAACTTTTTGCTCGGAAACCGAGAGGAAGACGAAAGAAACAGGAGGAAATGGGATGACCTCGACACACGCTACAACGGCTAAAAATAAGAATACCGTAAAATTAAAAACGATTTCTATCACAATTAACTAAAGTGACCAGACGTCCCGAATTTTAACAATTTGTCCCGCGTCCCGCGATGCTTTAAAAATGTCCCGATTTTTGGAACCAATGCACAAGTCATATGTTAATGTAGTAATGAATAAATGTGGCTTTGATTGGTATGAACGGAAGGTTATGTATGAAGGGGAAGAATGAATGAGTGATGAGTGTAATATTTAAGGTTATCAGTAATTATTACGGGAACCAAAAAGTAACGTCGTTTCTGTCATTCCATCTTTAGATATTTTGCTGAAAAGCTAATTGATTTTTATCGAACCGACATTGAAAATTTGCATACTAGTTGTTGATAACGAGAGTGATTACATCAGTGATTGATTATAAATAAAAACTCGTTAAAAATTTATGTGTTTGAATTTAATGTAATAAAACGACATTACTTTCCCTAATATTATAATAGTTTTAACGAATAAACATACTTAGTATTAGAATAACGTTTATTATATTCAATGACCTCTCACCAATTACCACAATAATGTGTTCGTCTGAGAGACGAACGTTCATGAATAGTATTACATTATCTACCATGCATGTTTATGAATCCAGGCTGAATCTAGGATTTTCCCCGTTTGTCAACCGCCTCGTGAGTAACGTTGAGCGAGCGAAAAGATGGCGGGTCGCGTAAACGGCACTGCCCTAGCAGAATCGTTGTCCCTGAGACGCGTTCGGAGCAGAAAACGAAAAAACGTGGGGAACAGGACGAAAGAGGGACTATGGGGAGGGGGTCAAGGGAAGAGAAAGGAACCATCGTCGACTACCAAAACCGTCGGTAGCTCCTTTGTCTCTACTACGGGCTAATTGAGCGGAACCCCAGCTAGCCATGGGTAGAGCAGGCTTCGAAGCTTCGATCGACTCCGCTTCTCTGGTCCTAGCAGGTTCCCCGCTCAAAATGTGTAGCTGGCCAACGCTGGCCGGTTGCCCCGCTGGCTGTTTTTTCGCTAGCCCTTTTGGAATTCTTGCGCTGGCCGAGAACGGACCCTTCTTCCTAGGATCGTCGCGAGGAGGACCCCTATCGATGGAGAATTTGCTACGTACACACGGTGTTGGAGCTCGGCGAAAAATATAGCTACGCGTTCATTATATTTAAAAGTATCCTGTTTCATAGGTTTTAGTAGAGTTGGAGTTGTAACTGTATAACTTATAATCATGCTTGAAGCAACAGAAGCAGCAAATTATCCCTTTACACTCGAGAGATGATCGTCGATAATCAAACGATACCAATTTCGCGAAATTTCGGATACAAATGATCGTGTTTAAGAATTTCAGTGGTCTCTGTCTGAATGAAATGAATATTAAAATAAGTAAATTCTAATTTGTCTAATTTCAATGTTTTGCAGTTGGAAATTTTTTAAGGCAGACAATCGCCTTTCGAGCGCAAAGGGTTAACATGTTTGTATAGCTTACTAGTAGTGAGCTTGTGTGAGTATATGGGAAATTCAAATGTTTGAAAACGGTACAGAATATACGTAAAAGTGAAAGTGAAGATTACAGTATGTCATTTTATTATCGAGAGTCGTTTAAAAATCGTCTTTCAACAGTCACGTTCGTGTAAGGAAACATTACAAAATTTACAGACTAAGCATGTAAAAGCCGATTAATAGGCTTCCGTTCGATAAAGCGTTAATTTGTACGAGTTTGATACGAGTTTTTGTGTGACGGAGGACTAATAAATTGTATTTGAAAGATATTGCAATTTATTGCGGTTAAGAACAGCTTCAGTCGGCTTCAGAAAGTTAGTTTAGCATTTAAGTCCGCCCGAGTGGCTTTCTTTGGATGAACGAAACGAGCTTCAATTTTTATCCGAATACACGAAAGCTCGTAACAAATCGCACGAGGGGCAGCTCTTTTCATCCACCCAACAACAGAAACAATTTTTCTGTGTCCTCGCGCACAAACTACCCCTCCATTTAGAGAAACGAACCGGCGGTTCTTTTTCCGCCCAGTTACGTAAAGATATTCCCTTCTATTTGTACCCACATTCTTTCCCTTTATCCAGCAAACCTTGTAAAAAATAACACGCGCGTTGTTCGCGACCATTTCTTCTCTTAACAGCCACCTCTGTTCGTTGAAATACATACGTAGAAATTTGAACATAACATAACGTACACCGTACGTTACGAGTCGAAGGTTTACAATTACCGTTCAAGTGACAGCTTTCGACTAACTCACTTTCAAATTACCACTACTACTTATTAACACCTATTTTTTTTATATTCTGCTGAACAGTTTTTCAAGAAAATTCAATCTTACATTCATTTTCCCTTACAATTTCCCTTCCCTCGAGATACCAGCGTTTAGTTAGTCTATGTTCTTCGTGTCCTAAGTCACTCATGCTCCTTCACCACCAAATTTTCCTCACCTTATCTCTTATACTGATCCGTTTTACCAATCCTTACCCCCTTTAAATGCTATGGACGCACATATGCATCTAGCAAAATCTACTACAGTATTGTCTCTCTATGTGGCAATTTGTTACTACTCTCTAATTGGCAGTCGCTATCTTTCACTTGTTTCTCGATCTTCCGCTTACTGCAACATAATTACTGATGTACGACTAACAATAATGCTATCCACGCAAAGCATTTCAAGCTAGAGTATTCAGCACTCAAAGGGTTAAAAGTAGTAGAACGAAAGCCAAAAAGCAGACTTGTCCTAAAACAGACGTATCGTATAGTTGTATCAAATCTGATTAACCTCGCCGTAAAAAACTTTTCTCTTGAGAATCCATCGCGTGTTGCACTGATTCCCACTACCGGGAATACAACACCAGCAACGATCCCAAGCTTCTGATCGGTAGTATACGCGAAGAAGGATCGAGGTGCCATCGCGTGAAACACGCGATCGTTCGAAATGGCGTTGAATGCGAAGGACGACACGAATAATTCCGTCATTTTCGGAGGATGATGCGTATTAAGCGCGAGGAAATGCGGGGGAAGTGGCGCTATCGTTCCAGCATCCGGGATGTTGTTATCTAAACGGACAGAAGCTGGTATCGTCGCCCACGCGACGCCTGGCGAATAACAGCTCAATGAATCCACGATTTCGTTGCGTTATTAAGCGTTTTGCGTGCACGAAGCTCCGTCGAGAAATCGATCGAATCGATCCTCCGTTGATGTTGATAATTAACACGTTCCGTGCTGGACCGTTTTTTGAAGACTGTCCGTTCAGGCCGCGTGGGGCGTATGCGATCCACACTTTTACGATTAAATAATGTTTTTGATCTAGGTATGCCTTACAATTTAAAAAATTAGCAAAATTAGCAAAATTAGGAAAGAAGTTTGCAGTAGGTATACACGTTAACACGTACACTGATATTAAATAAAACACTGTAGCAAAGTGTATTACGATTCTATATAACTTTTCACACTTTTTACATAAAGCAAAGGAAATTATATTCTACCTCTATCCGTTTAAGATCTATCCCAAATTTTATATACTTCCCTTAAATTCACATTAAAGTAAGGATCTGGATTACATTGACCATTTCTCGGTTACCAAAATTTTATCTATCCCAAATTTTATATACTTCCCTTAAATTTACATTAAAGTAAGGATCTGAACTACATTGACCATTTCTCGGTTACCAAAATTTTCTCTATCCCAGATTCTATATATTTCCTTTAAATTCACATTAAAGTAAGGATCTGGATTCCATTGACCATTCCTCGGTTACCAAAAGTTTATCTATCTCAAATTTTATATACTTCCCTTAAATTCACATTAAAGTAAGGATCTGGATTCCATTGACCATTTCTCGGTTACCAAAATTTTATCTATCCCAAATTTTATATACTTCCCTTAAATTCACATTAAAGTAAGGATCTGGATTACATTGACCATTTCTCGGGTACCAAAATTTTATTTATACGAAATTCTGCATATTTCCTTCAAATTCACGTTGAGTTAAGGATCCCAATTACGTATCTGTTAACAAAATTTTACACAAGCCTCGATACGATCGCGTACAAACGGCAGACCCCGACATCAGGCCAAACGCCCATGAAACCGAATGGGACGTGACGGCTGCCGATGGCGCGAACACGGCGTGGCACGTAATCAAATCGTTAAACAATTTAATTTGTCTGGGGACGCGATTGCAAACATCGGGGACCGCTATGCGGCCTGCTGTAATTTGTTGTTTACCAGGGAACGACGGCCGAAACGTAGGTTGTTCGAACGATGGCCGCGAGTCGCGTACTAAATACCATTGTTATTATGTTAATGGCGGAACGAAACGAACCCAGCCAGTTTCAATTAACGCGGCCTTCGACCGTGTGAACGAAATGAGAATGAATCCCTTTGGAAACTTCTCAGTCGCTTTCCTTGGCGCACGTTCAAGAATAAAGAGTAACCATTTTAACGGAATTAGTGTAATTGGATAATTAGGAAACTTAAGTAATGGAGGGGATTATTGTATTTTATCATTGTACTAGCTGCTGCCCGCGTTTTTTTTTACAGAGCTTGCTTCAAAATCGGCGAATTTTCAAATAAACCTTCATCCCTTGTTCTACTCCCTTAGGGGTTGATTTTACAAAACGATTGAAACAAGCATTTCTTTATTTCTAACCAAAAAGCTAAATATCAGTTTTCATAGTGCTTGAAAGTCAGCGGATTTTCAATCAACCTTTTAACCCCTATTTAACCCCCTTAGGGGCCGAATATCAAAAAATCCTTCCTTAGTAGGTGTCTACGTCATAAAAGGAACCCATTGTCCAAATTTCATATTTTTATTAGCTTCAGTAATTTAGGCGATGATAAATCAGTCAGTCAGTCAGGAAATGTCTTTTTTTATTTTTGAAGGATTGCTAGCTTTTCCGAACTCTTTCCAGTTAATTCTTTAATTGTTAATTATGTTAATTCTCCTTTCGACAAAAGCAGCGGTCTACGATAGCGTTCGTTTTCAAGCTTATTACACTGTTACAAGTGCACCTTCGAGTTAAGAAAACCGAGAACGGATGAGGGTTCGTTCGTCAAACAAACCTACGAAGCACGAAAGCGCGCTTCGATCAATTATGCAGCCACAAATTTAGAAAGTACAAACAGAGAGCGTACTGCTCTCTGCACACTCCGATACCAACCCACGCAGGATCCGTGAGGACTCGTCAGCTTGCGCGTTAACGCACCTCGATCGAGCCGCCGAGGGCACACAAATTTACCTAGAGAAATCAGATTCGTACGTTTGTAGTCACCTGGGCCGTCTAAGAACCTGGGCAAACAGAAATCTCTTTCCTATTCCACTTCTCGTCCTGCTCGCTTCCTACACGATCGGAACGTAACGACGGTTATTCGACTGTGGCTTTCCTGTCGTAAGGTGAAACTAATTTGACCAAAGAACACCAGTTTGTGTCGTTAAAAATAAGTGAAATCTGTTATCAACACTATGTAATGTATTAACTATTGGAAATGGGGTTTAAAATTACTAAATAAAATACACGTTTACTTAAAATACTTTAATACTTTATTATATAAACACGAGGAACGTGCAACTCTAACCGAACTTCACCAACTTTTTCATGAAACTAGCAAATGCAGAGGTTGAAATTCTTATTACCCTGTCTGTGTTCTTTAGCTCTTTTGTTCTGTATCTTTACGTTTTCGTACTTTATAAATTGCCAAATATAACTTGGGTTTTTGAAAGAAACCCTTCAAAACGTACATTCAGAGAAAGCTGGTTTTCCCGTTAATTTTTGCTTCGTAGTATTCCTGTATTCAAACTCCAACATTAACTAATTTCAAATTAGATTGAAATTAAAATATACCCAAATTCGGATGAAATTTAGATAGATTTAAGTTCAAATTAGATCCACCTTAAATTCTCATCGAAGTTAAACTAATGAAAGAGAACAAAAGTGTAGTAAACAATACGCTGTGGCACAATCAGCAAAATTAGTTTCGCCTGGTTTTACGTCAAGCATCGATCAATGAATTCCTGACCTTCCGACGATAACTTCTCAGCGTTTCAGAGCAATCACGGACGATTCATCGGGAACCCCGGGTTCGAAGGCCGCGAAGGGGACCATCGGGGAGTACGCTCGCGCGCAAGAAAACGGAAACGGCAACACGTGGGGCCTCCGGAATTTTTGATACGGTCCACGTCACAGCAACGAGATCGGCTGACGTAAATGGCGCAAGACACCGCTCTGGCTATTTTTACGCGATGGCAGCACGTGGCACGGATGGTGAAATTCAATGGTGTTTTTTTCTTTTTTCTCTTTTATTTATTGACGGTAGCTGAGACCTCTGATCAAACCTTTGTACTCAATTGTAGAACACTCAATATGAGTTCATGCATAAACATATGTTCTATGTAAGTTTAACTTGTTTATTTGTTTCCTTGTTTGTAGGAAGAACTATTTAGGGTACATAAAGAAGATACAGTTTAATCGTAAGAGTCAAAACAATACAACAAATGAAATTTAAAGCTAGCGTGGATAGAAAAGAAATCAATATATTTACAATAAATGTTAATATTTTTTAGAATAGTGTTAATACCATTATTAGTATCATATAGCGTGGCATGAGATTCTTCTAATGTAAGAGCACCATGACAAATGACTGTGAGAAACGTGGTAAACTTAAAGGACTCCAACAATTGAGGACAATGAACAAAACCGTTAAAAACATTATACGTGAAATGAAGTTCGAGTAAGGTACGAGGTTTCTCAAGCGGCAATAGATTGAGAATTAGGTTAACAATAAGCTGAAGGAGCAGATGGTTAATGAATTCAATGGTGTTAAAGCAAAGACCGATAATCGTCATATCTTTGCTTTCTGTTAAATATTATTTACGTATGCAAATATCAATATCTATGTGTGTTAAGTTTACCCTATTAAGAGCTATTGCCTGCAGGCAATACAGATCACTCTAGTATTGTAAACCCTGCGACGAAGTGAACAAACTTACAGTTTATTAAAATAATAAAATTTGATATAAAAATCGAAAATCATTGACGAATCATTATTAAACGGCCAACAAATGGGAACCACGGAGACCCCCTCCCCTTTCCCTCTCGCCGTTCATTCCGTTTTTTCTTTTTTTTCGCATTCATTTATTTTTCTTCTTTCGCCCGTGCTGGTATATAGAAGCCCCCAGGCAGCGCTAGAAGTGACGAAAGAGTTCTTTTTCAACTCTTTTCGAGCTCTTTTTGCGATCTCGCGTGTGATTCCGTGAATCCCGGTAAATTATGACCGAGCGGAACGCTTTGGCGGTTTTTTCGACAGTTCTTGTCGGTTTGGAGCACGAAGCGACTCTCGTTGCCTGGGATTCGGTTCAGTTTTTAGACGAACGTTTCACGTTCTTGTTACATGCAGCCACCACCGCGTTTCGTAGCCACAAATTTTTGCGAGCCTTCGACGATTAGATTTCAAATTCAGTAACACGAAAGTATCGAGCTTGTGATAGGGGAATGAATGTTCGTTTGTTCAGTCGTGAACAGGTTATTTTGATAGAGCCACTGCTCTGTACACGATTCGATGACTTCTGATGAACGACGAAATGTGAATGTAGATTCAATGGAAACGGATATATTGTAATGAATGCGATTTTAATTATTACAATATAACAGAATAAATGTAAATTTATAATAAATACGCGTATTTGTAGAATGCGAATTCTTATTCTAATATTTTGGACTGCTTTTACCCCCTCGACAGTCTCTTTCAAGCTTAATGTTGGAAAAAGTTTTAATGTGTAATTTAGCTTTAATTATTAGTGATCAGCGTTTTTAAATGTTAAATTAGGTAAAAATGTTATTAAATGTAAATTCTATTGAGCTATTCTGGGGTAGTTCGGTTTATAATTGTAAAATTAATAATAATAATAATAATAATAAGGAACCAAGAAAAAGTAACAATACTACCGTTCATAATTTCAGCAACAGGCATCACCCCAAAAACATTTATACAAAACTTACAAGTATTACAACTACCAACATACATACACTCACACATACAAAAATCAGTCATCCTCAACACAACGACAATAGCAAGAAAATTCCTACAATAAAAAACACTGGCATGAACTTGGTGCAACCCGTTCATGCTGGTCACAAGCCAGAGAGAGAATCCTCTGAGAGGTCACTACAATAATAATAATAATAATAATAATAATAATAATATTAAATTTAACTGTAATAAACAAAACATAAATTTAGTTGTAACAAAATCATAAGAATTAATTTTGATAAATTTAATATCTTATTGTATTGTAAATATTTATCAACGATCGTGCTTCTGCTCAGTTTTCTTGATTTTACAACGATTGTTGTACGAATAACGAAATGTCATACGGGTACCTACGCGTATCTCTCGAACAAACGTATTCAGTGATTCGTACGTGAAACGCGTGCGCTCGAACGCATGAACCCCCTCTTGCGCGTTTATATTTGGTGTTTTAACGCGGATCCATGGCGAGCTGAATGAATTATTGATGACACTGCGGTGGATGTGATTACCGTGTATCGCATACCGCTCGTGCGCGTTATGTCACGTCTTTTTAATGTATGCAGATGACGCGACTCGGTGTCATCGCGGGTTTAAACGCGGCCGAGATTCGTTTCAGCTGAACGCCAACGTCGTTCCGCGAAAATCCGTGTCCATTGACAGGAAGAACCAGAAGCACAACATTAGATACCGAAAGATCTTTCGATCTCGAAATGGAAATTCTTTCGTTCTTCGTTTCTCGTTCGAATAAACATGTTTCACAGAAATACCACAGGTATAACGTTTCAGGTAACAATACAACTGGATAAATCGCGAAACTACTTCAAAAGTAATGTATTAGAAACAGACGATGAACGACAATGTTGTGTGCGTTTGTATGAATTACAGTAGCAGACAAAAGTTTAAGACCAAATGGTCAAAGAAAATAAATTAATTAATTAATAAGAAATTGCTCGCAAAGATCTTGACAGGAAAAAGAAATGCGAAGATTGGATGTAGGGGGGACGTTATCGATGTACGAGAATGAAAATTGAAGGAAACGTACAGTAACGGACAAAATTTTAAGACCAAACGGTCAAGGAAAATAAGTTAATTAATTAATAAGAAATAATATAAATAAAAATTGTATTCTATGCTATTCAATAAATACTGTTCTACTATAACGGAAAAATAAGAGAAAGATAAGAAAAAAATAAGTATATGAACGATTTGTATACTATAAACCTGTGTTTTATATTGTCCTGTCGTCTTAAATTTTTCTCCGCTACTGTATATGTAGAATAATATTGCACAATACTTTGTACAATACCTTTGCACAACTTTAGACACTTCGCTCCCTTCTTCGTGTTTCTTACAACACGGAAAGAAGCGGGCATAAACGTACGCTATGTATCGAGCAGGAAGAGGCCCCGAAATTCAATAAGCTGAATGGAAATGCTGTAAAAGTTTTACAGTATTGCCGAGAAAAAAAGAATATTGAAGGCGGCAACGTGAACCTGTGCAAAAATCATTTCCCGTCATATCCTTTATCCCCGTGTCGTTCTATCCACGGGTGTGTAGAAAAATCGGATGAACATTCAGGAATACAAAATAACATTACCTTAATACTTCTATGTATACTTTTGTATAAAAATAAATAAAAATGAAATAAAAAAAAATTATTATATCCATCGTCATATTATTATACCCATCAAATAAAAATTATTATTATATTTGTTATCCAAACACGAAACGTCCGCATGCCAGGTTCCGTAATCCAGAAGTCGTTTCACAATTTACTTCGAACAGCCTCTCGGACTTTAAAAGCCTGACCATTCACATTTTAGCGCGCCGTGCAAATATTTGCGCTTAACGTGATCGCGCGAACGAGAAATTTCGCGACCAATCGTCACGGATTATTTCCTACGAGCTCTCGATTCGAGAACTCTGCGATAATTTAACCGTTCGCCTGCTTTCGTGGCCCAACTAGCGGTACCAAAGTGAATGGAATTCATTGAGAGAGGATCAATCGAATTTGTTTCTCGAAAGAGCACCGTTTCGATTTGATTCTCGATCGTTAAGCAGCTCGAGGACAAACTAATGCTCGCGTACACTCGCAGTTCGTTACAGGCCGGATTAGGCATGGTGGGCGTTTCATTTGGTCTGCAGGCATTTCAATGACGACATTAGCGAAGGTAAGTAGCCGAGACGCATGGTTTCCGCTGTGGACGTAATATCGTTCGATGCTTGTGCAACGATGAAGCATCGATATAGCGTCGATTGAATTAACAATATTTAGATCACACTTATCGATGGTGTATAAAATAAGACGAGAAAAAGGGGAGAGATTCAAAAGGAACGGAAAAATTGACTACCAATGCACTCGAAGCTGTTCTATAAGAGAATTAAAATTATAATTCTCTTCAAAGAGAATTATTTTTAGCCGCAATTTAGATATTACGCATCCGTCTGCCTGTATTTCAGCTTTATCTTATTATTTGCTTATCAACCAGCAACCGTATTTCACTTTATTATAATAGCATCACGCTATCGTTCCAAGTGATATACTTCTGGCTTACAGATCAGAATAGAAACAGTGTTCTAATACAGTTTCCCTTCTCCTCGAGCAAACAAACAGAAGTCCATTTACAGAGAATTAAATTTCCGCGCTAATCTATACTTAGAAAACACGTGTTCTCAGAACTCGTTCGACTATTCCGCTCGTTGAAAGATAAAAAAAAAAAAAAGAAAAGAAAAGGAAGAACAGAATCCATTATCAACCGGGTATCGCTGAATTTCTTCAAAGTCGTGACTAATAAAAAAAAAAAAAAACGTGCCGTCACGAGCACGGGGAACCGGCGGCGTTCAAGGGAAACGGAAAATCGCGTTCACGAACGAGGAAGAGCCGATAAAATGGCCGGCGCAATCAACGCGCCGCGGCTCCTCGCTTCCGGCTTCCCGTGTCTCCGCGTGGCTGGTACTTTTAGAACACCCGATAAACAAACCCTATAATAGGAGCCGGATAGAGCAAACGATAGGCTTTTGATCCCCCCTAATGGTATGCTGATGGAGCGACGTGCTCTGCTAACTCCGCTCGATTGCATTCTCGTTCATCGAATTTTTCCCCTCGCGGGCACGCGCGTTCAGCCTGGCTAATGACACGTGGCACGCGCCGGCCAACCTTCCCATCCACTACGATCACGGAACAGTTTGTTGGAGTTTCCAAGACTTTACGAGATCCCGCGTGAAAGGGCTGCCGTCGTCTCCATGGTTCTCGGCTCGAAGAGGGCTGCGTGATCTGGTTTCTGTAGGATCTCGAGGCGCGCGGACGGGTTCGTTGGATTTCTTGGGCGGTGTTTGCTCACGCCTGGCCAGGAACGGTTCGCGAACAGAAACAGCACGGGTGACTCACGAAATTAACCCTGCCACGGCCTTCGGGACGTTTGCGTCCCAGACCTGTTTCCGTTTCGCTGAAAAGATCTGTTCAACCCTGAACGATGGATAAAGAGACGATTACCGATAGCCAGCTGTATCGTTTCGATGGTTACTGTTGGAAACGGGGTTTTAATATTGCTAAATAAGATACACTTTTATGTAAAATGCTTTAATGTTTATTATATGAGAACACGAGGAAGCTGCTACTCCGACGGGACTTTGTCATGAGACTAGCAAACGCAGTGGCCGAGAGAAAGCTGGTTTTCGGTTAATTTTTGCTTCGTAATGTTTCTGTATTCAATTTCTAACGGTTACCTTGAAGCAACCATTTTTAGAAACAATCTTTCTTAACCCTTTGACTGCTATGGGCGCGTAAATGCCTCTAACAAAAGCTACTCGTGTGAACTATATGCTCCTCGCATGGATTATGAACGCGTGTATTCGTTTGTCAATTTTTCTTCGCTCCCATTTAAAACAACACAATTGCCAATAGAGCAACGTCTACACGAAGCACTTCGATCAGGAGTATTTATCACTTAAAGGGTTAATGAAAATCAGAGAACGATCGATCGCGACAACAAAATCCCAGGTGCGTGGCAGGATTAATCGAACACCTCTTTGTTTATGGCAATTTTACGAATGAAATTCGTGTATTGGAATTCACTCGCAACCTTTGAGCGAAATATAAGCAGCTATAAAACTGCTCGCTCGGGTGTTCGCGTACGTTATTCGTTGTCGATGTAAACGTTAAACTCGCTAAGAACATACCGCGGTCCAGCTATTTTTGAGCTCGCGAACAGACCCTTTGATGTACAGCCCCCTGATAATGAGCGAACAATGGTCGTTGTAAGCTGCTCGCTGCTCACCCATGAATCTCATCGTAGACGCAGCATGGAGCGATGCTTGGAAAAGTTGATGAGATTGTTCGGTGGGATGTTGATAGCGACGTTGGGTACGGTTGAAAAGGTCAAGAGGTTCTCGGGGCGAACGTAGAAACTTAACGCGAAGAACTTTTCGAGAGAGAAAAACACGTTTTCGAACGTCAGTTTCTACGATACTTTTTTACATGATAAAGAATCTTTTGAAAGTGTATTTTAAACTCTCAACTCGGTTGTTTCTTGATCAAACACCTTTCTTTGAGCGCATTAGTTTTTCGCAATCTTTAAAATAAATTAGTACAATCCTTTGTTGGAGCAAAGATCGATAATCGCGACGCCTTTGCTTTCTGTTAGATACTATTTAAGTATGTAAATATAAATAGTAAATAAATATAAAATACAAATATACATATAAAACTACAAATGTGTGAAAGCGTGCGTGTGTTAAGTTTATCTTATTAAGAGCTATCGTCCGCAGATCACTCTAGTATTGTAAACCCTGTTACGAAGTGAACAAGTGTACAGCTATTGAAATAATAAAATTCTATATAAACCGGATCATTGTTAAACAGCCAACAAAATTAATTGACGAGAGTTCGAAATATCCGTCATCGACACGATTAATAAATTCGTCCAGCCCAATTGAAAGGTCACAACGAAATACAAATAAAAGGTAAAACGATATGAATGAGAAATTTCGAAACGAAGTTGTGTCACCGTTTAAAATACACTAAATCTCGTGCGAGAAATTTTCGTCCATTTTTGCTTGCCATCGTTCTGACACACACGGCGTTTAAAAATCATACATCACCGTTGGACCACCGAAACCTTCCCTCGTTTACATATCGTCCAACGCCGTTTCGTTCCTCGCCTCGCCTAGAACCATCCGAAACGTGCTCGAACGCTGAAATCATCGCGACAGCTTCACAATTGAGCGGATTTATTACGCTCCGAGACCTTCGGCTCGTAAAACAGGCATCACCCACGAAGTTACGTAGAGGTACTGTTCGGTTAAGCGGTTCGGGAAAAAAATAAAATAAGAACCGAACAAGGCGACGCGACGTCGACGGTTTACGACACTTGCGTCAGCTCTGCGTTTAACCCTTTCGAGCAACAAATTTTCATTTAATTCGGAATCTTAGCGGATGATTTAACTATTCTAAATACTACCGTGAAAGTAGTACGCTTTAAAAGAGCTTATTTCTTAATCGAGACCGATGTAAATCATTGAACACAAATTCTTCTCCATTTTTCAGTTGTGACGTTTATAATTATTTATTTTTTTTTGTTTTTAATCTGTTTGTGTTGGAAATTGAATACAGAAATACTACGAAGCAAAAATTAACAATAAACCAGCTTTCTCTTAACGTAATTTCTCAAGGGCTTCTTCCAAGAAGCTAAGCCACATCTGGCATTTTAGAAAGTTCGAAAACATCAAGAAACAGAACAATGGGGCTGAAGGACCCGGACGGGGTTGTAAGAATTTCGACCACTGCGTTCTGCTGGTCTTGTGACAAAACTCGCTAGGTGCGGTCAAAATTGCCCTTCCTCGTGCTATATAAAAGTATCAATAAATTATCATAGTATTGTAGTGATTTAGAGAGAGAGAGAGAGAGAGAGAGAGAGAGAGATTTCAAAAGGACGAATGGGTAATTAGATTATTTGTAATGGAGCGAATGATAGGCTGAGTGAGGAAAGAATGAGAGGGAATGAGTGAGAGAGCGAGAGAGAGAGAGCGCGTGAACCGGTGTGACAAAAGGCGAAGGTAGTCAGTAGAGTAAGGTAGTCAGTAGAGTAAGGTAGTCAGTAGAGTAAGGTAGTCAGTAGAGTAAGGTAGTCAGTAGAGTAAGGTAGTCAGTAGAGTAAGGTAGTCAGTAGAGCAAGAGACGCGAATGGCGAGCGAAGGCGTTGCGAGCGGACGAGTGTAATGTGATTAATAAAACTATTTAATATCTAAAACTACAACAGTATTATTTCACAAATAAGAGTTCATTTCATTTAGCAATATTAAACCCCATTCCCAATAGTTTTGAATTAAATTTTTATTCGTATCACCGAACCACCGTTAAGATACATACATACAAATCAAATTGACGGGTTTCGTAAACCTAGCGTTAATGGGTCGAACGGAAGTCTCTTCGTTCAATGCCGACGCCACGTCGGGGAATCGAAAAATCCGACAATCAAAACGTTCACGACCGCTTCCGGCTTTTACCGTTCGCGGTGGGCCCGCGTTATTTTCGGATGCAACAGATAAAACTCTTCTTGGATGCATTATCCCGCGTGAGACGTTCGTGGTGAAGAAGACAGCCGGTGCTTTAGGGGTTCCGTTAAAAGTTCCCCCGGGGCGGGAAGAGTAACGAAAAGTCGTCGGTTTGATGGTACGGGGAACGAGTTACATCTTTGGAGGCGAACTGGAGCGCTGCTTCGGAAACGAGGTTGAAATTCTTGGAAGTTCATTGAATTCTACTTCGATACTCAAACTAGAGATCCACCTTCTGCTTGGATCTATTGTTCTTTGAAAAGCGGAACGTTCATTTCGTTTACTTCAACGTAACGATGAATATTGTACGAGGAACGATAAAAATTGGAGATAAAATTAGATTTCTTATTCAAAAACCGAATTATTATCACTAACCGTTCCACTTCTGGTCGAATGACCTGGTTTGAAATTTGATTTGAAGTTCTATAATTGAAAATAGAAATGGAAATATATAATTTTTGTTATCGTTACATAGACTATTTTATGAATTGTTATATTAAATTGATAATCATCGATATTCCTTTCGAATAAAAATAATTTCTATTTCGAATAGATACGTATAAAGCGATGATAAGGTTACTGATAAAGAAAATATTGACGGTAGAATTATTTATTACTACGATGTTTCCTTTTACCATCTTTTCAAATGAGAAAATTAATTGTTTCTCATTTTCCTGAATAAAATTAAGCGTGATCGCGTTAATGTCAAAGTTTCACGAGTTCATTTACTTCTAACACGACTCAATTGGACGAATTAAGCGTAATCCATTTTCATTTGTTCTTTTAATTGCCTCTATCCAATTGAATTTGATTAATTAAATTTCCACTGCACCACTCTACCAATTCTAAACGCTAAATCGCTTCAACTCTTTCTTCCACGTTCTCTGCGACGTTTCTTCGACGTACCCGCGTAACAACAAGTTTTGAATGATTCAGTGATTCACCAATTTGCTTCGTGGGTTTCTGAAAGCTTCGAATCGATAAAAATTCCCTGAATTATCCACGAGAAAAAGAGCTGCCGGTTCAGGGTGAAAAATTTACGAAGCTCGTAGACTGTTAAAGCGTGGAGAATAGATAACAGGAGAAAGAATTGAATTCTGAATTAAAATGACCTAAATCTTAATTAACGACATTTAAAAAATTTCATAAAACCGTTCATGCACTTAAACAGCATACTTATTTTTCATACCAATCGATTATATTAATATATCTACCTATTACAAACTTTTAATTTCCTTCTCTAAAAAAAGACGTAAAATTTAGATAGAAAAAAAAAGTATTAAGTTACTTTGCATAAAATTAAAATCAAATTTTATTAGAACTATAAAATATCTTCACTATATCCAAAAAAGGTTCTATACCTCCTCCTGTGTGACTCGTGATTAACACTTTTAGTGCCAAAGAGAAATACCGGATCAATTTGACGAATTTGCTAAAGTTTAGGAAAAAGTTCATAAAAACCGAATAGTAAGAATGATATTTACAAAATTCAAAAACAAGTATACAGGTAGCCCTCCTATAACACGGTAGATAGGTTCTTAGAAAATGTTGTGTTGTGTGAAACCGTGTTGTATGAGACCCAGAGTCAGTACAAAAAGGGGGGTTAGGTTCCGAAAACTTATTAAAAATATAAATGTTTTCAGAACACAAAACAAAAACATTTTAATTTAATGGAACTTTAATTTAATAAATTTCTTCGTCGTCACTGCTCAATATAATCAACCGAAAATGTTTTTTCGGTGGAACAATATCGCCTTCACTTTCAGAACTTTTTTTTCATTTAAAGTCTTTGCATCTTCTTCCCTTTTAAAAAAATCTCTAATTTCACTTTACTTGCTGGTTCTTACCAGGTCATTGTAAATTTCTCAGTATAGAGCTAAACAGTTTTGCAGCTCCCTTTTGAATTTTCGACTTCTTTCAGCGAAAGGGTCTGCATTCAAGAAAAATGACTCGAGATTTTCAGCTAATCTTAGGTTTTCTTGTAATTTTTTTGAAGTTAAATTATTAACTCAAACAGTTAAGAAGTAGCAGCTGTAGAAGTACAGTGTTGTACAAAGATTTTTGCAATTTTCTTATCGTGTTAGAGCGAAACCGTGTTGTAGGATGTCGTGTTGTAGGAGGATTCCCGCAATTTATGAATCGTGTTATAGCGAAACCGTGTTATAGGATTCCGTGTTGTAGGAGGGCTACCTGTATTACGAAATAAAGCGAGAAATTTATAACCTTTTATAAATTTGTTTTGAGACAGAGTTCTCTCGCGATGCAAATAGTTAGTCGCTATTGCATACGCTACGATGCATCGTCGTTCGACGCTAAAAGGGTTAATAAACGAAAGGGTTGAATAGTCGGAGCGGTAAAAATCTAAGTCGACGCAAACGAAACGCTGGAACGCAAACGGCCAAAGGGGTGATCCGGCTGGGACAAGTTAAAGAGCCAGGCATTCGTTTTCGCTTGGCGGTGATTGAAAAAACTGAAAGTCTCGGCCACGAGTAGGCGGTTTTTCAAAAACTAGACACGACGACGAGTTGCCGAGCTTTGAGAAACAAGTAGCACGGGATGATTAAAGGGAACATGCAGCTCTTCCCAGAAGAACACGTTCCCTTAGAGCACTTTTCTGTGACTCGCTAACACTTCTCGAAAATTGAAACTCTCTAGTATTTTTTAACGAAACGAATTAAAGAGGAGTTGGGATTGAGATAACATTCTCTTCTAACCCGATTAACAGAATTTCCACGCTGGCAAATGAATATTCAGCTAAGCTTGATCTTTTTTAAAATCTCCTTATTTAATAAACCAGGTGGACAATTTATACTATAAGTGTACTATGGGTCTGTAGAGTATGTTTATTTGCTGTACTGTATAACTGATACTGTATAACTATTAGATTGAATGTAACTGATAGATTGAATGCGATGGATCGAATGTATAACTGTGATTGTGTGACTGATAACTGTGACTGTGTCGCGCCCAGGGAAGTTTGTGTTTTATATTCCCTGAACGCGTCGAGAAGGGGAAAATGTGGTGACATGGAAGGGACTCTCTGCGAGTGTTTTCCGAATTCTAATGAGGCTGCAATCAAACACCCGTGGTATGACGATCGGCTGGCCGTTTGGGCCTAATGACGGGCCGATGTTCAGGCCCTGTTGTAAAGTGTTTGATGCAGCCCCTTAGAACACCCGCAGAGATTCCGTGTCCCCACAGGTCATAATATTAATTTAGATTTCTACTAATTGTAAATGTAATTCTGTAAATGTATGTCTTATTTGTATCTTTGAGCATTGTTCTCTACCTTCACTGTAGAATTTTCTTTATTTTATTTTCATGTACACCAATGAGTTTTTGCTCGTATAATAAATAAATAAATAAATAAATAAACAAACACTGAAATAGAGACATCTTTCAAGAACTCTCTAATATCTTTAACAAAACGAAGGGATGAAATTAAACAAATCGAATGTCAATCAAGGTGAATTCTTGAAAATTCAAGATTATTGTTTCGAAATTCAAGAAAGTGCCTGTTGTATAACCTTCCTTTTTGAACAAACAGAAATTACATCAACTAACATTAGAATATACATATTCCGTTGCGAACCGGGAATCGAACGCTGCCTCGTTATTCCGTTTGACGTAACACCGTGGAGAGATCGAAAGCCTCAGGGGGGGGGGGGCCGACATCGTGTCGTTTCCAGGAAGGCAGTCAGGACCAGGGAAGTGGGCCTGGAGGATCTCCACCGGTGAACACCACTCTGGGGGATCTTCAGTGACGTTACCCAGCGCGTAAGCGTACGTAAAGTGGCCTTTAAGAACAACGCTCAAAGGTAGATACTCTACGTCGGCCATAACTGTAATGGTGACAAATATGTGTGCACTGTTCTTCAAACGCCCACACGGGAACACGTTCGATAAAATCTAAAAGGAGAATGTCTAGTTTGTATGTTGCCGGAAATTGTTATGAATCATTAAGAGGTCATTTTGAATAGCTTGGAAAACAATTGGGAATAATAACTTTTTTTTTTCATTTCTTTGAACAGCTTGTGTATCTTTATGAATTCTGTGTTCGTAACGAGAAACGAATTTTTGGTAGAAAAAGAATTTGTTTTGGTACAGTAGCGGACAAAAGTTTAAGGCGAGAGGACAATGTAGAACATAGTTTGATGGTCTGAAAATATTGTTTATGCATTTATTTTTATTGTTATTTTGGTAGTACACTTTTTATTGATTAACACGAACGTAAATTTTGTTTATCATTCCATTCCTTATAAATTAGTTATTTAATTATTTAATTTAATTATTAGTTATTTATTTAGTTAATTAATTAATTTATTTAATTTCGTGGACTCTACGGTCTTAAACTTTTGTCCGTTACTATAAATGGTTGATAATGATTTTTACAGATTACCAAAAGATTCATTTTTCAGAGATTGTTTTTAGGTATATTTGTTTCGATCGTTATTAGAGGAAATTCGACGCAAACATGGAAAAGCAATTTAACTTTTATGTGTAACTAGTAACTTTTACACATTATTAAAGAACCATTTCCTTTGAATTCCTCAGTGAAATTGTTGTGCTTCGTGAATTTGCTTCTTACCGGAGAAAGTTCGAAGCGACTGAAAGAAAAGAATATTCTATTTATACGTTGCTAGCGATTTTCATGGATTATTAAAAGGCGGTTTCTCTTCGAGTAGCTTCGAAATTTTTACGAATCGTACGTTCGTTTCTGATGAACCGTTCTTACTAGAGAAAGTTCGCGGTGAATAAAGAAAAGAGTGACAGCGTTTGAAATAATGAAGGGTCAAGCTTGAGATGTTGATATTATGATACAGCAACGCGTTATGTTCCTGTCAATCGACAACAGATCTAAATCGAGGGTTCTGGATTATGTAAATCGTGCACTGTTAAGCCATTCTAAGGGTTATTGACAAGTAATAGATCGTGTAATTGGACGTTTGGAATCAGATTTCAAAATATTATGTTGAAACGATTTGAACCAAGCCAACAGTGTTCCTTAACGCTTAACCAACCGAATGGGGAGATCTGCCATTCTTTCCTTTGCCATTGATTCTATTTACTTTTATTATTAATTAGTCTTGAACTGGAATTGAATCTATTGAAAATTGTACTTTGGAAGAGCAAAAAAATACGTTTGATGAACTGTGAACAACATTGGTTCAAGTCTAACTAATAACAAAAATAAGTAGAATCAATGGCAAAGGAAACAATAGATCTCCCCGTTCGATTGATTAAGTGTTAATTCACATCAAGGAGATTAGAGAATTAAGGTACCAATAGCAACGAATTCGGCTAAAAAATTACGAATATCGATAAAATTCTTGAAAAATGAAACTTCAGTTATCAATGAACTCCTTCCTCTGATTACAATCAAATTCATCGTCTACGCTGTCGCCTTCTAATAAACTGAACTTAACAATCCGATTAGATTTCTCGTGCAAAAGCGTAGAGCACAATGATTGAATCTTGAAGATTTCACAATGATCTCCGAGCGGTGGTAGATCGGGAGGAGGTGATGGGAAAGCGATGGCTTCTCTCCCAAGAGTAATAAAATCTAAAAATATGATATGACGTTCCAAAGAACTCGTCAGACATACACCTCAAGGTGTCGTCGCGTGAGCGCTAATGCGGGTTCAATTATTTTCACCGTAGTATCGAAGGGAAGTGTTAACCCTTATGACTACTCCAAGTGTGCCTCTCAAACACCACCAATATAATTAATAATATAAATATTGTAATCAAAATTGTATTACTTCTGAAACGAATAAAGATTGTTTTGAAGGACTTTCATATTATTATTTGCACGTGAACATTTGAAGTCTGACACTTAAAAACTTGCAAGTCAAAATATGACGAGAATAAGTTGGAGTTGCCGGTCGATATTCACGCTTAAAAGTAGCAGTGTTAAGGGTTGAAATACGAATTACACGAAAATTTGAAACGATAGTTTCGACCTTTTGCCAAGTAGTCAGTACATGCTTTTGAGTTTTAGATTCAGCTGTTTTTTTTTATACAAATTTCATTGAATAGTATGGGGAGGGGGGCACATCGGCCTTTTTTAAGGGTGACGGTGATATGGTTGGATTTGGCTTCATTAATCTTAATTTTCCATTTGCATTTCCATTCTTGAAGTTTGTTTACATGATTTTGAAGACAGGTCGATGCTTCGACGAGATCTTCGTGACTGGCAAATATTGCGGTGTCGTCCGCAAACGTACCTTCCACGAAAGAAGTAAAAAACACTTCGACAAATTAAGTGGACACTCAAATCCACTGATTATACCGCTCGAAAAATGATTATTATCGATACCGCTAAAAAGAAAATGGCCAATTGACCTCAAATGAGGCATTAAGAGATCATTTCAATGGAAAAATAGAATTAATTATAATCAATAATAGAATTAATCGAATTTGTATTGCGATAGCTGATACAAATAAATGAAAAGAAAAAAAGAATTGAAATCCTGTGAAAGAAAGTTAAAACAACTTGCATACCTAATTCCCTCCAAGCAAAGCTCTCGAGTTCGCCCCTGACTTCGAGCAAGTTACTCGAGTGCCATTTTTACCATAACCATAAGGAGACATTACAGCCCAGCAACCCCCTGTTTCGAGCATCTTTGCATCTTTGTGCACCCGTCGGTATGAACTCGGTTCAAAGTGGCGCGCGGAGCAAAGTGGCGCTCGAAGTTTCAGCGTTATCTAAACCCCAGCGAACGACCGCACAAGTAAAACGTAAGAGTCCTATCTTGCGGGGCAACGTCAACAGCACTTTAAGGGCATCCACTCTTTTCCCTCTTACGTAATCTACGCGGTTCTCCTACCACTTTCTCTCTTTCTCTTTCTGTGTGCTCACGAGAGCAACCCTCTCTCCGTTTCTCTTTTTCATTCGACTCGAGTGCACTCCCCATCAACGGGGTTATCTTTCAGCCCGTACAAGGATTTACACGTGTTGCACGCGTTTCTACGCTCGCGCTCCGGTCATGTGTGCACTCGCAGCGTCGTTGTGTATACTCGAATTGTAAGAAGTGGGAAGCGCATCTTAGGAAACTTCGTTGGTCGTTGTGTTACAGGTCTGTCCTCCTAACTTGCAGGTTAAAATATCCTATGCAGCATTTCGAGCTACAGGGAGGGGGGGGGGGACCAAAGTTCTACCAGACTTTTCTGTAAACTTTTACAAGTTTCTAACTTTATAAAAAAACGCGTGGAACTTCAAACATTTCAATGTATCCTGAGAGAGGAAAGAATGAGAGGATATCTTAACTTAGGAGGGCAGAGGTATGCAAGATGAGAATCGATGAGTACAGTGAAATGTAAATAAACAGGATGATTTATAAGTAAAAGTTGTATACTTGTAGATAATACGATTACTTCAACGTTACCTTATTACTTTAATTTTATCTTAAGCGACTGAACGAATACGCTCTACTTCCAGCTAAATTTATCTTAACAGTACATTGTCCCTAATCTCTCGGACAAAACCCACGTTTAACTGTTGCGTCTGAACGAAACGGGCGCCCAAAGGGATGCTCCAGCTGCGAACGTTTGTTCGAGAAACAAAAACGAATCGCGTTAGGGGTACGACGGTGAGAAAACGGAGAAAAATGAAAAGAATGCTACAACAGTCGTCCTAGCGGGTATAGTAGAGATCACGTGAAACATTTTTACTTTGCTCTATCTCTCTCTTTCTTTCTCTTCGTATATTTTTCTCTCCTTCTAGTTCTCCCCTTGTATATACATATTTATTCGTTCCCTCTTTCTCCCATAATAAAGAGCCGAGAGAACCTTTCCAAGGAGAGGATTCCAGAGGACGTTCTCCGGAAAAACAGCGCTGTCTGAGAAACGGGAGAAGGAAAAGGTCCCCCCTGAAGCTTCTTAAGCTTCGAAAAAGTACGAGGTGGGTGAGAAACGGGACACGGGTGTTTTCGTATTAACATACGCGAGTCCTGGAATCCCGGGCGGGAAACAGCTTTCAAAGGGAATGAAATATCGCCGGTCTTAATACAGGCAATTTTCCGATATCCTCGACCATGGGAACAGGAACGGGAGAGGTTGTGAAATGTTGCGGCGACATTAGCCGTGAACTTGCTTCCCCCGAGGACTTCTAGACATTGCATTGGTTGCCGATTTATGCCGAGATGCATCCTGTTTCACAAGCTGTTTGCGTTAGTTACGCCGAGGATTAAAAATCTGTCACAATGCGCGTTAAAAAGAAAACTTACGGCAAGCGCTGACAATTAAACATGTCAGGTATATAATTAACATCTCTAATTCAATGCGCATACATTAGAATAGCCCTTGGAATTGAGAGCATAGGCGCAAGAAGGGTGGGAGGGGAGTTTCGAACCCTTTTTCCGCAAAACTTTTTATTATATCTTTCTTACAATTGAAACTAAAAGTTAAAACTTATATTCTCCTATCAACAACAATAATAAAAAGCCGGGGTTATTAACATTTAAGTATTACTACTTTTAATTTTTTAAACGTTGCAATTTAATTTTTTAACCCCTCAATTGTATAATATTTAATTACTAAGTACCTGTTGTTACCTTACGTCTAGTAAGAACTTTCCCTCACACGAGTCGCTATAGGTTGTAATTGCACCATTATTTACACTCACCTTCACCTACATACCTATCACTACTCAAAATGTCGTTCCACATATCCACGTACACCGTGCTTCGTATAATCATTAGTTTCATTAATTAATTAGAAGACTAGCTAATTGTGCTACCCTAAAACAGCGATCCAGACAGAAGTCTTACACGCCTCGACCAATGATATTCTGGCTATTCTGTCGTGAACAACTGTGCCTCATCCTCTGATCAATTCGAACCAGCACAATTTTCATTCGCACAGTCGCATTTCCGCCCCGTCCCCCCTCCTCTTCCCTCCTCCACCGACTTCTTCCTTTTTCTCCCTTTTCCCTTTTTTTCTATTCCTCATGCCGGTCTGTTCCTGTTTCCAACGGAACGGACGCAACTCGTTTACGGTCGTCATACGAGTCGCTAGTTCCCATTGCAATTGAAGGGCGGTCAAAGCCACGCGCGCTTGCAGCTATTATTCCATCGCGGCGGAAATTCAATTCGAGATCGTTCTTGACCGACCATCGCTCGCTCGGAGGAATTACGTAAAACTCAATGAACGCAATTCCGAGGGTCGGCGACGCGCCCCGTCGGTAATAACATGCGAATTTATGCAAGAATCCACATGAAAGGGGTAGAGAAAGAGAGAAAGAGAGAGAGAGAGAGAGAGAAGAGAGGATTGACCCCGGTCGCGACCATTTATCGCTCCAACGAAATCGCGGGATCCTGCGAGCGTGGAGATTTCTCTGGTGGAGAGCCAGGTGAGCCTCTAAATTCATTTGCCACGGAATTTTATTCCATGATCATCGCCGAGCCGAGGGAATTGTGAAATTTCTCAGAATATAATTTGAAGATTATTATAATACGATAGGGTTGGGCTCCCTCTCTTTCGCTCTCTCTCTCTCTCTTGGGAACAAAGATTGTTCGAGGGCCGGTTGTAATTTCCGAAGCTTATTCTTATCTGCGCTTCGGACAGATAAGGGGACTCGACTTGGAGGAACGTTGAGTCGGACCTTCGATAAATTTATCATTTCTACGGAAAGACGGCAGCTGGTGTAGAATGCGCGAGCACGCAGACGGGTATTAATTTCGGGTTACTTTCCTTTTTTCTAAAACTGCCTGCACAGTGGTAGATTCCTGGAGGAAAAACAAGGGCGATCGTGAGATCTCGGAGAAGGCCCTCGAGAGCCAGTTTATAGGAGGCCACCCTGTGGGGGACCTTGGTCGATGAAATGTTTGACAATAATCGTCACGCGGCATCTTGTGACGATAATATCTGCCGCTCCTCACCATTCTTGCCTGTTTCCCCTCAGGAAAGCTCAGGCCGGCCGAACGTCCCTGATTAAAACCGATGATACCGTAACTGTTAATTCTCGGCGAGGACCTCTGCCGCTCGCCGCTCCTCGGGTACTGTGCACGGCGAACGTTAACTCGCGTCTTTATGATTCGTGACGTGAAACTCTAACGCGTGGATGGAGAAAATTTTGTGAAAAAATTTAAACGATGCAGACGTATAAATTGTATTGGGTATTCACTGAAACTGGAGCGAATGAACAACTCCTAAGTAGTTTGACAAATTTCGGGTACCAATAAAGAATTTCTGGTACCTGATACCTATAGTCGAGTTCAACTTGAAACAGTGCAATGACAATATTTTTTAATCGTTTAAAACTTCAGGTACCAATGAATGCCTAAATCCTGGTACCTGAAATTAGGTTCCATTTAAAGTAATAAAAAATGAACCAAGCAGCTGTTTTAGAATTTCAGATCACTGGAAGTTTCAGGTACTAATAAATTTCAGGTACCTCGTACCTGAAGCTCACTCGGATTCAAGATAGTAATAAAACAACAGATTGATTACAATTGCTACGATAATTACCAGAAAATTTCATCCACTCTAATCCAAACCCATGAAACCTGCGGTACCTGTTTGCAACCAATCAAATTCAAATTTAACAAAAATTTGCGTCCTTCAAACCAACAAAAACCCCTGAATTCCATAAGCAACGCAACGCAAGTTCTTCGATCGATTCGGTTTCATAGTTACGACCGCGATTCTCCTTGAAGCTTGCAAAGTTGCCCGAATTTCCGGCGCAGGGTAGATTCTCGATCGAGGTGAACAGGCGGGGAATCAACGTTAATTACATTCACGTGTCAACGCGACGACCTCGAGTTGTCAGGGCAATATCGTACGCTTCGTATTGCGGTAACATTGTAAGTTACAGGACACGTTTCTACGGCTACGACTGTGTTCACCTCGAGAGGGGACGAAAACGAAGGCATCTCGAGTGTTCTCGAGGATTATCTCAGCTACGGGGGACACTCTCTCGCGTCTACTCCTGATCTCGAGCTGATAGCGAGGCCACGGAAAAATTAGTCGGGTCGGTTGAAACGGTAGCCCTGATCCTCTTACAGCGGATTTGTCCACGTTTTTTCATCTTGAAACTGAGCAGGACTAGCAAAGATATACGGATGCTTATCAATTTCAATGGTGAATTCTCATCAGTTCTGGTTAGTTCCGTTCCCTATTTCTGTTTCGGGGATCTTTTGAGGATTTATCTTTAACAAACTGTTGGCTAACGATCGGTGATCATAATAATGTATACAAAAATATTCATATTCGTAGAGGTATTCGTGTTAATAAAACTGTTGACATTATCAGTATGAACAAAAGCATAGAAATATCGTTACCAAAAATTCTACGAATATTAACAAAAATTATTAACCCTTTACACTTCGAATTATTTTTCAATTTTATTGCCAATAACTCCCAAATATTTTAGGGGCTTTATGTGAAATTTACTTCAAAGGACAATTCCTTGAGCGGTGCTTTTTTTTTATTAATTATATTAAACGTAGCTCTCAAGCTTTATTATAATTTATATTTATTTAATTTCGTCGACTCTTTGGTCTTAATCTTTTGTCCGCTATTGTATTTAAAATGGCACAGAGTATCATCTTTATAGTGTATAGTTAATTATAATAAAACTAATCCAATAAAGAATAGAATCAAATTTCTAACAGATTCATTGTCTTGTCTGACCCCCACGGGGCCACGGGAAATCAACCGGATTGTTCTGAACGACACAGCGTGTATTCTCTTAAAGGATTTCTATTTCGTTTCTTTCCTTCCTCGATCCACGACGACTTGAGTCGTGCTCGTACACACGTACACACGCACACGCGTGCATGCAAGCAAGATTACGCTGCACATTCGCGGCGAGGGTCAACCTGAGTATTTCCTGATTACAGCCTCGTCGAATTTTTTTCTACCGACGAGTAATGCCGCTTATTTAAAGGACGAACCGTGCGCACGTCAGTCAGGTGTGTAACGATCGCGATTATCCGACGACGAGAGCAATTAGAGATTTTATGGGCAGATTGAGGCTTGATAGGCGGACTAATTGGTTGAATTATGAAGTCGAAGCGTTCGATTTCATTATTTGGCTCCTTCCAGTAACTTTATTCATCTCTTTCTCCTGAAACGGCAGAAGGGTCACCGTTTATCACTTAACCAACCAAATGGGAATATTTCTCATTATTTCGTCTGACATTGATTCTATTTACTTTTGTTATTGGTTAGTCTTGAACTGGAGTTGAATTTATTACAAATCGTACTTTGGAAGAATATACAATGCATTTGATGAGCTGTGAACAACATTAGTTCAACATTAACTAATAACAAAAATAAATAAAATCAACGGTAGAGAAAAAAAATGGGAGATCTCACCATTCGATTGACTAAGTGTTAAGGCAAAAAAGAAAAGTTGTAATTCGTCACGGTTTCCTACGTTCATTTCGAATTTGAGCGATTTAAAATTCAATGTAAAATGGAATTTAAGAAACTTCGAGGTTACGTGAAATTATAAAGGGTTGGGATCGTGAATTACAGTAACATTTGCATAGATCGAAGAAGCTAGTTGAAAAGGAGAAATGTCTAGTTTGTTGTAATAGATATCGCGACGCTATCCTCGTGCGAGGAAGAACAAAGTTTCGAACAAAATATTCTGTTTGCATCAACCTCGTTATCTGCATCGAATGCAACGGTGATCCACGACGATGTTCACAAAGCAATCGGAGCACGATCTACATTCAAGCAAACAGCTCGACTCTGTTGCGAGCCTCCCTCGAAGAGCGTTCCAGTCAAAGGGTTCTCGAATCCATTTTTTCTCGCGCTATCGCCGACGATCAACCCTTTGTCCCGTGTTTATCAAGAACGACGGCTCGATCGAAGGGAATTTATGAGAGGCACAGCTTAATCGTCGATGTATCGCTTCTGATGAGCGACAGACGGTAAACATATGGCTTCCATCGTACGCAACAGCATGAAAGAACGAGCAGATTAGAAGAAAATAGGGAAATATCGCGAGGAAGACAATATTCTGGATGAAAATTCCAAAAAATTTGTTCCTCAAATTATTTATTGAGAATATCCAAGAAAAGGAAAGATTCCAGCTGGGTAATACTTATGGCTTAGGAATTAACGCTATTCCTACCGAGACTTCACGTATACCTATTTCTACCGCGACATTCCCACGTAAGGCAGACTACAAATTTTTCTGAGAAAGTAAACAATGAAAAAAGAAGTGAATATTGAAAAATGTATTATAAGTATATTTGAGGAACTGTCTAAAGTTTAAAGGCGATTCAATTATGTTGTGTATATGAAATTCTAATCGAAATTTTAAAAACGGTCATTTCACCGGTTACGGTAGGAATAGTGTTAACGTCACCAATATTGTTACAATTCCCAACTAGTAATTATAGCTAGCTGCTACAATTAGTGAATAACACCAGCTATTGGTTGGTGTTGTTATTCACTAATTGTTGAAGTAAGACAGACGTTAAGGTAAAATAATATTTAATTGTCCTTCGTGGAAAATTGTACATACAAAAGACATTGGGAAATAACTGATTCCCTTTCCCCAACTGTTTTACAGTACATCGCCTTAGGATTTGAGAGCCGCAGCTAATACTCCCAGGTATGAATGTTCACACTTTGCAGTTCTCAATTCTTATCGTGCGCCCGTCTTGCAGACGTCACCGAGATTATCATTTCACGAAACATATATAATTATTTACCCGAGTGTTCCTTTTATCCCACAAAACCCCTCAGCAACCGATTACCACCACTGTATCCAGTATCAAAAGCTTGAAACGTTCCTACGAAAAAGGAAAACCTGGAAGCACCCCCTCCGGCGAGGGTTCATAACCGACTCGTCGAGGCTGTCTCGGACAGGGATGAATTCCCTTTCGGCAGAAATCGCGGCGTTCTCGCCGCGAAACTGGCCTCGCGTCGTCGAGGGGACAAAGAGCGGCCAAAAACAGGGGGCTGGTGGAGGGCCAGAAATCCGAGCCAAAAAACGAAACCAACGGGACAAAGGGGAGAAAAGAGAGGAATTACAATAGAAAGAGGGAAGAGAAGGGCCTCTTTAAAAACCGGGCACAAGTCGCGTGGAGGGGCGGAAGGGGGGGGGGTGCGACCGGTCGAACGAAGAGCGAAGAAGCGGCATCAGAGAGGAGACAGAAAAATCAAGCAACAAAAAGTAACGCCGGCAGTGCTGAATATTGCATTCGCGTTTCGTCGGCTGCGCCGTTTTCGTCGTCGCTGCCGCCCCGTATGAATGCTGCCAGAGAAAGAGAGAGAAAGAGAGAGAAAGAGGGGGAGAGGGCCCTCCTCCTCTGTCAGTGAAGTCGGGTAGCGAGCTCGCGGTCTTATTTGTGCAGCTACACAATATGCAAGCGTACACGCGCCCGCGTCTGCAAATACCTATGCATTTTTATGGGGGAGCGCCGGCATCGGCTTTCGGCGCTGCAACTCGCCCGACGGGACTTCTGCGGCCATCGATACCGTTTCTCGGGAAAATGGCGCGCACGCCACTGTCTGAAGATTCACGTGTTTTCTCCGGGCGACTAAGAAAACGTTGTACTTTAACGATTGGATGCTGGTGGATTATTTTCAAATTAATTTCTGTGGTATAACTTTGGTGGTGAACTGTTTCTGACAAATGGATCGCAAATAATTTCGGGAATTTCTTAACGCTTAACCAACCGAATGGGGAGATGACACGTTCTTTCAACTGTCATTTATTCTATTTACTTTTGTTATTGGTTAGTCTTGAATTGGAATTGAATTTATTAAAAATTGTACTTTGGAAGAGCAGAAAATGCACTTGATGAACTGTGAAAAACGCTAGTTCAAGTCTAACTAATAACAAAAGTAAATAGAATCAATGGCAGGGGAAAGAATGGGACATTTGGGAAGAGCAGAAAATGCACTTGATGAACTGTGAAAAACGCTAGTTCAAGTCTAACTAATAACAAAAGTAAATAGAATCAATGGCAGGGGAAAGAATGGGACATTTTCCCGTTCGGTTGGCTAAGCGTTAAAATCGGTAACAATTGACCAAGGAATATTTTCTGTGGTTAAACGTTGCTTTCACCCAGTTGGTAAATTGACAACTCGAAACGGAGTTCGGTGATAAAATTTTGACAATGGAAACGTTGCGTTTCACCGTTGCTGAAGATTGGCAAAGGAACTTAAATTTCCTGTCGCTTGTTATCTCGCCGAGGAACGACCTCCTCTCACAGCTCTGTCACAATAATTTCTCCGGGAGGTAGTTCCAAGCGTGCAAAAAGAGGAACAAAGGGAAGCGTCCTCGAGGGCTGGAAAAGCGTCGGAAATTCAATGAAACCCCGACGTCACCTACGGTACACCCTCATCGGCGGAGACTTTTCAGACACGATTAGTTCAATCACGCGTCCACTCGCACCCCTATCGATCCCCCCTACGAGGTTCATCGTGAAGTGGCAAAAAGTCGAGGAACCGCCAAGAGAGAAGGTCAATCGTCGTCCCTGACGCTGTAATCTTTCTCCCGAGATAAAGGTGAAGGCGTACGCTGATCGTCAAACGAATGACATTTCACCTTTATGGCGGGTCGGGAAGCGGCTCGAATTAAACGAAGGGTATATAAGACGGCGAGCACAGGGGGAGGAGGGGCAAAAAGGAGGAAGAAAAGACGCGAGGAAGATCCGAGAAGGGGTGGATCGAGGGGATCTCCGGAACGGTAATTAATTGCACCGCCGGTATCGAGATAATAGTTACTAATTAACTCGACCGAGACCGGATCGATCCGAGCCCTTGCTTCGGATCCCCGACCGTGGAAAGGGCACAACGGAACTGCGCTCGTGAAAGGAGGAGATCTTCGTGCGGATGACTGTGCAACTGCGTGCATTCGTTGCCCGTTTTCCTCGAGACACCGCACCATGGAAACGAGTAACTTGACGTCGCGCTGGATAACAGAGTTTTTCGAACCAAAATTTCTTTCCCGCTTGGCCATCGCGATCATCTCTGCGGTTAACCCGTTTGCATCCAAGCACGGAATATTCCGCGAACTGTGAATTTCTTTCATTACCAGTCGCTGAATATTCTTCAACCGCCACAGATCATAATTTTTATTTTTTTCCTTTTTTATAAAAAAGTTTAACATGCAATGCTCGCTATGTAACATTGCGTATCGATCGTTTTGAAAGGAACCATGTCAAATAAAGTCCATGGAAGTCGCTGATGCCTGAACAAGACACCTTAAGTAGAGTCATGATGCAAATGTGTTAAACTTCCGAAGCTGAACTCGATCAAGCCGAGCCCTTCTGCGACACTGTTCGATTGGATTAACAAGCGTCGACGGACGATCTAACTCGAAGTCGTATCTCCCGAGACGCGAAACGAGAGTCAGAACGAAAGACATTCTTATCGCCAGCTACCCAATTCATCGAATACTTCGTCTACCAATCGAATCACCGGTTATATAATTAATTCCCGCGCTCCGTGCCATCTGCTACTCGAAACACTCGAGGCACGGACGAAATAATTATCGCTGCCAATTAATCTACATACACGCTCGCGTACCAGTTCCTTTGGGAATTCCACGCGATAAAACGCACTCACGCGTCCATTCCGATCTCCTGCCTTCCTGCGAAGGCGTCATCGGGATTCCATCTCCCGTCGTCCTTTAGAACCGACGATAACGGCCAGGGGGACGGGCACGTTTGTTCCTGGGGCCCCTTTTAAGAGGGCTGGCGCGCCTCTAAAGCGTCGAATCGCAGGGAAACGAACGAAGGACTTACCTGAAACAGATAAAAGTGTATACGTTAGAGAAGGGCCACACGGTTTTAATTGGGACGACGTCATTTATTGCGAGCCAGCCGACGGCTGCTCCGGGACTCCATGGCGGCCCTTTTGTGGCGCGCTAAAAGGGTCGAGGAGGAAGCTTTTCAGGAGCTCCGCCGCGATAAATGACGGATGCCTCGATCGTGTACAATGGAACGAACGCGGCGGATCCAGCCACCGACGCGACAGGCCGGAAGTGGACACTTTCCCTCCTCCTTCCGTTCGCCTCGTTTCGTTGGGATAAGGCGGAGGTTTTCGCTCGAACGCTGCATTCTCCAGCGCGGAAATTGGGGATTGTGATCCGCCCAGCCGAGGCGACTGTCGGGATTAAAAGGGTGTTTTAGGGGCACCCGTTTAAGTAAATTTCGAATGTTTATGAAATTTTGGCGCACGCAACAATTGGAAGTAGATTATGAATGTAGGAAGTGAGAAGAAGGGAAATATTGATGGAATATAAGTATACGTTTTGTCGTAGGTACTCTTCCAAATTATTAATTTAACGTGAATAAAGAAAGAAGGTCTACCTAGACATCAAACTTTGGCGATATGGAACCTCTGCGAGTGCTCTAAGCAGCCAGTCACCGTTAAATCACGGGTATTTGATCGCAACCTCATAGAATTCGGAAAACGCTCACATATCTTTACATTTCCCCCCTCTCGACAATACTAGGGAAAACTGATCAGTAAAATCAGTAAAAAAACTGAACTTCCTTGCGGCCAAACATAGTCCATCAGTGCCTTACGAATATAGTACATCAAAGCAATAGTGTGTCAAAACAAATAAAAACTCTATAAAACTTTTCTCCTGCACGCTCTCTCAGTATTAATGTTACTGTCGGTATATGTAGCTACTCGAAATTCGAGGTGTCTTTCACCATTTTATAACTATTCCTTATAAACACTTAGTAAACACTTTCACTACAATACTGCATCCGTTAAATGCCCCAGTTTCTACAAATGTTTCATACTTTTAATTAAGAACCAAAAAATGATAATACTCTATACGATAAACATTAACCACCCCTTTACACTTCACGCTTTCACGGCGAGAACTCCTCGGTTTTAATCGATAAAACGATGGCGGTTAATAAAACTACGTTTCGCCGATGGGAACAGGTTCTCATTAATAAAACAGGCTTCCTAATCCGCGGCCGATCGGTCGCGGTGATTTAAAAGCCAGCGCTTCGAACGATCGAGCGTGACCGAGGCGATACTTTTCCGGCCGGCTGTTCAACGTGGCCACGATTTTAAGGGCGAACGGCCGGTAAAATATTGACCACAGATTCCCGCCAACCAAAAACGACCGCGGACGTGGCGGAATAATCGACGGAACCGCAAAAAATGATCCCCGCAGAACTTTTGCCGGGAGGTAGAAGCGTGACCGTGCGATTTTCGGCGTTGATTTTAATTAATCGAAATGGAAAAAAGGGGAGGCGAAAGATGGCGTCTTTTTGGGCGTGCAAACGCGGCGCCGTGGATCGTCGAAATTGCCGCACGGTGGAAGGAAAGAGTGATAAATCTCGGTTACACGGACAACGGGCAAAAAATCGGGCTGCTGTCGTCTACCTGAGCGAAACGTTCCACACACGCGCCTCGTGTTTCCGTGAACGTTTCGAATGCGATCGCGGGGAGGCCGGTTCTATCGATCCCGGTGATTTATGGAAGTAGGATACCTGAAATCGTGCCGCGTTGGCCGGCGAATCACGTAACTCGGGCGACTGTCGCGATGATTAAAAAGCAAGAACTGAGATTTTAATTTTGGACATTTAAGAGCGTATCCGATTAATTTAAGCTGTTTACCGAAAGATTAATCGTATGGAGAATCGGATACGAGGAAGTGTTTAGGATTATCAGAAGAATAGCGAAAAGGGAATATTTGCTCTCGATAGATCGATATCTAGTAGAAATTCGAATTAATCGAAGTTTGTCAATTTTTACTATTTTTAATTCTAAAAAGAGAGAACGCGAGAAGCTCTGTCAGTCTTCCAAATCTTTAATTCTAAACAAAGAACGCGGAAGCTCTGTCAGTCTTCCAAATCTTTAATTCTAAAAAGAGAGAACGCGAGAAGCTCTGTCAGTCTTCCAAATCTTTAATTCTAAACAGAGAAAATGCGAGAAGCTCTGTCAGTCTTCCAAATCTTTAATTCTAAACAGAGAAAATGCGAGAAGCTCTGTCAGTCTTCCAAATCTTTAATTCTAAACAGAGAAAATGCGAGAAGCTCTGTCAGTCTTCCAAATCTTTAATTCTAAACAGAGAAAATGCGAGAAGCTCTGTCAGTCTTCCAAATCTTTAATTCTAAACAGAGAAAATGCGAGAAGCTCTGTCAGTCTTCCAAATCTTTAATTCTAAACAGAGAAAATGCGAGAAGCTCTGTCAGTCTTCCAAATCTTTAATTCTAAACAGAGAGAACTCGAGAAGCAACCTTTTCCACAGTTATCGTATAGCCAAACAGATACGTATAAATTTCAAACACGCAATATTTACGATCGCGAAACAGGGAGCAAAAAGAGGTTAAGTAAACGTTGTTCTAGCTCGAACGCCCGTGCATTTTTGTCAAATACGGATTGTGTTCCCGGCAATTTTGTACGAGAAGAGAGAGGTTCGTGCGAGTGGCAGAAAACTAGTCCAGGCAAATGGTCAGGAACGCGTCCTGGACTGAAAAGTATGTATGTATGTATGTAGGTGTACGCGATAAAGTTGTACGTGGAGGTAAACGTCGACGGCGATGCGCTAAAAGCAGCCCGTAAGTGCTCCGCGGAAATTCATCGTTCCGCCATAAGGAACCAGTAACTCGATGGTCGTGCCGTCGGTGAATGATGTAACGACGATGATAAAATTCGCTCTGGCGCTCCTCAAGCGACACCGGTCGCTCGAACTACCGCGTCGGTCACGACAGCTGTTTACTTATCATTCCGTGTCCCTCGCGGCGTCGCTCGTGTTAAAGGGTTTACAAACAAACAATGTGGTTCACAGAGAAACAAATTTATCGCATACCTTATCACAACTTCTGTTCGTTAAAAGATAGATCGATATAAATACTATTGTAACAAAACGTTTCAATGATAAAAATTTGTAACGGTAAAATACTCCCCTACTTCATTATTACAAATTAAATGATTCCCGCTTCATTTATTTTTAAAAACATAAAAAAAAAGTAAAAATTGCTGGACGTATTCACTATTTATACATTCCAAAGAAAAATTTGAAAAAAAAAAATACCGTTCTGTAATGCCTATGTAACATTGGGACTACATCAGAACGACCTACTCCCTCGAACGTACTTACAGGATATCATAGATTAAAAAGGAAGAAATAACGATAACTTTCTTTTTAAGATTTTACTAAACATTATTTCTAATGGAAGGTATATCGTTTCGTTCCCGATTTCTAAGCAACGAGAGGTAAGATTCAAATAAATAGACAAGGCTAAAGGACACAGTTCGTTAAGGTCCTCTAATTCTTATACACAACGTGGCGTAAACACTTCACCCATTCCTAGAACCTCTTCAACGCATAGCTCGACCTCGCGTAAACATTTCTTCGAGGAGATTCATTTTTGTTTATTTATTCGGACGTATTTTAATTCCAACGCCACCCAAGCGAAGCTTTTCCAGATTCATCCCCCTTCGACTCATCGCCACCTAATCACCGCGTCGCGTTTCCCCAATCGTCGACGCTCGCATTATTCTCCTGTCTAATACGTCCGATCCCTGTGCCGCGGTTCATCGTCGCGAAAAACTCATCTCCATTCGAGGGGAGTGAGATCCCGACCTCCGACAGGGAACACCGACTCCTCCGCAGCGCTTGCCAAAGGGCAAGACCTCGGCTCGGCGTAATTCCGTGTTGCGTAACACACAATCGGGGGCACGGTCGTGCAAGAGCCGCCGCGCTGTCTGCACCGACGAGACTGCGAGGCGGCACTACGATGCACTTGTTGCAACAATGTGCCCAGGCTTATCCGCTGCCGCCGGCTAAGTGCACCAGTGTGATTCATGCCGGCCGGCTGTGCAAAACCAGCCGTGCACGCGCGCTCCTTTTTGCCTCCGTGTCTCTCCTTCTGTTTCTCTTTTTCTGTGTCTCTCTTGTACCCTCTCTCTCTCTCTCTGTATGACTGTCATTTACCCCTTCTATGTATTCGTATCTTCCTCCTGGTTTTCCCTCCTCTTGCATCTTTCGTTTACCATTTCTACGCAACTTTATCGCTCTGTCGCCTTCTATCCCTCTCTTTTTCTTCATTCCTCGTTCACTTTTTCTACGTATTCCTCTCTTCCACCTCTGTTTTTCTCTTCTCCTGTGTTCTCTGTTTACCCATTCTACGTAACTTTGTCGCTCTCTTTCTTTCTCCCTCATTCACTATTTTTCTATGCATCCCTGCTGCTCTTTTTCTTTCCCTCTCTCTTTCTCTCTTTCTATATATATACCTTCGTTTACCCTTTCTATAAAATTTTTTTCGCTCTCTCTCTTTTTCTCTTTCATGGTCTTCCTCCTTCGCTCTTTCTACGTATTCTCCATCGCCGTTTTTTCCGTCTCTTTCTACACATCTCTTGTTCTCTCTCTTTCGCGCTGTGTACGTGTGCTTTCGCGTACGGGTGCGTGGCTGCGCTTTTATGCATACGTGGACCAGCATCTGGCCGAGCGACTAGCAGCGGATCGTGAGAATGTTTCCTCGGGCGGTATGCAAAGGATAAGAAGCGCGAAAAGAGTAGAGACAAGGAGTCTGTGGGAAACATGGACATGGGCTGTGGGTGGAAGAGGATTAATGGGATCGGCGATCGTGCGACTATTTCGGGAAGTGTCTGGGGTTTCGTGGTAATTGAGAAGGTGGAAGCTTTCGTATATTTGAAGAGCCTGAAATAGACGTTGTTTGGAGTGAATGGAAGATTCGGTATTTCAGGGGAACGTAGTTTAATGACGGGGCGAAACGCGAGCAATCGAGCGATCCGTTTTAATTGAATACTTTAACAAGAACAGAGTGCCGAAATATTCGTTAAGTGTCGTCCCAAATTCTTCTCGCGTAAAGTTAATCACGCCAATCGATGATTACATAATATTACATAGAATTAGTGGTGGGTAAGGCATAAGACTCTTTTCAAACATAAAGTGGTTATATTTAAACACCTCTGATCAAACTCGCTCCTTCGCGCAAACTACACACACATACACACAGCAATCGCCTCGTTCTCAGTCTCCAACACTTACACGCGTTCCTTCGCTCTCATCCGTTCTCTCACTCACACGTTAGCCACCTCTACAGTTATATTATAACAGATTAAAGATTACGAATTCTAAAATTCACTCGAGGGCAATATCACAATTAGAAATCACAAATTATTCTATATCCCCAATAGAGAAAAAATAAAAAGAAAATAGACAAAAAGAAAGAAAAGAAACAGTGTGCTTAACACGTTTGTCGCCACGTCACCCATATTTGGGTGACGCTCTTTTTCTTCAAGTTAAATAGGATTTTAAATTGGAATTTTAGAAGGAATTCAATGGAATAAACATTGAAGTATAATATACATAAATATAAAATACATAAAATAAAAATTAAAAATTAAAATTTTTACTGTTTTTATATTTTTTTTACCCCAGTTTTCTATGCAATCGGATTTGGGCCCAGCGAGAAACAGTCGAATTACGCTGGGCGACGAACGTGTTAAACGGTTCGCGCATGTAAATATACAAGCACTTGTGAAAACGGATTTCATCACGACTTCCTCCCTCCCTCCTGCGCGTACAGCCCACCCTGTTCTTCGTTCATCCACGGTGACACGCGAAATTCTACGCGCAGCTCGAAAATGCGGGCAAACAATCGCGACAACGTAACAGAGGTTGCCAGGCCGAGCCTTGCGATCTGCTAGCAGAAGATCGTTGCAGCAGCGAGCGCAGCGATTATGCGCACCGAGGTGTTTATAGGAGCAGCGAACTCCTTCAGAACCCCGTAACCCTCCTCCCTTACCCTCCTCGTCGCCATCAAACGAGTACTTACGTCCCCGTTCTTGCTCGCTGTCAGAGACACGCGCGCCTATACACACGCTAACCGATCTGCCTTCTCCATTGTGATCCCAAGCGTGGCCTTAACGATAGTGCTCTTCCTTGTTCAGCGAACTTTTACGCGTCCTCCGCGTCGTGACGCTGCTGTTTTCCGCCGGGACCATTCTATCCAGCCGCCATTTTTGCCCGCTCTTCCTTTCTTTCGTCGATGGAGTTCTTCTCCTGCACAGGATTGCGTTGCAGTAGATTACGTTGTTGTAGATCGTTCGGTTTGAAGAATAACGAAGTCAACACTTTTTGTGCGAAACATTGATTAAATAGAAACTGAAAAATTGAAACTTTTCAGTTTTAGAGTTCCTTAATCTTCGTTTAGGAATTCTACAATTTCGGAGATCTTAGATTTCTGGGCTTTAGAGTTCCTAAATCTTCGTTTAGGAGTTCTACAATTTCGGAGATCTTAGATTTCTGAGCTTTAGAGTCTCTGATTTCTTGAAATTCAAATTTAAGGACTTTGGAGCTTCAACGTTTTTGAACTCTCAGATTTCTAAATTCCCAGATTTTCAGATTCCTCGATTGGAAAATTCTCGGTATCTCAAACTCCTGAATTCCTTAACTCCCGAATTCCTAAGTTTCCGAGTTCCATAACGCTCGCACCATGAATTTTCAAATTCCTAGTTCTTCAACGTCTCGCCTTCTGAATTTCAATATTTCTGCATTCCTAGCGGCATTTAAAAAAAGATCTGCCCGGTTCATCGATCTCATATCTTCTTTTCTTATTCGTCGTTGGTAGATGCAAATCCAGTTTTATCTACACGTGGCTAGGGGTCCATTCTTCCCTTCAACTGCCCCTTTTTCCGAGTCGCTTGCATTTCTTCGCTATTCCCTCGATTCCAGCTAGCCTGGCGTCTCCGGCGCATTCTCTGCGACCTGGTCCGCCAAGTTCTTGCTCCTTTCGCGCGACCACCTATAGACGTTCTATTCAGGGATCCCCTGCCGCAGCAAAACCTCGCCCCAGGATGTAGGTTTATGGGTACAACGGTGTCGTCGAATGCTCCCGGAAGAGAATATATATCGATCGATAGGGAGGGCCGCCTCCCCCTCCCTCCCACCCCCGGGCGGGTAACGTTATAAATATTCCTTCTCTGCTATCGGTAATTCGACTTCGGTTAACTCTTTCGTCTGCTGTCACGCTCGTTTCGCTTGAAATATTGAATGTGTTCCGGTGACCGGTGAATTCATCTCGTCGTTTCCGCTTGCTCGTTATTTAAGCTAAAATTAGTGCACCAATTTATGCGGCATACTTTGATAATTCCTATAACGATTGAAACGTTGCACAACGCGATATTAATTTACGATATTGACCTACGGAATTCCAAATTTTTGCTCGATTCTATCGTACCACAACTTTTGGAAATATGTGATTGGATGATTAAATTTTTAAATTTGTAATGAATTTAAAGATTCCAGAATTTTTGAATCAATTAATCCGAAATACAATATTTGAAGAAAAATTCTATAATTCTTAAAGTATCGCGATTCGTGCACGCCACCATCCACGAAACCCTATTCCTCTGTTCGTCCCCGAACTCTTACCCCGTCGTCTGACTTCCACGCATCAGTACTCTGAAAAAAAAGGTTCTTTTTCTGTCTCTTCGTCCCTTCCACGTTCATTCGTAACCCAATTTTTCTCTAAATCGACAAAGCGTCGCGTCGTTTACCCGCTCCTACCCCTTTCTCGTGAATCTTCTGCACGCTCAGCGTCTCGCGAGCGATTTCCCCCGCTGTTGGTCGGGGACGGGGGCGGAAAAAGAGGCCGGTGAATGCTGGCTGGGATTCCATTCGAAGGTATTCTTCGCGCTGCAGGATTCCCGCGAGCATCTGGATCTAAACGCCCCGGCTTACGGAGGGAAATCCGCGCGGCACGGCGAATTTTTCGCGACAGGAACAGGGTAAGCTGTCGTGATTCCTCGCGATGCCTCCCGTTTCAGCCGTTCCCCGGCTTCTTTTTGTTCCCGACCAAATGCTCGACAGCGGGGACACGAGAACCACCGAGCTGTGCAACATTTTTTGGTCGGGACAAAAATTTGATTTCGTCGAGCGAAATAATTCACGCTAGGTAAAAGGCTCGAGCGTGACGCGACCGGGGAACAGTTACGATTTATCGATGATTTCTTAAGCGACCGACGGTTAATTTACGCGTGTGAGAGGCTGGAACGTGGAAACGTTCCGTGGGACTTTCACCGACAGCTCGACGCTGTGAAAGAGGCATGTATATTTGCCTAGTTCGACGTATTCGGTTGATTCATGGACGTGTTCGTGTGCGTGTACATATGTACTTTCGTATCGAGTTTATTCGATATCTCCGGACGTATCTTAAGAAGTAAATCATCCCGTGGAATTGAGTTTCGAAATACTCATTTGTCGAATGCCTGTATCGGTAAAGCACAGGATGCAGAAGTTACGTTCATACCGAATCAAGTTGATATTGATATCGATATCGCCAATAAATAAGTGTCCACGTCGATTGTAAACTGTTATGTCGAAACTATTCAAAATACACGCGATACAATATTTAAGATGAACAATAGATATTCATTTCCTGTGTTGTATTCCCGATTGCGGGAATGAGTGCAACACGCGAGGGATTTTTAAGAGAAGAGTTTTGTTATGGCAAGGTTAATCGGATTTAATACAACTATGCCATAAGGCTGTTCTAGGACAAGTCTGCTTTTTGGGTTTCAAGGAGTACGTGTCACTTAGGGATCAAAGGACATGGATGAATTATTGAACACTTTGCGCTCGAGAGGTGACTGTTAGTCGCCAAACGATAGTTCCCCAAATTTTCAGACTTTAATTAGTTTGTTTGTTAGTTAGACTCAGAGGTTAAATAGTCGTATATGCAAATTTCAGTGTATCACTTAAATAAACTAAATGACGTATAATACAGGCGAATCTTAGTAAATATTTCGAATTTGAAAATTTTTCAAGTTAGTATCATTAGACGATCAACGGCCATCTCTCGAGTGCAAAGGGTTAATAAGCTGCAAAATATTTGGAAAGAGACGACTATTGAGAGGATGACTATCGCGATGACCAGGCTTGTTTGAGTAGATGCGAGTATGATAGCCAGGCATACAACAATTACTCTTCCCTTAAAATTTTGCTTGCGAAGATAAACCTCGTTGAGAATTTACTTGAATCTTAAATGCATTAATTCGCTGAAAATTAGGTTCGTATACAACTGCACAATCTATCCACAATATTTCTCCAGAACTATGATCACAGATACGTAGATCCGAGTAAACTCCCGTTTCCCACTTCCTCGTTTCCAAAACGGACAAAGCCACGCTGCATAAGCTTCAAAGTGACTTGTACGAGAATTAATCGAAAGTTTCGCCAACGAAGGCCCGACGACCGGCGACACACACGACGTTAGTTTCTCCTACGTCGGGGAACGAACTTTCGATCGTGGCACGCCAGAAAGTTTCGTCGGCCGTTGGCTGACGACTCGCCGCGCCTGTTTAATTGATCGTAATTACCGCATACCGAGATAAATAGTTGGCGTTCGCGCGAGGTGAACGCGGCCGGAGGTCGTCGATATCGATTCGTGGCAATCGGGAAACATAATTCGCGGACTAATGAGCCGACTTGACTCGTGCTTCGCCATCGAAATCGGTAGATAGGCAAGGGAGGAGCGCGTGTCGCGTTTGCGGTGGTCCGATTCAATGAAACAGCGAAGAAAAATACGGCTCGTTGAGTAAATAGTCGGGGGTAACGACAACGGTGATCGTTTCGATGAGTATTGTAGTATCGTAGTTTTGTGAACCGCGACTGGAATAGTGAAAATGTGGATCGACTAGACGAAAGTCAAGCCTGTCGAAAAAACCATTGGCAACAGTCTCCTTCTTTGTGTCACCACTTTTGCTAATAACTATTGTCAAATAATAGACCTGTTCGGCGTCTCTATTGATGTATTCCGCAGATCGATCTCTAGGTTATTGTAACTTCCGTGCTTTATCAATAATCTATGTATACTAATGAGCTTTCCCATTTATAAATGAATAAATAAATAAATCCACCGATGGGTTGGCAATTTTTACCGAGCGTGGGGTGAGATAAGGGAAGGCAATATAAAGATTTATCTCGAAGGAGGAAAGGGTCAGTGTTGAATGAAAAACCGAGTTGTATAGTTGCACAGAAAGTTGAGAATTGAACATAGAGCCGCGTGGCAGAGTTGGATTACAAGTGGTTGTATTGTTGGTATTTATAAGTTAGGAATTACTTTGTGCTGTATGCTTTTGTTACCAATCACATTAATAATAACAACAACAACAATAATAATAATCATAAGAAACTTTCTACAGTATTTATAGAAGCGATTCGCAACCATGTCCGTGAAAGTGGCCATGATAGCGAATCTTCTCGTGTCTGTCGGTGAAACTGCACCGCCTTTAAAGGACACGGATAGAGAAGCTTCGGATTCTAATATTTGATCCTGCTGCCGGATGCGTGAAATTGAACAGACAGACAGCTTGTCCCTGATGGGAGCTTTCATTTCGAAGACAGACAGGTGCCTGTAGGGTGTTTTTAAGTCGTTTTCGTGGGTCACGTTTTCTCTGTCGGCATATCAGAGCGAAACTTGGTTCGTTTTCCCCGCGAGTTTCCCCTCCGATCAAACCTGTGCGCCCCTAAATCAAGCAACATCGTTGCCCGACCCTAAATCAGCGCCGACTCGCGCGAACTGAGCCACGCTGTCGGCCGTTTTAATCCGATTCGGTGGACACCGCGATTTATATTTTAATCAGAGAGATTCGGGCCCCGCCCCCCGCCCGACGCCGATTAAATCGCTCGCACAAATTATTACACCGCGTATATCGCCACCTGCTACGTCAACCGGCTGCCGTTAAATATTCGATCCGCATCATTTGATCGATTGTGATCCTCCGATTTGCGAGCGGAAGATTTCTGTTTTAAGCGGATTTGAAATTGATGTTTCGCAATCCTTTTGGATTTACTAAATGGTCTACAGGGTGGAACGGTTATATGGGTTGGAGGGAATGAGAGAAATGGGTGATATTGCAATCGGATGACTTTGGATATTGCGAGGTTCGCAAAGAAACTGAAAAACCAAAAAGATTGAGTGTGCTTGTGTGAAAGGGAACTGTGTATTTGAAGTGTTGTCGAAATTTTCAGAAATCAGTAGAGAAGAATTATAAAGTGTAAAATGTATATGTATGATATGAATATAGATAAATATAACAAATATAATGCAATAAGGAATAAATATTCATCCCTCGCAAAGAAATCATGAGAACTTAAAGTTCTTGAAATAATTATTATTATCATTGTAATTACACGCACTATACCCGTTCAAAAGCAGTAATTTAAATAAAAGTCGAAGGGTTTACTGTGGCTCGATTAAAGAGAGATACCCTTTATTCGGTACCGTGAGAAATTTAATCTTCATAAATGAAACAAGTTTTAAAATATAGGTTATTTAAACGTTGATCCTGTGATTGCTTCGAACAATCTACAAGAGAACCGTGAAACTGTTAGCTACGTATAACAATCGTAACCAGAATAACAGTGGAGTAACTAATTAAATAACAGTGCACCTACGAATGAATTCTGCCATAATATAAGTTACGATGTGTAACCATTTTCAGATGTTATGTACTGCATTAACTTTTTCACACAATTGCATTAACGGTGGTAATAATGAAAAATTGATAAGTATTGACATTTGTCCAATTTACGTATTTCTACCAATCTTGGCTTGTCGCCGGTGACACCCGTGGCATTCATCGTGTTAACAAGCTGTGCAAAATTAAAAAAATCCTTCTCATGCGCGTGCACAATGAAGCTTCGAGTGGCAGCGTAACCATGAATGAAACCATGAGCACGTATTTTAAAGAATGACATAATCAACCGGTTGCAATGCGATCGCAGACAATAATTGGACCCGCAACCCTTTTTCTCGCGGCCATGAATACATATTAAGGATCACGTCAAGCGCCACGATAAAAATAGTTTGACGGACAAATATAGAAATCCGGCTGCCTTGGACGGCTCGCGTGACGAGATGTGACATCCGTGAAAGCAACGTGAATAGCATCCTTGCTGTGCCTCGTTTCCGATCTGTTATCCTGTACGTGTAATGTAACGGGGTACAGTTAACCATTTCTTTCTCTCTCTCACCGCTTCAATCGCGATCACTTTCGTTCGGATCGCTCGTCACGCTTCTGCTTTGTCGAATCGCGCGAAGGTCTTCGTGAGGTTCGCGTGCAAAAACGGATCCGTTTGCATGGATTAGGATGTTCGAACAATCGTCGCGTGTTTGTTGAATGTTTCTCTGTGGCAATTAAAAACGTTCATCGCGTTCGATCGTTTTAAGGATAAGATAATTTGGCAAAGATCTCGCTTTAATCCTGTTGAGGTAAAAAAATATTTATTTGTACCTGGAAAACTCTACTTACTAAAATATGAAATCGAAAATACCAATCATAAGAAATCCCTAAATATTAATGAACGTAAACCTATAGAAACCATAACTAATCGACCCGCATTCCTGCCTCGAGTCATCCATTCCGTAACGTGGAATACACCCGAACCTAACCCGAACCTAACCTTAAGCATACAAAATCCCCAAATATTAATGAACGTGGACCTACAAAAACCATAACTAATGGAACCTGCATTCCTTCCGCGAGTCATCTATCCGGTAACGCGCAATATATCCGAACCTAACTCGAACCTAACCCTAATCATACGAAAATCTACAAACATTAATGAACCTGATCCTACAGAGATCACAACTAATCGATCGCGGATTCCTTGCTTAAGTCACCCATCCGATAACGTGCGATTCTCCCGAACCTAACCTGAATCTACAGAAACCATAACTAATCGAACGCGCATTCCTTCCTCGAATTATCCATCCGGGAACGCGCGATGCACCCGAACCTAACCCGGGCGTGGTTCCTGCGACGAAAGGTGGCACGAGCTCGATAACAAGTCGTAAGTAGCGCTCGCAATTGAGCGTGAAGTCGTGCATCGGACGGATTCCCGACTTATCTCTCCGCGCACGGCGGTGTCCCGGTGGAGGACGACGGGCCGGAAAAGAAGGGAAAATAATAAGAGGAAGTTTCGTAATAAATCGAGCCCCGTAGCACCGCCTCGGCTGAAAGCTCCAGGAAGCGGGAAGAAAAATAAATTTCTGGTCGAGCAGCGATCAAGCCGAGCGCGGTTTCGGAAAACGGCGAGTTTCAGCAGGAAATACTTTCCCCGTCTTCTATTTCTTACTAATAACTTGAGTATTACCCGACATACAATAAAGTAATCATGAGAGAATGCTGTAAAATAATTAGGTAACATTTTCCTATAAAAATTGTTGTTCTAAGTGTGACACTTTTTGAGTTACCCTGTTCCATAGTCAAAGTGTTACTATTGTCCCCGGTCTCCCCTGCGATTTGCCTTCCAGGAAAATAATCGAGGATTATCGCCCCCTCCCGCCTCCACCTGAGTTCTCTCGTTCCACTGTCGGTTATCTCTTTGAGGTACACGATTTTAAAGAAAATAAAAATTCAAGTTGCACAGAATTTTTTTTAACATAAAAAAATGGAAAAGAACATTCGTTTATTAAAATATTGAATTGTTTGACTATGAGTAGCTTCAACTTTTCGAGGTGGCTTAAGATAAATCCCACCGTGCATAAAAAGCTAAGCAAAAGGTGGGACCAGTTTTAACCCACCTAACCCCAAAGAGTTAACGGGCAACGTGTTTCGTGTCGTCGTCGACCCTACGGCCCGATGGAGAAATAAACGATGCGTCGCTGGATAGGCGAACGAAGGAGATGCTAAATTTGCCCGCGATCTATAAATTCCTCCGTTGCCGGATCCGCGAGATACCATCGTCTGAAGAGGAGAGAGGAGGGTACGTTGAAAGCTGCCTCGAAGACCGCGACTATCTTGGATAGATGAGAACGGAGATACGCGAACTCGATGGTATGGAATTATGGCGGCGACGATGGTTTTTGGTGGCTGCGTCGGTGAATCGATTAGATTGTCTCGTTGAACGATAGCTTTTGAGTATTTCGTTGTAGACCTATTGCTACCCTATAGAAGGAAGAACGAAAAGCACACGGTCTAACGTTATTACTTGTAGGAAAAAAGAAATATAACTGATGTACGCAGAAAACGTATATTTATTCTGAAGAAGTTACAATATATTGAGATCTAACATAAAAGGACTGAAGCGGCCGCCACGATCACGTCGCAACCCCTATAACGTGATTTCTGTGGCCCATATTTGCCTAATTCGTTACATTTCAACATTACATCAGTATTTTTAATGTTTCCGATCATTTTTATGATCTTATAGGATGATATAGTTAGGAAAGAATTGCTTATTGTTAGGGAAGGGTACTTCTAGGTATTCGTGAAGTATTTTTCTATCCGAGTACCTTCTGTGTCACTGGATTTCTCTTCGAAACAGCCACAGTGAGGAATAGGGAAATGTTTAGAGAAATCACTTTTCTGTGCAAATTACAGAAATGGATCGGTTTACTATATCTTGTTTCCGGAAACTTGTAGCAAACACGAGTCCTGCTATTCGTTGCAATTCCATTAATTAAATACACATCCCTGCAATAGCATCTACCTTCTAACCACAAGTGAAACTAATCTCAAACAATGGAAACACTCCATCAACCGAAGTATATAGACCACCCCAGTTCCGCTGGCGGAAAATAACAAAAGGGCTTCCGATAACGTTCTCGCAGAAATCAAGTCAAACTACGCGGCCGGTAAATTTCTATTAAACCGAAATGGTTCCATTAATCATCCGGCTTCCGTTCTACCGTACACGCGAGTGGCCGTCATGAAATTCGGATAGTAATTAAGTCATCCGGGGCCGCAGACCAAGAACACTGACGGCCCCGCCATTCGTGGCTTTGTACTTCCGGCCGGCTCCTCCTGGCCGGGTCAGTGATAAATGGATCACGGGCACATCCTCTTCCTTATGGTGCACGGTGAACAAGGAGCGTCAAGAGCAGCGGCTGCGCCAAGATATAAGATCCAACTGGATTCTCTCTCTCTTTCTCTCTCTCTCACTCTGTTTCTCTCTGATTCTCTTGCTCTCTCCCTCTCTCTTCTTGTATTTCCGGCCACGATCATTCTCGCGCCTCGTCTTGACGACGAACGATGTCGAAAATGTCGACTTCGACGGACAAAGATTTTTAATAAAACATCCCCTACGCCTTCACTCGCCACTACGAAACTTTCTTTCCGGGGATGTACGCAATCGGGCGAAAGTTTGTAACCGTTTCAAATTCAACTACGATTTAAGGGGTGTGACAGTGACTAACCGTCACTCTTGTTAAATTTCTAAACGAAGAATTTGTTGATCGCGGGGGATCGGATGAGGAATTCAAACTCTGTGTTGGTGATGTATTTGAGAAAGGAAATCAAAGACCGAAGTCAGACAACACAATCCATTATTTATAATTTTATGTACTGCAAGAGCCTTGGTCCGTTCATTATTAAATAAATAAATAAATAAAATCTTCAAAGTCGCAAACTTTCTGCAGCCCGCGGCGCAAAGTCTCGAATCTCGTTCCCTCGACTTCCTTGCATCCTGTTTCAAGCCACTTCCGTCTACTTCCACCCCCCGTCAAACTGGTACGCATGGAACATCTTCGCGTGTAACAGTTGGAACACTTTAGCGCCGCTTTCCCGCTGTCGCGTGAAAGGTGTCACCCTCTTTCCGCGAGTGTTTGACTTTTCCATTAACGCCGGCTCGAACGCGCTTGGAACGAGGACTTTGATGTACGCGCCGGCATTAATTAGCGGAAGCCGCGTAACCCTGGCTCGCGCTTTATGACCGAGGAATGCGTCTGCTTCACGGATTTTCGCGTTTCTGCTAATTAACCGGCGCGCGCGCGCGCGCATACGTTCCCGCTTGATCCGCTTCGTTGTCTCGCGCGCGCGTTCGCGAGCGGATTGAAAAATTCGTATCGCGTTACGAGCCGCGTGGAATTTCTGCGAGGTCGTTGCAACGAGAACGGATGGAATAAACCGGGTTGAAAATTCCGCTCGTGCGTTACTTTCGAATTGAGTTTCGAAAAAAAGTGCACAGGGAATTTCGTGGACGATGGTCGCAGCGGGCGAGGGAGAAATTGTCGGTGAATGTAGAACAAGTAGAATTTCTTTGGGAAATCAACGTTGAAGAGAGGAAACTTCGAAACGGGTTTGTAGGTCGTGGAATATTTTCGAATCTATTTCCGGATTACTTCTAATTTTCCTGCTCGCTAGTTAAAAATTTGTTACACGAATGACTATTGTCGAATGGGAAAATTGTGTGATTTTTAAATTCTAACAGTACCGATCGACCTCATCATCGCGACGTGTCGATCAGTTGTTAAAATTGAAATTGAAAGTATAAGCTCTGAATTAAAGCTGAATGTGAGGAGTCGTTTTTTAAAATATTCTTTGCCATTTAGAATATGTATATCGAATTTTCGTTGAAAATTAACCCTTTGAGCGCTAAATACTCTCAGCCTAAGCGCTCCGCATCAATGGCGGCGCTGTTTATTGGAGACGGAGTATTGTCACTCGTATACTGATATTCGCATTGCAGTAAGCGAAAGATTGCGAAAATTGGCAAATGCATATATACACTGATAACACTCAAAAGGTTAACAACGAAATGTATGATCACTGAAATGGTCATAAGTCGAAGAAAACAAAAATTGACAAGCGCATATATGCGTCCATAGTCCCTACCAACTGTCGTCAGACGCGCATATGCGTCCATAGTATTCAAAAGGTTAGCAACGAAATGTGTGATCACTGAAAAAGTCATAAGCCGAAAAAGATAAAAATTGACAATCGCATATATGCGTCCATAGTCCCTACCAACTGTCGTCAGACGCGCATATGTGTTCATAGTATTCAAAAGGTTAACACCGAACTGTGTGATCACTGAAAAGGTCATAAGTCGAAGAAAACAAAAATGGACAAGCGCATATATGCGTCCATAGTCCCTACCAACTGTCGTCAGACGCGCATATGCGTCCATAGTATTCAAAAGGTTAACACCGAACTGTGTGATCACTGAAAAGGTCATAAGTCGAAGAAAACAAAAATTGACAAGCGCATATATGCGTCCATAGTCCCTACCAACTGTCGTCAGACGCGCATATGTATCCATAGTATTCAAAAGGTTAACACCGAACTGTGTGATCACTGAAAAAGTCATAAGTCGAAGAAAACAAAAATTGACAAGCGCATATATGCGTCCATAGTCCCTACCAACTGTCGTCAGACGCGCATATGCGTCCATAGTATTCAAAAGGTTAACACCGAACTGTGTGATCACTGAAAAGGTCATAAGTCGAAAGAGACAAAAATTGACAATCGCATATATGCGTCCATAGGCCCTACCAACTGTCGTCAGACGCGCATATGTGTCCATAGTATTCAAAAGGTTAACACCGAACTGTGTGATCACTAAAAAGGTCATAAGTCGAAGAAAACAAAAATTGACAAGCGCATATATGCGTCCATAGTCCCTACCAACTGTCGTCAGACGCGCATATGTGTCCATAGTATTCAAAAGGTTAACACCGAACTGTGTGATCACTGAAAAGGTCATAAGTCGAAGAAAACAAAAATTGACAAGCGCATATATGCGTCCATAGTCCCTACCAACTGTCGTCAGACGCGCATATGCGTCCATAGTATTCAAAAGGTTAACACCGAACTGTGTGATCACTGAAAAGGTCATAAGTCGAAGGAAACAAAAATTGACAAGCGCATATATGCGTCCATAGTCTCTACCAACTGTCGTCAGACGCGCATATGCGTCCATAGTATTCAAAAGGTTAACACCGAACTATGTGATCACTGAAAAGCTCATAAGTTGAAAAAGACAAAAATTGACAGGCGCATATATGCGTCCGTAGTCCCTATGAGCAACTTTCAACAAACGCATATGTGCCCAGAGCGCTGAAAAGTTTAAATACGAAATTTATCGAAAAAGTATCTTCCTCCCTTCCTAAACGAGGATTCACACCGGCTGCATTCCAATTTTCAATCCACCCGATGCATAAAAATGCGCTCCGAGCAGTAATTTGCTAAAAACGACGCTAAAACCTGTTGGCCGGGCCTTCGTGACATCCAGAGGCTCGTAAAAATGTGGAGAAGGGTTGGAGGAACGAAGGGGAGGCGGAGAATCGGCATTTTCGCGAAATCATGGAGGCGGTCGAAATCCTGAAGCGGATATCACGGTGTCAGGGCGGGTCGGAAATTACGGTCCGCCTAATCTTCAGGATTTTCGTAATGGGGCAACAGAGATGGGATGGGTGTGGTGGAACGGTTATCATAGAGTATGGGATATGAGAAAGAATGTTTGTATGGAAGGATGAGTGCGGCGAATGTGTGTGATAAACTATGAGTAAACATTAAGGTTCGTGTGGTAGATTGAGCGTAACGAAGTGTGATCTACGTGATTTGTATTAGGGGGATATAAATCTTAAAATTCATGAATTTTTAACGAGTTTTTATTTTTAATCAATGATGTAATCACCCTCATTATTATATGACAACCTTTTGCCATATAGTGTGCAAATTTTCAATGCCGCATCGATAACAATTAATTGGTTTTTGAGCAAAATATCCAAAAATGGAATAACAGAAACGACATTACTTTCCGGTCTCCCTAATATATGCATGATATTGATAGAGAGAGCAGCGATAAAAAAGACAGTCAATGTGTGATATCAACAATCTTAGTAACGAATAATACTGATATAGAAATAGAGAGAAAAAAAAAAGAGAATGTGTCGTAGAACGACTTTCAGTGCGTTTAATATTCTTATGTTATGTTACATCATGTTTTTAGTGTTAATAATTATTGTGTAAATAAATTATATTTATTATTCTTACGCATTTACTCACAATGGGAGGGATGGGGGAGGAGCCACCCTTTTCAGGACCGTGCAACGCGCCGCAGGCGTCGAGCTGTGTGCTCGAGCTCGAAGTGCCGACTTGTTATTAACGTTAGCATAATCGCACGGTCGTGCCATGCGAGATCATCGTGACGCACACCGTGCGAACCATAAGTCATGCTCTCGTCCGCGTTTCCCTGTGAATATTGCAATTATCGGCTTCGCGGCCGCCATAAGGGCCGGCCTCCGTGTAATGAACTTAATCCACGCTTCGATTCTCGATCGAGTTCTCGTTACGCGTCCGTTATAGATCGTTCGAAACGCTGAAATCGATTGGTGGACCAAGGATTTTGATAACGTTCGCAAGCGATACGAAAGTGGCTGGTTGTAAGATTAAGTACATGTTCAAGAAAAGATTTCTATGCAGATTCGATTTTTCCACTAATTCTACGGAAATCGTGAAAAATAAAGACTGCTCGAAAAGTGATGACAGGAAAAATAAAAATAATACCAGTAAAATACAATGTTTAACCCTTCGCCAATAATTGGGTATTCTTTTCTAATTTCAAGCTTCCTCTTCAACGTTATTCGGGCGATCAATTTCTTGAGTGTTAAGCATTCCTAATTCCTTCTTTTACCTTAAAAACCTTCTGCCTATGCGACATGTATGTGACACGAAAGAGTTAACACCGGCATCGGTCACCAGCGTTTCCCCATTGATTCATGGTACAGTAGCGGACAAAAGTTTAAGACGAGAGAACAATATAAAACATAATTCTACGGTTTGCAAATATTGTCTACATATTGATTTTTATTGTTATTACATTACGATGGAACACTATTTATTGATTAGCATAGAACACGAATTTTGTTTATCGTGCTATTTCTAGTAAATTAATTTATTTATTTTCATTGAACCTTTGGTCTTAAACTTTTGCCCGCTACTGTACATACCACCGGAACCAGAGTCACAAGATATCAGGTGGATTTTCTAGAAAGCCGAATACCCGGCCAGCTATTCGATAATTACACAGCTGGCAGTTAAATAGAGGGACGGGGGGAGGGGAGTGGCGACTTTTTAGCGCGGTTAATTAAGATTAATTAAACGAACGCAACCGGTGCCTTAGCCGGTATTTCAATCGTTCGACGGTGGTCGTTAGTCGTTGTCGTCGCCGTCGACGTCGACCTTTGGCGTAGCAGCGCAGCCCGTTTGAAAAGCAGCCTTCCGCGGTCCCGCGCGCGACTCCTTTCACCCGGAGCGGTTTAATAAACGCGTAGAAAGTGCCGCGGGAGGCTGTCATGCGCCATCGCCGCGCGAAGTAACACGTTCGAGCACGGAAAACGATGCAAACGCCTAGATACCGAGGCGAAAGACATCTCGGCACGGGCTGCGCGCGAACGTGTATACGGGGCGTTTCAAAAATTGTGGCACGACCGAGTAAGAGGTTATTCTACAGGTAAGACTCGCTTACCACTCAGGTGTCAATGGAAAATGATCATTAATGTTAACAACAGCTAACCTACCCTGGATCTATTCGATCAATCTTCACTCTATAGAACAGCTATTACACCGATCTTCTCTGCAAAAATTTGTGTATCTTTACACATTTCTCCTCTATTTGTATGTTTTTACTGTTTAATCCCGTAAAAAAATTAATGAATAAAAGTGAGGAACAAATGTAGAATAAAACTTTATCGTGGACCGCTTCGTTTTTGAGATACAAGACATTGAAGATCTGTGAAATACGCTACTCCATTGAACAAATTACATAGAAAGTATACATTTTGCCTTATTTTGCAGCTACAACTATGGAATGCGTGAAATACAGTAATCTACAATAGAATTTTTCGAATTGAATTATAGTGAAATGCACAGATAAAAAGAATTTTACTTCGTGGTCTTCGATGCACTTTTGGCCGAAGAACACGATGCAACGCAATCAACACGTTGAATGCCATGGGGGTGGTCATCAGTGACCAACGTGCCCATATTGGTAGAAATATATAATTTGGACAAGTGTCAATACTTATCAATTTTTCATTATTACCATCGTTAATGCAATGGTGTGAAGAAATTAATGCAGTATAAAGCATCTAAAAATAGTTACAAACTGTAACTTATTTCTTATAGATAATATTTCAACATTGCATGTATCGTATAACAAAAAAATTCATCGTAGCGTCATCGTCACGCAAACCCTGTAAAACTGGCGTGGCGTTCAACGCAATTAAAATTGATGTACCTTCTTTTTTCGTATCACCCTGTACATCCTTTCCTCCATATTGAATAAATTTCCAGCCCCGGGATAATCGAACAAGTCCATCGGGGCAAACGCGATTTCTCGCCGCGTGAGAATGAAGCGGTCGCGTATGGTACCGGGTGATCGAGTGATAAATGGCGATCCTCGAACGACGTGTTTCGTTAAATGGCCACGCGGGACTGGGTTTTACGTATGTACATACATACTTGACTGGAAAGCATTGTGGCGCGCCGCGATCGAGATAACCGCGGCCGCAACACGCTTTCGAGAGTGGATGATCGAAGATGGAATATCGATCGTGATGAATGGGAATTTTGAAGGATGGCAACAGGCTTGTTCCTGGATATCATGGACGAGATGTGATCGGGAAGGGAAAATGAAATTGTTACAGAGATTTTGATACAGGTGAAAGCTGATGCTCGATGCTTGACCGAGTTATTAACACTAGATTTATGGACACTTCTTGTATATCTATTCCCAATATATATATGTAAGGAAAGCATCCTTAATTATATTGAATTTAGCGCGTAAATAAGTCGATAAGTTAGATCACCAATTGTATCAAGATAATTTAATGAATAGACATGTGGCGTCAGTGCGACAATGTAAACAAAAGTGCAAAGATATAGAAACTACAAAAGAATTACAACAAATTACGTTTAAGAAAATTAATCAAGAAACAACGGTGTGAATAATTGCGTTGAATGTTGTTTCCTTGTTATTACAGGTAGGATAAATAATCAGTCTAAGTTATTATATTATTATTTTGTTCAAGGTAATAAAAACCTTGTTATTACAGAGAAACAATTCTACTCATTATCCACCAATAACCTGCATATTAAATAAAACATCATAGAACATTATATATAATATATATAATAATATATATATATATTAAGAAGTAAGGTGTACATCGTACAGAATTTGAAATTGCAGAACTGTGAGGGAAATAGATTTTGGATATATTTGCATCTCTCCATCGATAAAAATTAGCAAAAATAGCTACGAATAACAGTAATTGTCTTTGCAAATTTTGCTCATGAAGTTCCTAGTAAACCTAGTGTTAACTGAAAAAAAGGATTATATATGGTGGACGCAAAAATTCATACTTCTCGATGAGACATTTTTTAATTAGGTCTCATAATATATTTACATAATATTGAACTTCGTGTCTTTGCAGTTAATTATTCAATATCAATATATACATAATTGTATGTAAATATTTTTCGTAACCACTGCCTGTCAGTAATAAAAAGAATAAAATTTCATTAATTTGCTCGAACCCTGTGTAACATGATACACTGTAATTGATTATTCTGACAAATTTACTCAGTAAATAGAACTCTAAATAAAACCACTCAATATAATCAACGATTAAATATTTTATCCTGTTTTATAATTTTTCATTCAAAATCGGTGAATCTAATTATTCATTGGTCCTGGGACACATGCCCCTATTCCATTGGCCTACTCTGACCTCCGAATGCCTTCAGTTCCTGGAATGCACGGAATACCTGCGATTCGTCGATGATTATCCCCCTCTGTGCATCAACGTCATCCTAGAGTCCATTGTCTTAGCGAGCTGGAATTGTGCCCCTATAGACATTCATCTTACCCGGTCGCGGGTAACAATTGTGACATTGCGAATCAATGTCGAACACAGTTCTGGCTATCGAATACCGCGATATTCAGTTTATAAAACTGATCGAATAACAAATGATAATTCGTTGCTTGTTAAACCATCGAAAGGGAGAAAAATTCGTTGATAACAGAGAATAATGAATAGTGAACTTCAAAAATATTTTACTTATAAATGTTAACATGTGCAATTAACGCAAATAAGTATCGCAATATCTAAGAAATCGAACAAGCTAGTGTAAAACAATAATTCTCGAACAAAACCAGAGTATCTAGCACATATTTCTTATTTCTCGAAAACTTGAAATACTTTGCTAAAATATTTCATAAATATAATATATGCAGCTAAAATGTTATAAAAGATGAGTGACGCGATAACAAGAAATTATGCCACCAAAAAGTATTCATTGAGAAAAGAAGTTTGTGTATCTCGTAGACTTTTTAGACTTAATTAGTGCTTTCTTCCGTTGGTACGTAATTACGATAAAGAGATAAGAATAAAAATGGCGGAAAGCAAATAAAGATTCCACGTTTTCGTGAAGGTTCAAAGAGTTTAATGTTGGTACGGTGGTGGAGCAACAGCATGAAACGCCGAGATCACCAGCTATCTCCGTCGTTTCACACGAAACGGGGTAATATCATAGTCTTCGAAGTTGCGTTCCGCTCTCATAATATTTGGTTAAACATAGGAGCAGGTTACCCTTTATCGTGTAACCCGCAAACTACCGTCTATGATAACGGCGGCGAGATAACGGAGGCCGGATTTTCATGAAACGAACCGTTCAGGGGACAAAAATGCTATTCATGAGGCTTTATCTCTTACGGAATGGAACAGCGTGATTCTTTAGAGCCAGCGTGGCACCAGATGAAGCTGTTAAAAGCTGCAAATAATGCTTGAAACCATTCCTCCCAACGTGTAAAGCAATCGATCGTTCGTTTGAACGTTCTTCAAAAATTCGAATGAAAAAGAATTAACGAATATACGCGATGAGAAAGGTATTCCTCATTTTTTTTCTAACATATTTACAGCGTTATTAATTAATTTCTGTCTTTTTGTTTTGTATATTGCATATTATATATTACTAACTGCTGCCCGCGGCTTTGCCCGCGCGCAAGTACTTGGTGATGAGTTTTGAAAAAATCTCATACACGTAAGATCATTAATTTTGTAAGCCCTTAATTTTAATTTTCATCAGAAAGATAAAAACCTACTAATTTTTATAGCGTTTGCTTCAAAATTCGTGGATTTTTAAAGAAACTTTCATCCCTCATTTTACCCCCTTGGGGGTTGATTTTTCAAAAACGTTGAAACACGTATTTCCTTATTTCTAATCAAAAAACTGAACACCAGTTTTCATAGTGCTTGCTTCAAAATCGGCGGATTTTCAAACAATCTTTCAATCCCTATTTAACCCCCTTAAGGATGGAATATCAAAAAATCCCTGCTTAGAGGGTGCCCACGTCATAAAAGGAACCCATTGTCCAACTTTCGTGTTTCTAGCTTCAATAGTTTAGGCTCTGCGATGATTAATCAGTCACAGTCAGTCAGGATACATCTTTTTATATGTTTAGATATATTGTGTATTATATTTGTTTTGCTTTCGCATGCTCTTCTAAATGAGAACAGTGCTTTAATACGACCGTAAGACACTATAGCAGCGTTTACATTTCGCTTTGTTCTCTCTCTCTCTCTCTTTCTCTTTACCTCTCTGTGTCTCTTCAGCGGCGCAGCAGAGCTTTTTGACAAAGAAAAGTCATCAGCCAGCCACCTTATTCACCGAATCTCGCTTCGCGCGACTTCCGGTTGTTCCCGACACCAAAGAGCTCGCCTAGAAGGGTCAACGTTTCGCGTCGGTGTGCAACGGATCCAAATAAACGAGCCCCGTTTTGGGAGCAAGTCCACAGAAAGCTCGTTCGACTTTCCAGTCGCGGTGCTATTGAAAACTTTTTGGTCCGGCCGCTGTGGCTGTCGACGTTTGAATTTTCCCCGGCGAAAACACGATACAGGTTCGGTTTTGGGAAACGAAAATCTTCCGAACGTTCTGAAACTCCGTACGTTCCATCGGATTTTTGCGTTTGATATTGAAAATCACGGTGATGTAATTACAATCTCATATGGTACTAATAATTGCCTTAACACTATTCTAAAGAATATAAACATTTATTGTAAATCCATTCACTTCTTTTCCACTCATGTTAGCTTTAAACCTCAATTGTTGCGTTGTTTAAACCCTTACAATTAAACTGTATTTCCTTCTATGTACTCAAAAGAGGTTTTTCCCATAAATAAATAAATAAATAAATAAACAATAATGTTTCTTCGGCACTTCCTATCCAGAAAATTTAAATCTTGAAAGATCAAAATCAGCAGAGAATCTTCCAAGTTAGACGATTAAGAGTCGCCTCTCAAATGCAAAGGGTTAAACACCAATAAATAACCGTTTCGAAATGTGATCATAACGTTGCACAATAAATTGAAACAAAATTTGCCATTCACGAAACGACCGACATCTCCATTTCCATAAATCTGTTTCTTCCTCCAATCGTACACCAAACCACGACGCTGTCCCCGGAACGAATCTTTCCCGCGGTGGGGGGTAATAAAAAGCGTAATAGCTGCCGAAGAATATGCTCGTGGAACGAGAAGAAAAAGGATATACAGTAAAAATCCACCACGTCCGCGGTCCGGTGATGCGCGTGGACAAAAAGGCCGCGGTTAATTTCAAGTTCTCCCGTTAACAAGCAATTTTTATGGAACCCCATCCCCCTACCCGCGGTTCGTTCACGCGAAACTCGCTCCCGCCGTCTGAGAAAGAGCGGCGTGTTTCGTAATGAAGAGGTAAAATCAAGCGGCCGCCAGACGCCGTCTGAATTCTCGTCAAGAGTAAGTCAATTACCAGCCCCAAGACGGGGAATCTGTCTCGGGACGCTCACGCCTCCCGATGGCCGCCCACCCTTGAGAACTTTCGAGTGTCCTGAGATGATATTAATTGGAACTCCTCCGGGATTACGGTGCTGTGGTCTGTTCGTTAACTGATTGTTGCGTTTTTTCTCGTTATGGCGAGCCAGAGCGGGGTAGAAGGGGGTTGTTTTTAAGGCGAAAGCAAAAGTGAAAAAGCGTAAACAAAAATTTATACGAATCGAAACCCATTGGTAAGTTGTTGACACTGTTGTGATTAAGGTTGGCGAATTGTGTGGTGCATTGAATTTTCATCTTTCATTAATGATATATATTGTCAAGTTGCCGTAGGTAGGCCGTTGCGGATCATCCGAGATGCTAGAGGAGGAGCTCGGAATTCCATACAAAAAATTTTTTTTTAGGGATTACACTTTTTGCTTCATATTTTAGAAGGTTCAATGTATTTTTTAAGACAGTAAAAAAAAATTTATTTTTTTTAAATTCTACAGTGGTGTTACCCCTTAATCATGACAAAAATAAAAACATATTATTTGATGTTTTATACTAATTTTGAAACTGAATAAGTATGTGTCCTAGCATGCAACTTATTGAAAACAATAAAATAAATTATCAAAATGTTCTTACTTTCTTTTCATTTTAAGTAATATTAAATATTAAATAATTGATATTATTTATATTATATTATTCATTTATATTAAATAATTTAAGTGAACGTTTCTTTCCATTTTTTTTATACAAAAAAAAAGAGAATCCTCTGCAACTTGTGTTTTTATTTTCTTTAAAATCGTATGCCTCGAAGAATTAAAAAGCAAATCCAAAATTATCGTCGCCACGACTAAAAAAATTCGCGTAAGATATTAACCCTTTGCGGACGAGTGTCGGATATATCCGTCCAACTCTCGCGCTGCGGCTGGCGTTTGTCTGTCGTAAACGACACGTATAAGATACGCAAGGGGATACTAGCCAAAGAAGTCAAGTTGGCCTAAATTTGTTTGTTTATGATTTTGTTAGATTTTATGAAAAACTTATTTAAACACAGCTTTAGTTCTTATAACACAAATGCGCGACGTAACTATTTCCTTTACTGCTGCGTCCGCAAAGGGTTAACGTCGAAGTTTATGTGTTCGCTTACTCGTTCAACGCACAGAAACGTGGACAATTCCAAAGCTCTACAAGCCCCGAAACGCGAGCTCGAAATTTACCTGGCACACTACACCCCCATTCGAACTTCCGATCGCGATAAGACGGGGGCATGAATGTTATCGGGCCTCGCACACCCGCGAAGGATTCGAAGCTTCCTCGAGCGAGATGAGGGCCATCCCCCTTTTGGCGATTGACAACGAGGGTCAGGCGAGGACGTGTGTCGGGGACACGGATCAGCGCGTCGAAAATGGCATCGAACGCCAGGCCTGTTCGGCACATTAGACCGTGGCAAAACACTAATTAATGAAGACAGTGCGGCGACAACTCATGCACGAATGTCCGGGCCAGCTGCGCACGCGTGTTTCACGTCCGCCGGCGCGCGAGACACGAGATGCCACATCAATTAGATTAATCACGTGTGCCATAGCCATTTGGGCTCGCCTCTGGCCGAAATGCGGGCTGACGTTTGTCCCGGCCAACGTGTACGCACTTAAACGGCCGATTAATCATTCGCGAGCATGGTCGCTCGTCGTGTTTTCTTCAACCGGTGAAACGCCGCGCGACGCTGCGATTCGCTGGTTCCAGAAGCCAAGCGTTTGACAATTCTTTTGCTTGATGTACGGTCGCCATTGAAAATTATTACACTTGATAATCGTCGATCGAACCGCTCTTCAATCACTGCGATGCTGTTCGATGCTGTGATTTACTGGTTGCAGGCCTGCGCGTTTAACCCTTTGCACTCGAGAGGTGATTCTTAGTTTAATGATACTAATCTCAAAAATGTTCAAATTCGAAGTATTTACTAAGATTCTTTACTATGTTAACCGCTATTTAGTTTAGTTCAGTGACACACTAAAATTTACATATACGACTATTTAACCTCTGATTCTGACTAATAAACAAACTAACGAAAGTCTGAAAATTATTGTTTGGTGACTAACAGTCACCTCTCGAGCGCAAAGGATTAACAGTTCTTTTTCTTGATGCAAGGTTGTTATGAAAATTATTGTGTTTGATACAATAATAATAATTTTATTCAACAGGCTAGTATCGCTTTCACATCGGTTAAGATTTGTGTAAGAGGTTCGAGAGTATTTTCAATAATATAAATATAAAATTGTCGTTATCAGCCATTATATGGTACAAGAGCAGAGTTAAGAGTACTCGTAATGAAACATTCGTAGATTCAATTTTTGTTAGGTTAAAGATTCAACCCTTGCTTGGTGAAGTAGGGTCTAAAGCATTCTAAAAGGTTTTTATCCTGATTGCACATGCATACTAAATATTTGTTTTCCATGTTAATAAAATTTTATTTATACCATTTTCATCGATGGTATACTATTTTTTCTTGGTTCTGTTTCGATCCCTTTAGAACGCAACGCGAAATCGTCCGTCGACACGACACGCGAGAGTAAAGCAATTTTGTTTCACGCATAAAAATCATCAAAAATCACGACGATTTCCTTGTAATCCGGATACCGCTGAAAGCTTTCAACGGCTCAGCGGTAAAAACTATCGCGAAAGACGTCGCGTCTTAATCGTTCGTCGCGGCGGCCTCCGGGATGGCCAAAGAAAGAGAAAAGGATGGTGTGCGCGTCGCGAATTGCAAAACACTAAACACACAGACGTTCATCCTAAATCAATAGTCATCAGCGGAAGATTTGTTTGCCCACTACTCACCGGAGAAGATCTTTTTCCGCGGCCGTTCCGAGGATCGAAACCGAATAGTCATCGAGACTATTGAACGGTCCATTGTTCGCGGAACGACATTAAAATTTTTAATTTTCGATCAAACATTTCGTAATTCGTGATTCTTAGCATAATAGGAGCTTTCGATAGCATTAGAGTTGTTATTGATACTCCACCAGCATTCTTGTAACTACCTTTTAAATAGCAAATCGAATGACAACTACGATGTATAAAATAGTAATTAAATTCGTATGGAATAAAGCTATTAAAACATTTATAATTTCCATTCTTTACGTAATGGAAAAGTATTATTTAAAGGTTGCAAAACAAAACCCTTGGATTGCCTTACCTAACCATTCACAACTGTATGTATGGAAAAATTCAGCTAATTACAGTAACGGACAAAAGTTTAGGACCAAAGTAAGTCAACCAAATTAAAGTAACTAATTTATAAGGAATAGCATGAAAAACAAAATTTGCATTCTCTGATAATCAATAAAGAATGTTCTACCATAATAACCATAAAGATTGATATACAGACAATATTTGCAGACCATAAAATTATGTTTTACGTTATCCTCTCGTATTAAACTTTTGTCCGCTACTCTATTTAATTGCAATCGCCAAATGAAAGGGTAGATAGCCTACAACCCGGACCTTTTTAACCGCACAATTTCTTCTACAAACTTGCCATTCATTCCAACGGCCCCCATTATTGCGGAACGACTGTCTTAAGCCGCATCTAAAGTAAATGATTTCCGGAAAATTATCTTCCCATCGATCTCAGGCCGCGCAGAGATTTGTTACGGGCCAGAGGCAATAAGGGGCACCAATTTGTAGCTGATACCTCTCGTCGAAGGGGTCGTCGAAGGGGTCGTCGAAAGGGAAACGGTCCCGTTTACCTGAGGCCCACCAAGAAAACGAAACGGAGGGATCGTCGGGGATACCGCGACGAAATAATCGTGGAACGTGTCCGATGAAATGGACCCGAAAAGAATGCACCTGCCGCCACGGCGACAGATTGAAGGAACTTCGGGAAACTCGGTCAGCATTGTTCGCCAGCGAGTCGCCGGAATAGGCGGCGAAGAAAATTTCGACCGTAAATCTTTTCCTATTTCACAAACGGTAATTAACGGCCGCCGGATGAAATTAATTTCAGACAAATTAATAACGATGCTTTGCACGAGAAACGGTCACATCAATCTAAGAATCTTTGACACTATGAAAAAATTAAAATTGAAAAGGAGTTTCTCATTTTTATCCTACAGCTACTTTGCTGGGTATGATAAGCAATCAATGGGTAACAAAATCTTTCTGAATACAGTCACACTATTTCTATCAAGCGTCGCATGACAGAATAGAGGATTGAAAATTTTGACGATTCCAAGAAAAAGAACAAAATTCGAACTCGTAACGCATTTACGTTCGGTTTTCTCTTTTAAAACTCTACGTTGTCCCCCACGATTCTCGAGGGAAACCCGTTGCAACAATCAAATTAGCCACGAATCCTCTCTTCCTCCGCGACCCGTTCGGTCGCCGGGAGAAAGAACAAAAGGAAAGACGCCTCTGTTGAAGGACAACGATATACATCGTCGTGTTGTGTCTCCGACGTTTGGAACCCTTGACGACAGAGAGGTCAATATAAACAGGTTGAGAGCTGCAACGGGCTAACCGTCTTCTCTTTTGACTCTCGTGTTTCAGTTTCGTTCCAGACATCAGACACAACGAATCCGCTTTTATAATTATATTACGTTTCTTATCTTTTATCCTTAATTAAATTACTATTTCACTAAACACGTGCAAATTGTGCGGTTTTTAACCTTAAATCTACAACAGCCTCTGCGCGACGATACGCGATCGGGGCTGGAAAAAGCTGGAACCAGTGGGATGGGGCGCGGGAGGGTGGGGCATAAATCCCGCGCAAATATTGGCAGAAAAACCAATAATGTCATCGAGGCCCGACGAATTGCGCCATTCACGGAAGGAGCCGTCTATTGTCTCGGCTCGCTATGGGGTGCAACGACCCCGCGAGAGAGAAAGAGACAACAGAAAAAGGGGAGAAAGCGAGAGAGAGTGAGAGAGAAAGAGAGAATGAGTGTGTGTGCCTTCCGCGTTTACGATACAACGCAGCAGGGCTAAAGATTTTCATTCATATGGCGGCCCTCGCGAGAGCGGGGCTTTGTTTTCCCTCGCGCTGGGCACGGATGAAACCCCTGGCGAGGCAAATATTTTCTGCCCAGCGTTAAAAGCCCCTTGTGCTCTCGCCTGCGAGCTGCTGCCGGCTGCCTCTCTCGTTCCTTCGCGAGAGCATGGCCACGACGACGACGAATCGTCGGTCGACAATGAAACCGGCACCAGCACGCGTCGCCTCGGCCGCGAGGCTGCGACCTGCAAACGAGGCAGTGAGAACGGCGGCTGTTCGCCTGAAAAACAGGCCTATATTGTATTTTTAATAATAGCCGCGCCTCAGGTCTTGTCTACCACTCTCTCTTTCAATCTCTCCTTTTCGCCACCCCGAAGAGGGAGAGAGGCGTTTCTCGACGTGCGAGGCCAACGCTGAAAGAACGAAACGATGTTGAGAAAGAAGCGAGTCTAATGGATGCAAGGGGTAATTTTTGGAGTGTTAGACCGCCTTTTGATGTTTCCTTGCCGCGAAACGGAGTACGAATTGTCGTTTGACCCAGAAAGTGTTCCAGGAGTGATGAAATACGTCTTGGACGTATGTAATTGTTGGAGAGTAATTGTACGAGTGATTGAGTGAATGTAGTACGAATGAATGAGAGAAAAAGGAAGAAGCTGTGTTTGAAAAGTGAATGAGAGAGATAAATGAATGAGCACTTCGGTGAATCGGGTAAAAGGGGGATACGTGCGAGAGACGGAAACAGAGAGAAAGGGATTTTAATCTATATTTACGCAAAGAATTTGTATAATAAACAACAGTAATTGAATGAACATCTGCTGATAAATAATATTCATCTTTTAACTCTTTGGGGCTAAAACTGGTCCCACGTTTTGCCTAGCTTTTCATGTATGGTAGAATATATTTTAACCCATCTCGAGAAGTTGAAGTTACTCAGTCAAACAGTTTATTTTAATAATTGAAATGAATGTTCTTTTCTAATTTTTTTTATATTAAAAAAGGATTGCAATTTGGGGTTTTATTTTCTTTACGATCATTTGCCTCAAACAGTTAACCGGAATCGCTTCGAGGCGGAATGCTTCTCTGGGGCAGCAGGTCGAAAATCTATACACAGATACATTTTCCATAAGAAATGTAATTGGACGTTGAGAAGGTGTTTTATTGTAAACTACTTGCTGGGTGTAGAATTTTGAATACGTAGAGGAGAAATCGGTTCGTGTTCCGGTTCCACTTCTAAACGGATATAGGATATTTCAGAAAGAACTATGGCTGTCTTCCTTGGAGTTGGAATTCCTGAACGGTCTAAGCTATTATTCAAATTATCGAGGTTCCCGTCTGTACGTAACGGGATACGTAATCTGTCCCATGGCAGCACTAGAAACTTTAGACACAAATTTTAGGATCGGAAGGATTAGTCCCTGTAATCGATACAGAGTGTTCTGTAAATTTTACATAATAACTTTCTAAGACCCACCATGAGATACCAAATCACCGATTAGTATCTCTATCTTCGAAAAAGAAAGAGGATATAAAGTTAACGCTATAAAGAGAAGACTATCATAGGTTTAACGTTGGTTAATCCATAATTGTATGACAACCTACTAAAAATAAAGATCACCGCTAAAAACAGTGCCTACAATGCGTTAAAAATATAAAATATTCCTCAAAAATTCTCAAAGCAATAATACCTCGAACAAAATGCCCCTATTAGTATCTCTATTTTCGAAAAAGAAGGAAGATATAAAGTTAACGCTATAAAGACAAGACTATCATAGGTTTAACGTTGGTTAATCCATAATTGTATGACAACCTACTAAAAATAAAGATCACCGCTAAAAACAGTGCCTACAATGCGTTAAAAATATAAAATATTCCTCAAAAATCCTCAAAGCAATAATACCTCGAACAAAATGCCCCTATTAGTATCTCTATTTTCGAAAAAGAAAGAAGATATAAAGTTAACGCTATAAAGAGAAGACTATCATAGGTTTAACGTTGGTTAATCCATAATTGTATGACAACCTACTAAAAATAAAGATCACCGCTAAAAACAGTGCCTACAATGCGTTAAAAATATAAAATATTCCTCAAAAATCCTCAAAGCAATAATACCTCGAACAAAATGCCCCTCTCCATTGAGATTCAATTACATTTGAAAATATCACGTACACTTCGCAAAGTATTTATACAAAATTCGAGCTTATCTCATCCTCGATCTTCCAGTCAACTAAAAATACTTTCTTCTTTGCACCAATCGAGCAATATTTGCTGCATACTTGTCCGTCTCGCCTCTGTTCGAGAACCAAAGGAAGAGAGATCTCGTTGACTCTCGTGTCGCAGGTGCAACTGAGTCGCGGGGAAATAAGCTGTCGCTTTGTCCGCGGAGGTTACGCCGGAAGTGTACTTCGACGCGTCCTCGCTAATGCACTGTGCACACAAGAAACTTGTCTTCGGGCACGGTAGTCGCGCGGAAAAAAGTAACGAGCCTTCGCGAGGGCCTTTGCGCGAACGCTCGTTAATGTCGCGACACACACGCGCAAAATCATATACGAAGGATTTGCAAGAAAAATATGGGTCGTCGCTGCTCTCCCACGGGACAATAGCGACGGGGAGATATAATTGCGCGAGGTCGTGGCGAAAAGGACGAAGGGATTCACGCTTAGGATGAAAATGTTACGGCGAGAACAGCGGTTCGTTTAGACGAAATGAATCGAAAGTGGGTTAACACCACGATGAATATTTATTGGAAATTTTTCACTTTTATTCAGTAGAATGGAGTAAGCTCAAATGTGGGTGAAACAAGATAATATAATGTGTATTTAAATGGATTAATAGTAACAACTTTAATAATATAAACAACTAACTTAATAATAACGAGTGATAAATTAATAGTGGATGGTTGTGGTATTTTGCTATTTATGTACTGTTAAAATATCGTTGCCACCATATTGCTATGAATTATTCTGCGTTCCCAGAACCGTACCCACTCGATCGCATTCCTACATATTCGCGTGTAATTCTGTTAATTGACGTTGTATTCGATGAGACGATCGAGTTACGGAATTTCCGTGAAACGGGTGGAACGAACTTTCGAAAGTTTAACGTTGACGCTGCACCGAAGGCGTGGAGGAAGAGTGACAGTTTTATCGCGAGCTGCCGGTCGGCGAACGATCACGAAAATGCTGCGAGGCAGACTATTAACCCTTTCGCAACGGCGGTACCGTCGCCGAACGCGGAAACTCACGTTAGAAATATGCACAGCGTGCGTGGTTTCTGTTTTATACGTTTTTCTAAGTCTTAAATAACAACTGTGCTGAATAAAACAACCACCGCTCTAATGTAACAAGTATATTTACATTTTTAATATGTTAAGACTTGCAAAATTTATTAAAATAAAAATACATTTTGAATGCCGCATATATGCAGCGCTCCAAGCGAAAGGGTTAACCCTCCGAGTACTGTAACTCGCAGAACAGTGCCTGACTCATTTCTGACTCTTACCGATATTGTACAAAATATTATAAGAAACCGACCTGAGTCGTCTGTTTCGATACCTCTTATTGTGGATTTATGATGTGACTGTGTGTGTGTGTGTGTGTGTATTAAAAGGATTGCCACTTTGCAACTAACACAAATAACGTCATCATTGTGTGCGTTACCACAAAATATTAATGACTCCAGCACAGTACAGGGAGTGTTAAAATATCTATGCAGCCATAACGGAGATGCTGTTACGTAAAATTTCCCGTGTTTGTCGTGTCAAGGCACAATTGCTATTTTGACCTATACATACACATTTCGCTGGTTACGTTGTCAGTTGGCGGTAGTTCGCGGGACCTGGTTACAAGCGGTTATTCGATTTTTTTCCATTTTCGTTTCCTCTTTCTGTCTCGTTTCATCTGCCACGTTGGCGCGCTGCTGCTAAATAATTCCCCGTATCGATCGTTAACTCGAAAAACATAATTCGAGCGCGCAATCAAGTAATTATTTGTTCGTGCCGACAGCATTCCGATCGTTGGACAATATAGAAGAAAAAAAAAGGAGGGAAAAAAGAACGGCACGTTTTCCACCAGATCAATGCACTCGTACGAGCTATCGAATCGATTGCAACGGGCCAATAACGAGTCGGCCGTGATTTCCGGGTAGCTCGAGTGAACGGTAGCATGTCAACGATCTCATAAAATTCGTGAATTCGAATTGACGTCGAAGGGTGAAAACCGCGAGCATTGGTTCTGCCGGATATCGTGCCAATAAACGCTCGATTTCGTGACATTTCCACCTTGTCTGATCCTCTTCCGCGCTGTTTCGCCAACCTCACACCCGTCTATGGTCACGATCCAAGATTTTGATTGTTTAAGGACACGGATAATCATTTTATCACAAAAAATTTGAAATCGGTTCCCTGTTTCGCGCGTACGATAAATTTAGCAATAATTTTGTAATCGATGCCCGTGAAATTAACATTCGACGTATCAATAACAGCATCCTGTATTTATTTATTTATTTATTTATTTATTTATTTATTTATTTATTTATTTATTTATTTATTTATACGGGATTAAGCCATTAGAGAATTACAAGGAAATTATTACAGTGGGGCATGAAAATATAATAATGGTAATAGAGAAAAGTAAAAGTATACAAATGGAAGAGAAGTGTGTAAAGATAAGAAAATTTTACAGAGAAGAGCGGTGTAGTATCCCTTTTATAGAGTGAAGAGATATTGGCTGAATAGATCTAGGATAGGATAAGTGTTGTTAACATTAATGATCATTCTATCGATACCTGATTGGTATGCAAAAGCGGTTTCATGTGACTGTACCTGTCTACTGTAGAAGAAAGTTGTATCGTCTTAAATGAAAAGTTGGAATATTAATCTTGAATTTTTCTAACATTATCGTAGAATTTTCACGAAAGAACGTTCTAAAATAAAATCATCAAAAACATTTGCATTCTCCCGAGATGCATGATTCCAAACGTGATACCAAAATTATCCATCAGAAAATTCCCCCGTAACTTCGCTCGAAATAGGCGACAATGTTTCAACGAAATAGAAGAGGTATAGAGGGAAGAAGGCGTGGCTATCGCGACAGGAAATACAGATGCCGCGATTTTTTATTACGAATGATGAAGTGATCTCGATTAAATAGAATCCTTGATTTTCGACTACAATCAGTTCTTGTGCCCGGGCCCCCTGTCGTCTTGTTCGTTCTCGTCTATATTTGATTCGCGCGCGAATCCCGACAAGATTCTATTACAGATTAGAACGCAATCGTGGCTGGGATCTACGCGCAATCAGTGGGATTCGAGGATCGTTACTCAAAGTTGAATTCTCGCATCGTGCATTCACCTGCTCGTTGGCTCGATCAGCGATCGGTTACGCGATAATCGAGCGCTCTCGTAACTCTCTAACCTCTCGTAATCTTTTCCTTTTCTTCGTTCATGCCCTTTCCGCTCTCCTACCCTTGCGAACCGGGATTTTCAAAATTGCTGACTGCGAAATTCGACTCCAGACTTCCGCATAGTTTCCAGTTCTATTAACGACGCAAATTCTTCAGGATTAATTGCGAATAATAGCAAATTAATGAATTAATGATAGCAACGATAGTTTAACGGTGCACGAATAGCAAATTACCACAACCGTCAACTATTAATTTTTTACTGGCTATTATTAACAAACGTATCGTATTTAAATTGTCAATTTGAATTGTTTATACTGTTAAACTATTTTAAATATATATATTATATTTTAGAACTTCACTTTGTTTTACCCACACCTAAACTTGACCATCGCTCTCATTAAATAAAACGTAAGAATTTCCTGTATTATTTTATTATTTTAATTTTATCTTTTATTTTATATCACAGTACGATCAGTTTCCATTCCTTTGATCTAACGATCAACATCCGATCCGTACAATAACCAATGCATTCGTCGCAGGACGAAATACTCACGATAAAGGTATTTCCAAGCGAGCAGAGCGTTCGCCGAGATAAAATCGAATAATCGCGATGCCGTTTCGATATTGTCCTTCGTTTCTACGCGTCACCATTTCCAACCGATTCAACCTCCCTTCCGCGGGACGCCATAATCCTCCGCCAGATCCTAGCTTTATCAACGCCGTGCAGACGCACGCTTACGTGCACGCGTATAGAGCTGTGGTTTCGAGGAGCACGTATCGTGCTACGTCACGCTGAACAATTTCAGGTTGATTCTCTCGGTCAGGATGACGAAAACATGGCTGACCAACGATCGTTTCTATTCCAGGCACTCCGGTGCTTAAACTCGCTCCAGGATAGACCATCGATGGTCAACGTTCCGTTTTTGGGACGAGGCTGCGCGCCCTTTTACGGCCCAAATGATCTGCCGAGCGGCGACCATTGTGCCTTCGCTTGAGCCAGTCATTTTTCAGAATTAAGCTGCGTAAATGGCGTCCATTGTTGCGGCGTTAATTTGCGGCGCATTGGCTAGCCATTAATCCTTTATGGCTCAAAGTGCGCCTCTTAAGCACCACCGATATAATTAATAATATAAACATTGTAATCAAAGTTATATTACTTCTGAAATGAATAAAGATTGTTTTGAATGACTTTAACCCTTTACCTGACAAGCATTGAAATTTCAAATAAACAAATTTGGGAGTTATCCAAGTTAAGTGTATGTGCCTTTTCTGAGAGAGTGAAGAGCTGAAAATACTTTATTAGCATAATTTATGCAAATTAGAGCGTGTTGCTCTTTCACATGCAAGCTGTTAGAAACACATGTTGCTTAAGGTCAACATTACCAGATAAAGGTTTAATATTATTATGCACACGTCATTGTAGAATTTAAAGTGTGACACTTAAAAACTTTCAATTCAATGTACGATGAGAATAAGTTGGAGTTGCCGGTCGATATTCACACTTGAAAGTAGGAGCGTTAAGGGTTAATTCGCGTTGAACAGCGTTTGATAGGTCAGCTTGTAATAAATATCGCGAACCAATCCTAGAGATCGAAACTGTTAACACGATATTGCATGGAAGTCTAGTAAATTCTTGCTCGAGTATATTGCCTGTAATTTTCGTTCATTCGAAAGCTTTCGTATTATACGCGGAACATAATTTCAATCCACGATTGCCTTTCTCGCACGAGCACTGGCACGATTCGAGCGTGGATAATAGCGGAAAAGTTATTGAACGAACAACGGTGGCGCAAATAAAAATGTACGGCCCGAACGAGGAGCTGATTCGTCGGCGTCCCGTAGTAAAAACTATGCCGCACCGAAAACTGGGCCGTCGCGAGATTTTATTTCGCTCGAGTTCGGCCGCTAACCTCCGGTATTAAACGATCAATCACACGAGCTGAAAATCTATGCGCTGTCTAGAAATTTCCGCCCGAATAAACTGCAATCAGCCTGCAAAAAAAAGATTAACGCGTAAAGCGTGCGTCACTCAGACGTGGCTCTAGCAAAGTTAGCCGAACGTGCCCAATGGAAGACAAATAGCGCAACCATTTAGTGAAATTGCCCAAAACTTTCCGAAGAAACTTAACCGGAGGCTGCTGAAGTCCTTAATTTAACTTAGAACACTCGTGAACTGAGATTTATACTATTCGGGAATCCAATTGTCTGAAACTTTTTAATCCCTTTGATTTATCGAACGCTTCGCTGCAAGGATCAGATATCTCTCGACACAACGATTTTTTAGAAAACAGAAAATATCTTTCTAAAAACTGGAAAATCTTTTTTACTTTGTTTATCTATACATGCACATTCTGCTTTTTTGTTTTAATTTTATATCGCACCGATTGATAAAGCTTTTCCCCATCATCAATAGGATACCTTCCAAAAATGGCCAAAACTAGAGATGACCGTTTATTAAATTGTACCCTGACTAATTTGTATATGAATACAAAATTCTAATTTTAAACTTTATCAAATTTTCCAATTTTAGAACACCTAAAGAAGCTCACTTAATCCAGGATTACCCAAAAACTCAATTTAGCCTAGATCACATGTGAACCTAGCTCCACTCTACCTATAAACACAACAGACTATAATGAAACTATAACGGAGCGCACAGAGAACTCTGACAAATTTTCTGCCATGGATCAATGAAGTTCTGCAGATCCTGGACGTTATGGTACCTCTACAGTGCACGTGAGCCGTGTATCGAGTGACCATGGCACGAAAGGAAGGCCGATCGTCTGGCGAGTTATTCATGGAATGTCGAAAGGATCCACGGCTTTGTTCGAAAGGGTATAGCCGTGCGAGTGCGTCACGTTACAACGGGGGCGGGGGTGGTTCTTAAAGAAGTCGTTGGTCGAGTGCTTTTGATGGCATTGATTCGTGTGCGGCCGCTCTAATGGGGGACGTTTCATGCGAAAGAATGGTACTGCTCGCCTGAAGCACGTGAGGGATTATTGTAATGGCACCTTTGAAATACCACGACCAATCAAAGATCCAGTTTATGTTTACGCGAAGGGAAAATGGGAGGATGGTCAAGGACGGGCCATGGTGAAGGCAAGTAATACGCATCAATTGATCAATCTTCTCGCTGTTGTACACGTGGTACAGTAGCGGACAAAAGTTTAAAACTGAAAAGTTAACAAAAATAAATTACTTAATTTATGAGAAATAGTACGATAAGAAAATTTCAAAAATAAAAATGAATATAAAAATGAATATACAGACAATATTTGCAAAACATAAAATTATGAAAAGTTAACGAAAATAAATAAATTAATTTATGAGAAATAGTACGATAAGAAAATTTCAAAAATAAAAATGAATATAAAAATGAATATACAGACAATATTTGCAAAACATAAAATTATGAAAAGTTAACGAAAATAAATAAATTAATTTATGAGAAATAGTACGATAAGAAAATTTCAAAAATAAAAATGAATATAAAAATGAATATACAGACAATATTTGCAAAACATAAAATTATGTTTTATACTGTCCTCTCGTCTTAAACTTTTGTTCGCTACTGTATGTATAGTATACATATATTGATTCGTAAAATTAAACACATTCCCTCGTTACAAGTTTTATTCGACTGAAATGTATTATCTAAGTATAAATAACGATTCGCTTCCTTTATATCGATTATCATACATCTTGTCATACAGTCTTCAATTCGACTTTTTTGAAGCTGCTGTACTTTTAACGGTCAATAATTTGCTAATAACCCAACAAGGGGTTGAGTAGGATAACAAAAAAAAAGAACAGTCGATGGTTACCGTGTAGAAACCAAATAGAACAAATGAAGTGTGGCAAAATTAAAATGAGCGGTGACAAATTCTAATTACCATTTAGAGTTCCCAAAGTTCTGCACATCGTTCGAATTAAAACTGTTGCCTTGTTCCGCTCGAAAAGGATCACTCGGTATAAGACCGGTTGCTGAACGATGGAGAAGAAGCTTCTGAAAGGGGATGCGCGGGCACGCGAGGGATTATTATAGCGGGAGCCAGTTTAGAATTCTTTCCACACACAAACAGGTCCCACTGTCCCACATTCGACCCGCTCCCGAGGGTTCGAAACCGAGGCGTTCTCGAGTGGGATCGCCGCGCCTCGAGAAAGACCACCGGAACTGGACGCGCGCGCGGGCCTCGAGCAGTCTAAATGTTTCCGGGACGATGATCGGAAACCTATAACAGGGCACGCCAGGAATTTAATTCGGGAACGGGGACGGGGCTCGAGCAGTCGCGCGAAATATTTCGAAACTGCTTTTCGTTTTGCAAATCATACGCGCGCGGTATTCTCGTTGAGAGATAAATGAAAATTCCGTGAGGCGTTCGAGGGAAAAATTGGATTTAACACTAGGTTTACGAGACCCGTCAATTTGACGGGTTTCAGACTTCACGAGCAAACTTTGTAAATTATTATTTATTCCCATTATATTTTTGTTGACTTTTATTGATGGACTGATACGAATACACCTTAATCTATTTCTCTCTCAGCACTGGAGTATTCAAATTCTGTACGATTTATACCTGTTTCTTGGAACATGTATTTTAGAAACAAGAAATGTCCGTAAATCTAGTGTTGAAGGAAACAATTTTGTCGGCAAAATTAACACCGATCCACCATTTTCTCAAAATTGAACCATCTTGATGTTCTTTTCTTGCTTAGCAAGATAATATGTATGATTGAACTTTGACGTAACAGAAAAAAGGGAAGGTCGGTTAGATCATTGGAAAAGATAGATAGCTGATGATAAGATTGTTGAAAAGAGTTGAGTTTAGATTTTGATTAGGATTAATCGAGGTAAAGGAACTGGGATGTGAATTTTTAAGTAATCTTTTTTCACTTTTATCACGTGCAGCTTCCAGAATAAACAAATTGGCTATGAAAAGCGTAATTCGTCAGCTTTCAGTAGCGTATCGTGATTTATTGGTCAGCGATATCTCGTAGATACCACTGATTGTTAGGTTGCAATCAATAAGATTTGATAACCATGAAAAAAAGTGATCATCTAAAGGAACGTATGCAAGGATCGCAACCAATAAAAGAAGATCGTTGCGCGAAAGCGTCAAGGATAAACGATCGCGCGCGGAATCGCGATACAACGATATCGACGATGAATTATTGAGGCATTTGCCTTCGTAGCATTGTGTGTACCTGTTCTGGGAGCTGGCTCCGGTTTAATTGAATTTGAGGCAACGGGATGGAAAAAAGGCGATTACACGTTCGAGAGTGCCTAATCGATCGTTTGCCAGCTTCCTGTTCGAGATGCGTTCATAATGAACGCTTGTTAAGGGGGGTAATCGACCAAACAGAAGAAACGATGTAGGTACGAAATAATGATAAAAATTGAAGATAATTTATTTTTCATCCTCTTTGTTTCAACGTGAAACAGAAGGTGATTCGAATAAATGAAAATTACAAAATTATAAAAAAAAAAACGGCAATTTCGCAACTATGTGTTCGCGTTTACATCGTAAGCATGCAATTTCGCGTTTTCTTTTGATGGAACGGGAGTTAAAAAGGGTTGGGTAAAAAATAATTGAACAATGTCCGGCTAAATCGCCACATTGCACGAGCCCCGTCAAGCGAGAACAATTTGATTCGAAGCTCGAGGAGCTGCCGCGTCGTGCTCGTGGATGAAAGTTCCAGTCTGCTGCGTTCTCATCTTACAACGTTAGAGACTGCGCCGCGGCTGCAATTGCGATCTATGCACCGGAAGTTCCGCGTAATGAGCGCTGGCTTTAAGGGAACGACGTGGTATATACCATTAGTACAGCGTGGACCAAAAGCGTCGCGCTTCCTTTTTTTTTTTTTTTTTTAAGCAGTGTCTGAAACACGTCGCTGAATGCTGATACCAAAAACAGAACATTTCAGGATTCGTCGTTCCTGCTTAAATAAAATATTGTAGTAATGTGATCGAGCGGATGCGAGGCTGGAAAGGTCAGAGTACTTGAGTTGGGCGATTGTCGCGTGAACGTAGAATGTTTGGGCTCGAATGTTTCTAAGGCGTGAAAGATGAGAACTTGAGAAAATAGTGCGACTGAGAAATTCTGGGTGGTCGTGACCGAATGCGTAGAGTGAGAAAGGTTGACAATTAGAATGAAAGGAAACGAGTGTTTGGAAGAATATATGACGGGGAAAATGCGAGCGCAGGTCAGAAAAGTACCAGACGGTGAGGGTAGAGCGAAGGACTGTGTAGTTAGCGAAGTATCAGCGTAGTTTGCGTAGCATAAGCGTAGTGTGTCATTTTGTGTTTGTTTGTATCGTTGTAGTTTTATTAAATTCACGTATATTTATTATTATTATTCACCCTTCTTTCTTCTCTTTTTTCTTTTCATTTATAACCTTTCCTATACTATTCGAACGTAAATAAATTTAATTTCAAACCTCAATTTAAAAAATGCTAATCGATAAGAATAAAAATTACTTTTCTTCCTATGAAGAAAAAAAAAACAAAAACAAAATATTTATTGCATAATGAATTTTAACCATTTTTAGAGTATTCCGATCGAAACGAAATTTAAATTAAATTGGTTCACAATTTTTATACATCGATTAACCCCTTGGCATACAAATGAAATGGATTTTGATGCGTCCGAAAAATACTATTTAATTTGGCTCAACCGAATAGTTATGTGCAACTTTGGAAACAGAACATTTTATTTTAAAATTCTTCTTGAAAAGGGCGGGGGGAAGAGGGGAGCATCTTGAATATTCTAAACTAAGTGAAGCAACTAAATAATCAATCTAATTATGTAATGTATTGTACGGCGTTCGAATCAGACTCGTCAAAGTCTACAAGTAATTATCAAAGCGAAATTTGTTCAAGGCGTGGACGAATCTGTTGGCATTCAACTGGCTTGGGATTCGTTCAGACTTTGGATGTTCTGCGGTTTTTCGACCGCAGAACGAGCGGAGAAGCGTCGTGCCGCAAATCGCCCCAAACTGTCTGCTCTGTTATTAGTCGCCTTGTACGCCACCGCGGTCTTGTTTGCGGCGACGCGACGAGGAGGAAAGAAAAAAAGATGGAGGCGAAGAAAAATCGAAAAACGCGAGAGGAGCGAACGAAGGAGCGAGCACGCGAGGCTGCATGTTCGAAAATTCTGTGCTCGTTTCGCTGCTACGGAGACCGTAACAATTTTTGAAAGACAGTTATGACTGACGAGACCCGCGGCGCATGGAAAAAGTTGTCGAGCACAATGGCACCCAATGGTATCTGCACGGTTTTACGGCGAAACGTCTCCGTTGGGCATCAGTTTCTTTATTTTATTCGCAAATACGAGGCAGTTACCTTTTTTCTTTGTTTTCTTTTTTTAGCTGCTACACGTGATTGTTTAACTAGCGATAAATTTTTATTGTTTATCTGTAATTTCTTATTTTTGGTACGTTGGCATCAACGATTTTCTTTCCTTTTTTTTTTTTAAGGTAGAATGTTTGTATATATTTTTTTATTACGAGTGAATGGTAAGTATGCGGTAAAAAGTTTAAATTAAAAGTAAATTTTAGTTTTGTAATACAAGGTACAATTATTGAATAACATATCGTAATAGGGTTACTTAGCAAAACGAGTTTTTGTTGAACATGTTGCAGTGTCGAACGAAAAACTGGCCCCGCGCGGTGTCGTAATGGCCTGCATGCTTTCAGCAATTTATGCGGACCGATTAACTTCCTTCCTCGATAAAAATTCATGAACTGACACCTCTAATAAATCGTTAACATAAACCTTCTCGTGTGCTACAACAATTTGTTCGTGTATCTCCGTCGGACAGCAGATAATACCCATAAAGATAAAACTAATAGGCTACGCAACGAAACGCTTTACGTACCTAGATTTCGTTTAGAAAAAATTGTCCTATCTGTGTCCGTATGTTGCACAACCCACAATGCTTGGTGAAAAAGTTGCTTTAAGCGAACTATATTAGAATGAGTAAAAAATATTGATCGTACCTTCAATTCATAAAATTGAGAGATATTTCAGTAGTCTATCAATATCTGCTAACAAAATAATAAATCAAGGGGTTAAATAAAGCGAATACACCCTCCTCCTCCCCGTCCTCCAAGACTAACATGGTTTGCCAATGCAACAAAATTAATCTATCAAACGGACTCAGAGTTGCCGGAAAAGTATTGTCCGGAGGCACTAATTGCAACTAAAACCACTTCAAACGATGCCACCGTTCCACAAATTAGCACCCGTACGACAAAGCTTGTGTGACAATTTTTCAGCTATCCCATTGAATCCGCGAAACGCCATTCTCAATGCAAAATCTCCGTGCAACCGATTCAACGTAACTTCGAATCCCTACCGAGACACCAAACCCCTATACTCCCGTACCCCTGCTACAATCGAGTTCTAAAACCCAGCCAAGGTCTCACGCGAGCGTGACGCTAATCGAAAGTTCAAGGAGCAAGAAAAAGACGCAAGAGCATCGAACGAGACCGCGCTCTTCTACGACGAGGAACGCCGGATCAAGGTATCAGTAGTCGGTAGAGGAGGCAGCCAGCCGGACGCCTAGAGCTCGTCCCGCTAGAAAGCGACGTGCCACACAATCCGCCGCGACGTTGCAGGAACGTCTAGTTGCCCGGCACACGGCATCGCGCAGCGAGAAGAACGAGGAGGAAAACGCGGCGTGGAAGGAAGAGGAGCTGCGACCAGAAAAGCCTCGCGACAGCCGTGAACGAGGGGGGGGCAAGCGGCGAGGGGCAGAGGAGGTGGCGGTTGGCGTGGATCGGCGAGAAAGCGGCATAGGCGTCGGTGACGGTGCGACGAGGATGAGGCGACAAAACGGAGCAACAGAGTGCGACGCGGCAGGCCTCGACGATACCAGGAGAACATGAAGCGCGGACGCGTCGCAGACGAAGGGCGTTCTATCGTTCCTGGAAAGAGGGAAAAAGACGAGAAGCGGCGGATGAAAGAACCTAGGCCCGCCCGTCGGGCGGGAAAGAGAGCAACGAGCGCGGGTCGAGCAACGAGGAGGCGGCCGACGTGAAAGGGAGAGAGCGAGACGCGACGCGATCGCGCCGGGTCGATGCTGAACAGGGGAACCGAGAAGAACGCGCGCGAGTGCAAGCAACAGGTTGCTGGGAACGGGGAGATCCGTTCGGGCCGGGGATGAGACCCTGGAGAAATTCCGCTATAATAAGGGGGAAGGGGGGATAAACGGGTCGGGAATAATAGTTAATACCACCGAGAGAGTCGGGACAGGTGTTTCGGTACACTTAATTGAATGATAATGAAAAACGAAGGCGAGTTTAATTCTGACTAGTGAAATCCACCATCCCTTGCGATTTAAGGCTGTATGTAGCAGTCGCTGAGACATACTAATTTAGCAGTTTAAAGGGCTTACGTATGGAGGTGGAGGGTAGACGTGTTTAACTGAGGGTGTAGATCTTCGACTGGGATACCAGTAGGAGTGAATCGAAGGGTTTCTAAGTAGCAACCATCCAACCCTCGAAATAACCCAAAGATTAAGTAGGTAAAGGTATCTTCATGCTGTGACACGTTAATTTGTTATCAATATTCCATAATTTGTTCGATCTAACCCCGTTATTTATTTGTTTTTTAAATATCAGTTGAAAATTGAGTTAGGTCTACGATAAGTGTGACAATCGAGGAAAATTTCAAAAAAGTTGCCACTTTAGAGGAGATTGAATTTCTGACGTAAAATTGAAATAAGAAATAGGAATAAAGTATTTCACATTTTTCTCAAAATTACGCAAACTTTATAGAGAAGGCGGTTAAAAAACCGTATGTAAATTCGCTAAAGTCATCGATCAAACAAACAGAAAATCGTAGAACCTCGTCGGTTCAGCTTGACGAGGAGGATCGTTCTGTCAACTCCAGCATCCCGAATAATTTAGTTCCTCCCTGATTGCGATCAGAATTTCAGCAACGCGAACAACCTGCGCCGGGCGAGTAGAACGTCTGGCTCGCCAGCGTGGATCGTGGCTCGTCGCCACGTGAATCATATTTAATGCAACAACGTCGGCGGGCTTCAGAAGCGGTCGTAAAACTCGCCGCACCGCGGTGGCCGGCGACGTATCGCGAACTTTTTGCAAACCGCCAGTAGAACACGGGAGCATGCTATTCTCCGCGGCCATCTGGCCGTTCGTTTCTGATCGGCAATCCCTCGATAAACGACCAACGAAACGGCTACGGTGCTCCCTTAACAACATTCTTAGCGTGGCTCGATCCTCGGCTTAATCTTCCTCTAATCGAGAAAGAATTCTTCTGTGGTCAGCAACGAAACTTTACACGAGAAAACTTTGTTTTACTATCCCTCAACTTTCTTGCAAATTTCTTTTCTACCGCCACTTACGCAATGTTGCGAGGCAACATTGACTGAATTTGTTGCGAGAACGCTGTTTTTGTTTCTTCTTAGAACGCCAACCGAAGCTTGTCTTCCTTGACTCTTGAATTCAATAACCGTTATGCGTATACATAGGTATTCAACATCTATTATATACAAAATTTGTATTATCACATTTAATATTTAGAATGTTTCGTCAGTTATACGTATAAGTGTACAGTAGAAGTTTAAGACTAAAGGGGCAAAGAAAATGAATAAATTAATTTATAAGGAATAGCACGATAATAAAATTCGTATTTTATGCTAATCAATAAACAGTGTTCTATCGTAGTAACAATAAAAATGAATTTATAGACAATATTTTCGAACCATAAAATTATGTTTTACATTGTCCCTTGGTCTTAACCTTTTGTCCGCTACTATATGGGTAACCCGAAATGTCCTTTCTTCGTACTAAAATTATTAAAAGTTCACTTTGATTCCCGTAGGGATATCGTTCTGAATGTGCCTAGCGCTCGAAGTGATAATTCAGAATCCCACGAGAACGCGGCCCATCCCAGATTACGTACACGTATAATCCTGCCAAGCCTGCAAGCGAACTTCATCCAAAGAAAGCCAGCGACGGCATCTTTTCCACACCGTTCGTCACAGCACACGTTTTCCTTTGCACTCTATATCCTCCATTTTGTAAGCGAACTTCCCCCTCCTTCGTTTCTTTTGAACCACAACAAGGATACAGGGTCGCGTCCCTATCGCGCCGTTTCATCGAAGTTTCGCTTCTCCAGGATGCACAGTACCGTTGTACATTGGCGTTGCTCTTTTTCCTTGAACTACGATCATTTCGACTGTGCAAAAACCGCACGTGAGAGAAGATGGTCTCAGAAGAACCCAGCGACTGTTTTCTCGTGGCTTTCATGTCCGTTTCTTTTGCTCCCTTTGCCGAGCGTCTCGTAATTACCATGATCAAACAATGCAACAGAGGGAACAGTACCTTCGTACTCTACCCCCATCGAGCTGGTCCTCTTGTCCATTCTGGCATCACGAGGGTCCGGCAATGGCGGATCTAAGGAGGCATTCCACGGTAGACCACCGCAGAGGATTGATTGTGGTCGCGCATGATGCTCTTTGACCGATGCATATGATTATTCGCAAACAGACACGTGGGGACTGTGGCCAAAGGAAACTTCTCGTATGCACGGAAAATCATTATCAGCTGTGATTGCTGGGGCTTTGTACACATGGACTGCTGCGCGACCCAATTCTGAGGAGGATTCTGTATGAATATGTTATGGGTGGAGGATATCCGTTTCGTTTCCGTAAATCTACACGTCAAAATAATTTTTGATATCGGTACGAATAAAAGATTTAAGGGATGAACAATAAAGTGAATCCGTTATTGATCGAATTTCAGTTAGCAGTGCAACTTTCCGTTTTTCAAAGAAAGGCACATAACGAGTCCTTCTTTTAGGATTATTGAAATATTTTAACGTACAGCTTCAACTTGTTACATATTTGCTTAAATAGATCCTATAAATAAATGAAAGATTTCACTTTTACTTCCGCAGTCGTATTACAGTAAAGACGCTTAGTTAAATATTTCATTGGCAAATGAAGATAAATACTTATTAGCTTTCCCCGAAAAATTTGCTTCGAGTACACAGACGAATCTTCCCGAAGATCCTTCGTGTTATATAAGCACTCATTCATATGAGAATAAGCATTCATATAAGCATTCATATGAGAATAAATTCTTGCTGGATTAAAGTGGAGAAAATCTAAAAGCAGGAGGCGCTACATATCAACCGTTCGACCACCATTTATTTGCATCGAGCATCGAGTGTAAAATTCCAGAAAAAGACCAGACCTTCTTCGTGGAACCAGTATATTCTAATCAGCAAATAGGAACTGGTAAATAGGGATAGATCACGGGAAAAGAAGCGCTGTAAACGGTTCTCCATTCGCTTGGTAAAATATTCCCCATCGTGTAAACGAAAACGGAAGGTTATATAGGATGTGGTGGCGTATGAATCGCCAGTACTACGTGAATAATTCACGGAACGGTTAATACGGTTGCAAAAGGTCCCGAGGGAAAGTTCGTACATCCTTCAAAAATATGAAAAGCAGTCGAGAACTTCGGAAGAACTTGCAACTTTGCAGAATCTCGCCAAGCAAAGTTTAGCAAACGAACATAATGTGACCTACGAACACAACTATCTTGCAAGGTGCGATATTTTGCTGGGATTATAGGTTCCATTCTGCATCGTTTCATCCCTCAAAAATAATTAACGGATAAACAAAACGGATGGAAATAATTTCAGTATGCTGCGAATTCACGTTCTGCGAAGAAATTCTTGAAAAATTCGCAGACGGTCTCCTTTAAACGTTATTTTCAAAGATGCTCGATTGGCGCGTTGTTTAACGAGTACGTTGACTTCCTTACCCGCAACAGCACGATTCAATTAGTTTCAACGATCATCCGGTCAAATCTTCCAAGAATTAATTACCGGCTCTCCTCCTCATCTCTGACATTGAAAGAACGTATAATTAGAGAATGACCAACGCGAACCAAATCTTCTTCGTTAGATCCCATCATAAGTGTTCTCAATCCCATTTAATCCATGTCACGATTTAACCCTTTGAATGCTATGGACGCATATATGCGTCTGACGAAATTCACTACAGTATTGTCTCTCTATGTGGCAGTTTCTACTACTCTCTAATTAGCAGTCGCTATCCCCGCTCCTTGGAACATTCAGCATTCATACGTGTTTGTTTTTCGATCTTTCACTTACTCCAACACAATTACTAATGTACAAGTAACAATAATACTACCCATGCAAAGCATTTCGATCTATAGTATTCAGCACTCAAAGGATTAACCCATTCACGGTCAGGCAAATTTAAAGAACCTTGCCCTGGACGCCAAGATATAATTTTAAGAAAAATATGTGTTATTATTTTGATGATAAAAAGTGATATTAGAAGACTTGTTGCTTTTTGTAAAAAGATATTACTGCATAAAGTTATCGTTCGTCCTTTCTAATAATTCGTAATTCAAACAGCTATGAACTTATTCCGTGATCAATCGCAATCAACCTAAACTTGTAGCACAAACTACGAGTTATCTCGTAGTTGACAATCTTGATACACACGCTTACTACGAAATATCTCGTAATTGACATTGAATGGATTAAACAACGAAATCTGAAAGCGATGTCCAAGATTTCAAGAAGCGAAAGATAATTTGCCACGAGATCTCGCGGTCGACAACGATCATAAAATTCGGATCATCCACGAGCGAAGAAGCAAACGAGACAGAAAGAAGGTTCCACGACACCATCGCGTCGGCTTTCTCCACTCAACCTTATCAGCTTCGCGTCAGCTTGTATTTAGGCGCGAAGTCAGCCTCGAACTCTTCCAGACGACATCCCCCGAAAGATACGGACGACCAGTTGCCTCGGTTCTGCGCCTCGGCCACCGCGACGTGGAACGACCGTAAGGTTTCCGAAGGGAGGAGAAAGGAGGACGAAGGGGGGAAAAAAAGGAGAACGCAACCCTTGAAGGGAGGGCGAGAACCAGACGAGGGCAATCGAAAGGGCCATTGTTGCGGGGAATCGGGGACAGGATATTACTCGTTAGTTGTGACTCGAACTTTTTTTATTACGACATTGTTTCCCCTCCTTGTCTTCCTGTTATCAAAGCCTAAATTGGAACATTAAAATACGCCGTGCGTTAATAAGTCGCCTCGAAATTCTGTAATTGCAACTCGTTACGATCATACGCTGCGAAGCATCATTGGGAAACGATAATTAACGACGTTATTAAGCTGCAGAGCAGAGTTACGAAGTATATTGTGCACGAACGTAAAGTGAATGTTGGTACAAAAGCTTGTGCGTGTTTGTCAAGAAATATTGTTCATTAATGTAGTGCAGTACTACGATTTTCCATCGTAATATTCAGTTCTGATATATTCCATGAAGTTTAAAGACTTATTAATTACTTAATATTAACTTAATAATTAATTTATTATTAATCAAAGTTCGTTTATTAATCAGACTGAGAGATTAAATAGTCGTATGTGTAAATTTTAGTATATCACTTAACTAAATTAACCAACGTTTAATATAACCGAATTATAGTAAATATTTCGAATTTTTTTATTTTTGAAGTTAGTATCAATAGACGACTAATAGTCACCTCTCGAGTGCAAAGGGTTAATATACGTGTATTAGAAATAGATGTACCAGAAATGTCCCTAAATCTAGCGTTAATAACGGTAACAGTCGCCTGAGATATTACTCGGTATCCTTAAATTATTTTAGCGTAACTATTATGCTAATTTTCTTATCGTTCACGTGAATTTCTAATTTTCCAATTTTTTTTTTTAAATAAGAAGGTATTGAAATTCTGAAAATATTGCGAAATCCATAGGTATGCAACAATCGCGCGCAGCACCAGATGATCGTAGCCACTCGCGATAATGAAAGGGTTAATATTCTATCAGCCTATTGATAATCCATCGGTACCCCCACTTACTCCGGTATTCCGGTAGCATCCGGTACCATAAAATTGTTACCCGATATTTCTGGCAGATTAATGTCGCAGACGTGTTCGTAGACGATCAAGGGCACGGTTCCATAAATAATGGAGTCCCGCGTTCATTCGGTTCATAAATAATGGAACCCTTGCCCGAGCTATTGCCACTGACAAGAATCGACTGCTCCGTTCGAGAATTCGAGGATGCAAGCAAACGCTATTATTCCACGTAGCAGAGAGTAACACACAGGTATCTCGATGAATCCCACTGTGTACCCTCCTTCGTGTATTTTTAATGGCGACCATGGAACCCGGGATTCTAATTTATTTACGCGAAACCGTAAGGGAGGTAAATTTAATTCGTCTCGAAAGAAAAGTTTCACCGCACGCCAGAATTCGAAAGTGAATCACGGTATGCTGGGTCTCTTCCAAAGGTGTTTGTCCACTCATATCGTTTCATCGTGACGTATCGGTATCACATTTTTCTGATGAATTTTAACTTGTAATACAACGCGACTCAACGACGCGTAATATTATTTCGTATTGTTGGAGCAAAGACCGGTAATCGCGACATCTTTGCTTCCTGTTAGATACTGTTTACATATGTAATAAGTAACTTTTGTAATATTAATTTTACAATACTAAAGTGACCTGCAGACGATAGCTCTTAACACTAGACTGCTTGAAACAAGTTAATTTGATTCAAACAGGAAAATTGAAGTTTAAAAAAAAAAATAAAACTTTATATTTTTTTATTACATTTAGCACGAACACCCTTACTTCTATTCACTTCACATAATACTTGAACTTGACAAAATTATAAGTGAGTCAAATTGACTCACTCCGGCAACCTAGTGTTAATGTGTCTGTTCTTCTGTTTCTGTTTCATTTTAAGTATTTAAGAATTGTTCATGGTATAAATCTTTTATTGTATTTAAAGGGGACCTCCTCGTGTACCTACTAGATAAATAAATAAATAGATACATGTAGTGGTGAGACGATACGAATCGATACGCGACTTTACGTTCACACCGCGTGAATCTTTTTGGAACGTGGCCGAAACTGTGTTTCGGAAACATCGCGGCACAATAAAGCCTTTCAACTTCGTTCCGCGCGTAATGGTTCCGCAAACAATTTTATCCGACTGAAAAAACATTCGGTATTGCGTCTGAAAACACGGGGATCCTCCGTACCGGAAATTGCGGGCGCAAACGATTATCGAGCCGACCAACGCTACCCGTAGACGGTGTACAGATCGTCGAGTAAACTCGGCTAACCCTTGAGAGACGGAGCTGTTTGCTTCGCTAGAAACCGAAATCGAACCACTCATACCGACATGTTTCTGTACACTTGTATATTTAAGCCGGAAAACCTGAACTCCGAGATTCCAAGCTTTTCCAGCGTAACGGAAACCCGGCACGTTTGTCACCGGAAGAATCGTACCCAAAAACAACATTCCCGAAAAATTCCCACGAAAGCGACCTGAAATCTGACTCGAACGTTTTTACTGTTCAAGACACGGGCTTACCAAAGATAATAGAAGGGCAGGAAGTCGATCATTTAATATATAACACTTTTAAAATTTATTTTTTTTTTTAAATAAACTTTACTGTCTAAAACATGAGCCTACTAAACATAATAGGACAGAAAGTTGATTATTTGGTATGTAACAACATTTTTAAATCTATTCTTTTAAATAAACTTTAGTGCCTAAAACATGAGCCTACTAAAAATAATAGATGGACAGGGAGTCGATTATTTAGTATATAACAACACTTTTAAAATCTGTTCTTTTAAATAAACTTTAGCGCCTAAAACATGAGCCTACTAAAAATAATAGAAGGGCAGGCAGTCGATTATTTAGTATATAACAACACTTTTAAAATTTATTTATTTTTTTTAAGAAACTTCGAAACAATTAAGGGTAATTCACTCTTCATGGTAGGCTCCATTTGAAAATTCAAACATTTAATAAAATAGCAATCAACTGTAAGAAATTTTATTGTAAAAATTTCAACTGTAACCCAATCGTACGCCATATTAATTAATTTAAGATCGCAAAATCTTAATGTCCGTGAATTCCAGCATCACAGTTGAACACAGTTTCACGTGGCTCAGAATTCCTAAATATCCCTACGATATTTATCCCATTAACAGAATGTAACGAACAGAAACGAAATATCTATAATGTGCTACGTGGCACTTTGTTCCACTGAACGAGCTCCCACTTTCGTTGTGGTCTCTGTTTAATAACTCAACGGCAGTGTTCTTTCGCGGCTACGACAGTATCCCCAGGGCGCCGTAAATTTAAAGCGTTGCACAGCCGGAAAGGTCGTGGCGGAAAGTCCAGGAGGCGTCCTTTCCGGCTGACCTTTTCCTCTTCCGCGAAAAAGCCTGGCGACGGTGGGAAGGGCGCGAAGAACACATGTGCGCCTTGTGAAAGTTTAGCGTCGACCGTTGAACTGGCCTTCCAAATTATTAAGCAACACCCTGGACGAATTCGACCGATCTCCGCACAGATATTGGAGTTGTTTCCGGCGAACGGCGGAAGTTCAGGATGGTGTCCCGAAACGAGCGACACTTAATTCACGAAACCGCGGTTTGTCACTTACGCCTCCCCCTGAGTTTGGTTGCATCCGACTGCAGTAACTCGGTTAGACCGTTGAAAATTCCCGTGGTTTCCGATACCTGATAAAAGTGCATCGCGATTGATCTGGTGCGAACCTATCGGAGATTATAATTAAAAAGGAAAAAGTAACGATAACTTTCTTTATAAGATTAACCCTTTGAGAGCTATAAATATATGGGCTTTCACACAACTATTCAATTTAGGCTACGAACGCGTATACGAGTTCTCACACAATTATTCAATTTGGGCTACGAACGCGTATATGGGTTCTCACACAACCATTCAATTTGGACTATGAATAAAATCGTCTACTTTATCGTAAAAAGTGGGCGGTCCACAGTACACGCTTAACCCGTTAACGTGCACGCTCGAGTTAGCTCTAAACTGGCCAAGCTGTACATACCCCAGATAATTCGAGCAACAATAGAATTTACAATGCAATGAAAATTTGGATTATTTTTGTATTTTTTTAATTTTCTTGCCAAGACAACTCTAAATTGTGCTTTTTTATATTAAAAAAAAATTGATTTTTTTGGTCGGTTTAAAAAAAAAGAAAACTGCATTAAGTGGTTAACGTCGTACAACTCAGTGCTGAAAAGGTTAAGCTAGTTTATTTCTAAAGGAAGGTATATCTTTTTGTACTAAATCCTTACGCAACGAAAGACAAAACTCGAATAAACAGAAGAGACTAAAAAAATACTGTTCATTCGGGTCCTCTAATTCTTATACATAGAGTGGTGTAAACACCTCGCCCGTTCCTAGAACCTCTTCAGCTCATAGTTCGACCTCGCATATATATTTCTTCTAAGAGATTAATTTTTGTTTATACTTTAGAATATATTTTATTTCCAACAGAACCATTGATTTGCTTACACAATAACACATTGTAACGAGAAATTTGCATGCGCGACTGTTTTTGTATTTTTCAGAAAATAATGCATTTGTTCCTCTCGTATTTGTACTTTATATTTCTTTCAAAAAAAAATGGTAATTTTACGATAAAATAAACATATGAAAATGAATGGAGCTTCTAATTTTGCTTCACAATAATGATGATTTTTCGCTATTCTAATTATTACGTTGTCCATTATAACGTCGATCTTTATATTTAATTATGACGTTTAAATAGGAATATTCGGTATTAATGAATTGTTAATACAACCGGCACGAAAATGTAGAGTACAGTTTATGACGGACATATTGCGTATAAATGTTGTAGTTAATATTCATGATGATATTATAGTATAATGCCGCGGGATATTACGATGACTCATTAATTCAGCCATTAGTATGACAGAGCTAAGGGTTCGCGATTATGTGCCTGAATAATAATATATTGTAATGAAATATTTGTGTGGTCTTCAGCGGTGATGCGTTGCAAGAAAGCGTTGCTTCAATGATTTTTGAGACTGGAAGGAATATTCTGTGCGCTGTAAAATTTTTCCTTAAATTCACCTGTCGATTGAATCGCACTTTTTAGGGAAACATCAATTACCAGTTCAGATAATGAACCCCCCGGTATTTGCAAGAATGCATGTGGCAATTAAAGGCATAACGCGCGCACATGCATGGCTGCTGAAAGGACGTTTGGTCGGCTGCATCAAAGAAGCATACAATCCCGCTTATTAATTCACGCTAATCGCCTACCCTCTAAAAGCGGTTCTCAATCATTCAGCTTGCTTAACAACGTTCCACCTATACCCGTTGAACACGAGAACGTTTCCCGTGAGCACAGAACGAAGAAGCTTTTATGATAAAACGAGGAACAGAAGAAATTCCACTCCACTGCACTCGGAGTCTCATCAAACGTTTTATAAACACTTATTACTTCCACCTTTTCCCTCTCATCAGATCACGAGGCTAACATCAGAAAGATTAATCGCGTTAAGTTATTGTTCTCGCTAATTTAAATATGATTGCTTATAATTTTCTAACTCTAAAAGGAGACGAACGCATTTCCCTGTTCAAAGCGGTCACAAATTAATCTTCGATGATTATTCTTCTAGGGGATAAAAGTTTAAAACTAAAGAGTCGACAAAATTAAATTAACTAATTTACAAGGATTAGCATGATAAACGAAGTCTGCATTCTCTGCTAATCAATAAACAATATACTACCATAATAACAATAAAAATGAATATACAAACAATATTTGCAGACCATAAAACTACGTTCTACGTTGCCCTCTCCTCTTAAACTTTTGTCCGCTGCTATACCTAAGAAAGTTAGTCGATTGAACGTTGAAAAGACCAAGTATACATGTTTACACCAAGAAACTCTGAGTCTTTCAGCATCGAAGCTACATCCCCCAAATTCGTTCGTAATAAAGAAAATTATTCCGTTCGAAACCGGTGCTGCGCGATTCGCTCGACCCAACCAAGGCAAAATGTATTCTTCTTCCAGAGATCAAAGCTACTATTTCGATAGCGGTGCACCGTGGGTACTGGTTCAACGCACGTGAAACAGTAATTTCACTTCGGCAAACAACAAACTGCCTCCGCTGCGATAAATAAACGGTAATACTTTCGAGCGTCCCGAGAGCAGCCGGGAACATGGGTCAGAGGAAGAAGGGGGATGCGTGTTGCAGAACCGGGACCACGCAGCCAGGGGCTGCGGTCTCGCGCGTATTAACTTATGGAACAGAAATAACAGCTTTCCCCACGGGAGCCAAAATAACCCGGCGAAACATGGGACTGTCCGCGACTTACGGGCCTCGTTACTTGAGAGACCGTGTCCCAACTTGGGAAGCTCGAATCGGTGCGTGTACAGTGGCTGCCAAAACCTGACGCGTATCCAATCGAAAGAAATGAGAATGAAACCGCGAACGATCATCGTGTTTCTAAAGGGCACCAGTATTGAACCTGTCTAAAGTTTGGGCAAAAGTGTTATTTTTCGGTGAATCAAACTTCACGTTTGCTTTGGTAGCAATATCAGAAAATGACGTGTGTTGTACGAAAAGTAGTAGAAACGGCGTCTTTTATAGGTAGAGGAAAAACAGTGAAAATATTAGAAGGAGATTAACACGTTCGCTAGACGTGAATGCTATAGCATTCATTTTCATTGTGATACAGAATGACGTGGAGGCTATAGCATTAAAATTTCAAAACCAATTATTATTGATTAAATTTTATATAACCTCGATTCAAATATCGCCGTGGATGCTATAGCATTAATTGAATATAACTGTTAAAATGTGATATTCCGATTGCTCTTACAAAATGTGTCTAATCACATATCGGATATTATAATTAATTTATTTTCTCTACTCTATTTTTGCACCTCACTGAGCTTCTTACTGTCCGTGAACGTGTTAAGATACTGATAAATTTGACGCTTCGAAATTGTATTAGCTTTCGATAACGAAACGAGAGCTTCGGTCGACTTGTGTTTTAGTTTATTTCATAAAAAGATGAATTAACAACATCGGGTCTTATAAGCTAGGATATATTCGATGTTGGTATAAGTGTACCTTCGATTCCAAAGACAATTTCGTTCCAGTTGCGAAGTTTGGCAGCCACTGCGCACTCGTGCGCGTCCATTTGTAATCGCACACCCTCCCCGTTATTTATTTCGACGGCCAATTCGACCGACAACCCCCTCCGGGCACCCTGTCGCGACGGAACAGAAGTTCGAAAGGCGTAAGACAGCCGCTGGCGAGAGAAAGAGAGGACAGGCCGCGTTTGTCTGTCGCTGTAAGCACGATTAACCTTGACAGACATCGTTTCCGTCGGGCAGAGGGACACGGTGGAAACGCGGCCTCGGCTAATCGTTTTAAATGGCTTCGAATCGGCTCTCGCAGACACGTTTAGCTTGTTCGTGCTGTCGCGCGATTTTTGGAGGCGCGAAGGAATTGACGGGCGAGCACGGGGTACACGGGTTTAGGATATTGGAGCAAAAGCGTTTCAGATGAGTTTTAAGTTCGTCTGGTTGCTGAGGGAAGTCGAAATTATGCGATAGAAAGAAGACATCATTCAAATTGTTTAATTTTTTAATTCTCGAATTCTGAAATTTTTAAATTTCTAAGCTATCGAACTTCCAAGTTTTTAAGCTATTAAATTTTCAAATTTCTAAATTATTGAATTTTCAAATTCCTAAGCTATTGAATTTTCAAATTTCTAAATTATTGAATTTTCGAATTCCTAAGCTGTTGAATTTTTTAATTTCTAAATTATTGAATTTTCGAATTCCTAAGCTGTTGAATTTTTAAATTTCTAAATTATTGAATTTTCAAATTCCTGAGCTGTTGAATTTTTAAATTTCTAAATTATTGAATTTTCGAATTCCTAAGCTGTTGAATTTTCAAATTTCTAAATTATTGAATTTTCGAATTCCTAAGCTGTTGAATTTTCAAATTCCTGAACTGTTGAATTTTTTAACTTCTAAATTATTGAATTTTCGAATTCCTAGGCTGTTGAATTTTCAAATTTCTAAATTGTTGAATTTCTAAGTTTCTAAGCTTTTAAATTTTCAAATTTTGGAATTTTAACTTTTTGAGCTCCAAATTTCAAATTCTCAAATTCCCACCTTCCATAATTAAAATTTTCAAATTTAATAAAATGAAAGCCTCGAACTAAAAAATTGACTCCCTCTTTCACTCCCCTTCTTCCTAAAAAAGTACAATCACGTGGAAGCTTAATTTGGTCTCCACAACAGGACCGAAATCAAGATAACGCGATAGAGGGGCTGAGGATGGTAGAAGCAATAGTTGCCTGAGAGTTTTTACGGTTTCTGGGAAGGAGCAGCGTTAATTACAGTTCCTATTGAGCTTCGAAGCTACCCGGAGGTTACCCCTCAACTCCAGTAGGGATTTTATTTTATGTATTTCGTTACGACGGTGGTCTCGTACGTCACGAGCAAACGCAGACGGAGCGCGGGCTCACCGGAATATTACGGAACAAAACGATTCCTCGGCCTTGCCCGGCGATATATTCGTGTCATAAAGGGTACAAATGGGAGGCGTGCAGGGAGACAGAACGGTGAACCGAGTCAGGGCAGAAATTTCTTCCTCGGATTCCCAAACGTGCCTGATTCATGACGCCGTTAACGTGTATTAATGACGGCCGTCCGATTTTCCACAAAAATTCCGCTCGGAAACCGGAATTCTAACCCGCGATTAAAATAAACGCCGATTGAAACGCGAACGAGCGGTCTCTTTGAACGGAACGAATAACCGACAATATTTTCACGGTGAAACGAAAAATGAACCTTCGTGCAAATTCGTAAATTTAACGCGCGCTCGCTGCTGCTTCTGCTGTTACTCGAATTTATGCGCAATCGATGTTTGCAGCCGTAACAAATTAGATAAACCAGGAACCAGAATACATGTACATTTTATTGTTACGATCGATTCGTGAAATCTGCTTATCTTTTAAACAAATAATCCCAAACGTAAGCTTCTAAATTCTGCCTCCTGTACGACTAAACTATTTTCTTTTTTTCGCCTTTGTCGATATTTAATTTGCCAACTTAAAAATGAAATGGATTCTTACTATAAAACTCTGATTACAAATCCTTACATCATTTTCAATACGTACAGATCTATTTTTGAATCGAAGCTGAACCAAAACTGATTCAAAACGACTATAATCACAGCGTTTTGTAACTGGTAACAATTACCCACCCCTGATTATCGGACAATAGGATACATTTCTTAAAAATTAAACAAGAAGCATATCGTGATCGAGGTAACATATTTTTTATCACTTTACCAACTGCTCTAGTGATTCAGTATACGTACTCCCGACTACTTGGCGTAGATGTATTGTTAATAATTTTATTATTAAACGATATTTTAATATTTCTTTACAGCATACATATGATGTTGCTCAGAAACGTGTTGGTTTCGCGTAAATGAACGTTATAAAATTTACCAACGAAACGTACATATAGCCGATTAATAGGCTCCATTAATAATTCGATAAAGCGTTAACAAACCTTAAGCGATTACTTATTCGTTGATTGGGCCAGTTACCCCAATTCCTGTTCCACAATTATCGATCTTTTTCCATCGATCGAACCAACTGTGAACCAAAAGCAAGATCCACCAACGATCCATGCGCTCGAAGCTGCACTCGCTCGGAACCACTCGCGCGATAAGGCACGCGGAATTAATCGCATCCCGTGTCGTACCCTCTTCTCCCTCGCGTTTTCTCCATTTTTTCCCCGTTTTTTTTTCTACCCCCATCCCGCGCCCATGGGCTCCTGTGGTTAATCTTGCGTTCGCCACGAACGTGACCGGGGCTGAATTAAAAATCCGACGTGTTACACGCGTAGCCGGTGTACGGAGTCGGAAGGACATCTACATAGAGGCGGGGAATTAGCATAAGCCATTGTCCTGCCAGCAGCCGCGGCCACGAGAGAATGGGTATCTGAAAGCTCGGCCGGCTACAATAACCCTTTATACAAACGCAGGTGGAGTAAGTACTGTTATAACCGTAAATCGTATGAAAAGGTATCGTTGGCCGATTTCGTGATTCCGTCCGGCTGGCCGGGCGGAATTACGACTTCCCAATTAACCGATTATTATCGCCGAGATCCAGTTATTGCAGACTCTCAATTACACCTGGGGATGTCTTGATAATACGAGCTGAGCGCGATAATCGGTACGTCCCTGTGCAGAGGTTGGGATTAATTGAAACGATCTGTGCATTGGTCACCATTGCTGTGACGGTATTAGCTAATTAGAATTGAGAATTCTTCTGTTTTCGCTTTTTTCGTTTTGGCGGACAGTACGGGTAAAGTCTTCGATTCGATAGAGTTTCAATGTTGAAATAAACTTGATACTGACAATGTTCGAATGATAGAATTTCGATTGTCTGGGAACAGCTTAGGATTTTGAGAAGTTTACAGATTTGAAGAGAAGGAATTCACAAGGGTGATCGATTAGAATGCTGTTGAATAAGAAATCTGCCGTAACGAGGGGAATTACTGTTGGTAATGTCAATTTAAAATTGATAAAGAATTATCACAACGGATAATTAATATGCATGACAAACTGTAACTCTGAATGTAATTCTTCAAACTTTAGCGTATGTTAATAGTTTCCACCGTGAACGAGTTACAGAACGAAAAGTGATGTTAACATTCATTAAGTTTCAAACATTTATTGAATCTAAAGAAGGATCAGAATATAGGTTATTTGGTTATTATTATCGTGTGCGTACAAGAGTGCGTGGGAAGTTTCCTACGGTCTTAATTGCGCCCTCGATTAAGTAGATACTGTTACATCAATGACAATTGATTGCTTAGCTGCGTCCTCTCTCGATACATCTTCCGAAGCATTCGGTAGAATTCTATCACTGTTCTCAAAACACAGCGTATTACCGTCAAAGTTCTTAGTCGCTAAAAATAAGAACCGATTCTTCTATCGCCTGTTTCAATCGAAAGACACCGCATTGAACATCAGAACTTTCCAAACGACAAGAGCTGTACGTTCCTTGTCTTCGGGCACGAGAAAACAAACTACGCTTCTGTGAAACATGATTCACTGCATCTCATCTGAGAATCCAACTTTTTCGAACTCGACGTTCGAGGAACGAAAAGGAGGCAAGCAACAGTGCGCGTGTGAAATTTTTCACTTTGACGTTGGGCAAATCTGATGCACGGAAGTGGCGTAGAATGATTCGCGGATGTTAACAGAAAATTCTGCAGGAAATGCGTTTTCCTTGCCGACACCTGTCGTACGTTACGCCGACCGTTGGCGATTTGTGAAAGAAATTGATTGAAAGGAAACAAAAATATGTTTCGATAAAATGTTCGAGCAAGCATAGAATATTAGAAGATATCATTTTATATCTTCGTAGAGATATTATTATATACACTTCGTTAAAAGATTAAAAAAAAAATAACCGTCTCTGACTATTTTACATTAATAATAAAAAGAATCTCTCAGAGCTTTCAAATTTTCACACAAGTGGATAATACATAATAAAAGGGCACATTCCAAATATTTTTAGACAGAAACATTCAATCACAGAATTTGAAGGGGATTAACAAAAAAAAACAGGCTACAAAGGACTAACAAAAAAATCTAAAAAACTCACAACAAATGTTACATCCTTTTCCTCTCCAATCTGAAATGCCATAACAAAAAACGAGACATCTTAACCCATTCACTGCCAGGCAAATTTATTCAAATTTTTTGGACACCAAGATTTCATTTTAAGGAAAATTCGTGTTATCATTTTGATGATAAAAGGTGATATTAGAAGATTTGTTGCTTTTTATAAAAAGACATTACTGCATAATCATTTCGTTCATCCTTTCTAGTGATTCGTAGCATAAACGGCTATAAACTTATTCCCTGATCAATTGCAATCAATCTAAACATGTAGCACAAACTACGAGATGTCTCGTAGTTGACAGTGAATGGGTTAATCGAACACGACCAGCCCTTTTTATCCTCGTTAAAAGAAGAGGAAGTTATCTGAAAAGCAAGAAAACTGTGCGAGGGGGAGAAAAAAGGAGAAACTGTACGACACATGATGCAAGATACGAACGACTCCGGAGTCTTCTGACAAATGACGAACAGCTCTCGAGGAGGGGCACATATGCACATGTCCCCGGGAACTCGCCAGAGGGTCTACCCTCTCCGGGCATATGCGAATTGTGTGTCAGGAGGATCGTAAAGAATAGAACAGCCACGAGGGACCGAACGGATTTTTCCGTGAATTTTCACACGAGAAGGTCACCGGCTCGGGTCCCGTTCAATTAAGTTCGAACGCCGGAAACACGTGAACCTACTTTGGGCTTTTAAAAACGGTGCCCGGTTCGCCGGAAAACCGCGTGAAAAATCGGTCTGCGTTCCGCCGACGAACGATCGGTTGAATCTTTATCGTGGCCTGTAGTTTCTACAGTTTGAAAATTGTTCGCGGGATCTTTTTCTTCGAAATATAATTTCGGAAATTTCGTACCGGATACGAAATCCGTAGAGTGCAACTGAAAAACTTTTGAAATAACTAGAGCAAAGACATTGTTGTCGAAACTAATTGAGGGTATCTGGATACTTAAAGATAATAATTGATGTGGGTTTCTGGGATAGACATATTTTCGATATAGCTGTACGTGTACCATCTGCTAAAACGTGTAATTCGCAAAATATAACGGATTCCTAAGAATACATTGATTACCCTGCGATGTAATATGAACACGGGATTTTCTAATCGCTCGAAGAGGAATATTTTAATAAAGTAGAAAATTCTTCTTTTAAGTTCAAAATGTCGAACGCAAAATGTGATTACACCAATCTTAGTGGCTCTCGTGAATCATCAAACGTCTCTTATCTTGTTACTTAATACTCGAACGATTTTCTCGCGCGTTTCTTAAACGATCAATATCCTAATTAATAAAAGACAGGCTGAAACGATAGCGAATCAAGATGGGAAATTAAATCGTTGCTTACCACGCGTTCGCGTACATTCTCGCTCGGTATCCTTGTTTTCCGCGGACCAAGAAGAACTTGATTGGACGAAGAGGGACCGAAAAGCCGGCGAAAGAAGCGGCATCGCAACAATTATGTCACAATTGTGCCGCGACGCGCGTATGTGGCGTAACACTCGGATAAGCGAAGTAATGAGACCGATAAAAATGCGTGGAGCGTCTATTTTTAGAGCTTTTTTACGAGTTTCTTCACTAATACCAACGCAACACCGAACCACTGTTTCCCCGCCGTGTGAAATCCCAAATCGAAGCCATCTACAAACGTCAGTTGGTCCGAACGAAAATCAAGGACGCGACCAAGAAACCGAGAAAGTAACTTCGAACCATTCCCTCGACTTCGATTAAACTATGCATAGCAATCGAATCGCAAAACTTGGAAAATAGTAAAGTTTAAAAACTCGTTTCTCTTTGATTTTCCAAGGAAGGTCCAGGAAAATTACGTCCCGCTTGTTCGAATGTCAACTGAATTGTGTGTGACGATCAATTAACGCTCCGTCACTGCAAAGCCTAACAATAAGCAAAGGTCTAACCCTGTAACTAACGCGTAAGCCTTAAAGTCTCTGGTTCTCCTTAATACTATAACGAAGATCGAAGGAAATGAATATAATATGTTAAACACTAACCACGTGCTCCTGCTGGCCGTCATTCCCATTGAGGATCGGCCGGGACCACCGCAGGGAGACCGGAAAAACCCCTCTCTACACTGATACAACAGTCGAAGGAACGACAACGCGCACCACCTCCGCGGACGGGAGTCGGCCACTGACTGAACGTGACTCTGATTCTCTGGAACCGGGAGGAGGCTGCGTCGACCGGTCAGGGACCACGAGCCTGCGGCCTTCTGACACTCAAGTCACCGTCAATTTCTCCCCCTTCTCACTCTCTCTCTCTCTTTCTCTTTCTCTCTCTGATCTTTCCTCTTCTCTCTCTTTGGTCTCTTCTCTTCTTTCACTCTCTTCCTTTTTTCTCTCTCTCTCTCTGTGTTCTCTTCTCTCCTCTCATTCTCTCTCTCCCTCTCCCTCTCTTTCTTTCTGTTCTCTTTTCTTCTCTCACTCTCTCTCTTTCTGTTCTCTTTTCTTCTCTCACTCTCTCTCTGTCTGTTCTCTTTTCTTCTCTCACTCTCTCTTTTTCTGTTCTCTTTTCTTCTCTCATTCTCTCTCTCTCTGTTCTCTTCTCTCTTTTCACTCTCTCACTCTCTGTTCTCTTCTCTCCTCTCTCACTCTCTCTCCCTCTCCCTCTCTCTCTTTCTGTTCTCTTTTCTCCTCACACACACTCTCTCTCTCATTCATTCTCCCTTTCTCCCCAGTGATGTCTCGTGATCTTTCTCTGTCTGTTTCTCTTACACCGGCTGTCGCGTTTCGTTTGGTACATACGTACGCTCTTTTTTTCCTCGATAAACAGACGATGGTACTTTACAAAGAGGCGCGGGGAGGGAATTTGATTCTTTGGACACGGTTTGCTCGCTCGCTTGCTCCCTCTCGTTCGGCCCTTTCCTTGAATTCTTTCGTTTCGCTCGTCTCCGTGCACACGGCGGATGGAGAACCGGAGTTAATGGCGGTTTTATTGGTATCGAATTTGGTTCGGATCGTTTCTGGTGCCTTTTCCGAGATCGCGGCGCGATAGATGTCCCGGGTCTGTAATTGGACGTGCTTTGCACGGGTGGCTCGGTTTGCGGATCTTATTAAACGGTTTTCGCTAATCGTTCGTTAAACGTGGACACAGGCTTGAAATAGAATCGTAAAAAGTTTCCTCTCCGTGTGTATACGTGTGTATTATTAGAACGGGATAAAACTTCTGATCATCGTGAAACTGAACGATAAACCAGATTGCGAGGCATCGGCGACGCTAATGTACGGTTACACGTAATTGTAACGAGTGAAAGTCCCTATCGTTCAGGAATTTGGCAGACCAAGTGAACGATAATACTCAAATCAATTAAACGGTCGATCGTTTCAGTCGAAAGCCCGCACTTACGTTGATCGTGATTAACACATTACCGGTTAGTGATTCAACGTACTCAATCCCGACCGACTCTCATTTTAGGGTAGATGCATCACTAATGATTTTATTATTAAATGATATTTTTTTCGCCTAATTACTAGTTTAACATCTCTTCATAGCATACATACGATGTCGCTTAGAAATGCATTACCTTCGTATAAAGAAACGTTATAAAATTTCCAAGGGAAGCATGCAAAAACCCGATTAATAGGCTCCCCAGTCGGTAAATCGTTAAAACGAAACAAAATTTCTACCGTTACGAGACTTGTAGATATGATAGAAATAGATCACAACATTCGATTCCACGAACGCATTGCACAAGAAAAAATTACAAGGAAGAATACTCCATAAACAGCTGATTCCAACGAAAAGTCACTCGAAATTAACATACTTCTCGCAACTGCCAGAAAACCCAAACCGCGCTACCTCTGACTCATCCCATCGCATCGAACGTTCAATCCTTCAAGCCGCCAACCATCGAGCTGACCGCAATTGTCCGTTTTCAAAAATCGCACACGCTTGCGGAATCCTGAAAATCGCGGGGATGCAAAACAGGACAGTCTTGTGACCCAGTCCGCGGTGGCGTTCAAGGGCGGGTGGACAGAACGAGGGATGGGTTGTGGAAATTCATTCAGCCGTTCATTCAGTCTGCCCGCGGACGTCTTAATGAAAAGTGAGCCGGCGATTTACGAGCGATCGGTCGATGAGCGCGTAGAAACGGTGCTATGAATAATGGAACGCGTGCTACGTGGATGGCCCCTTAATAGTAACCAGCGACACGATTCACCACGATGGAATATGCAAACGGAACAGAGGAGGGACACTGGATGGAATAGCGCGAAACGATCGTTCGTGGAACGGTTAATTAACGTTAGAACTGTGGACGATTAAAGTACGTTTGCGTCGGCGATCGTGAAAATGGTTTGAGTCAAATATTTAGGAAACGTTATTTTATTCGTTGAATTGTATCGAAACAATTTTGTTGGATCACTTTCTCGACGCATTCGTTCGCGGAATGACAGCAAAATTTTTAAATTATACGAAGAAAATGCAAATGTTAATTAACTCGTAAAAGTTTGTCGGGAAACGAATTTTTGTTTCGGTTAGAATTTTAATTTCGATAGGAAAAGGTTCCACAGTCTTTTTAACGGAATTGAAATAGTAAACGAAACGTTGGATGATCATTTTCAAGTGAATACTATACACATACTATCGAAGATTCAGGGATCACTTTCTTTTCAATTCAGAACTTTCCCATCAATTTGAAATTGATATGGCAGATATGAATCCCTTGATTTTTAGCACGTATCACACTGGTAGAACAAACATCAAGAAGACTACGATAAGGATTAATTTTCGGTTTAATTACGGTTTAGCAAGTACAAATTTCGTACGATATTTCAACGTTCTCTGTATCGGATACAGATTTAAAACATGTATAACCCCTAAAGAAGCAAGCGTTTAATAACAGCCTCCTCAACTTTAACCAAACAATTCTCCAAAAAACGACACGATTCTAAATTCCTCTTCTCTGTCAAATCCTTGCGCTCCCCGAGGACACGAAGCGACTTTAAGGTTTCTGTCTACAGTACAGAAACCGTCTCGTAATCCCAAAATGCTCACAACTTAAACAACCGAGTGGCTTTCGAATAATTGAAACCTTAACATATTCACTATCACCGGTTCACTCTCACCGCCGCATCCTTTCTAAATCGATCCTGCCCGAGCGGGAACAAAATTCGAGCCCGTCGGAGACCATCCAACGTTCCCTGTTCGCCAGCATCGCGGATGATCGGAAAAAGAGGAAAAGAACGAAAAGAGATAGAAACTACGTGAACGATCCATTAGGACTAACCGTGAGCATCGACGGCGCATCTTGACGGATGACAGTTCCCCGTCCAGCGGGAATCCTCGACGAAAGTCCCTCTCTCTCCCTTCGTTCCTCTCTTTCTCTCCTTCACCCTGTAATCCCGTTCAAGTCGCGGCGACGTGAGACCGGTGCCACGGTTCGAGTCCTCGCGAAAGGACGCGCGCGTGCAACTCGCGGGAGAAAACTGGCCGAAAGAAGCGCGGAACACGCAGAGAGAACCGACCCCCGATACCGAGAGCCGCTTTCGGTTCGCCGAGAGGGAGAGGAAAGGGGACGGAGTGCGAGAGGAACGACGACCGCAGACGAAGAGAGTTTTATGGTGGACGAACAGGGGGAGGAAACGAGACGGAAGGAGGGAAGGGGGAAAAGAGAGAGAGAGAGAGAGAGAGAGAGAGACGTGGCACAGAGAAGGTTGAGGAGGAAAGGGGGACGAAAAGCAGCGACAGGGTGTAGGGACCGAAAGAGAAGAAGAGAACAACTCGAGGCGAGGGTGGGAGAGAGCTATGGATCCTGGTGGGGATCTCTCTTACTCATTCATACTCGAACGCCCCCGCGAAACTGCCAAGCACCGGGACGATAGGAGACGATAGACTTCTTCGCCATGCTTCTTCGTTAACCCTTTGAGCCCAAAAATTGGGATTTTCTAGCGATGAGATAGGGGTAGGCGTACTATTATGTTTCAGCAGCAACACGCAACCTAGAGATTTAGGGTAGTAGGTGTTGGTAGCGCAGTAAATTATTGTTTAATTAATTATTATTTTTCAGGAACAAAGCGCAACTGAGGAATGATGCCTGGGGATAGGTATTGATGTAAAGAGGACGAATGAGCGTTTCAAAGATAATAGCTGATTGAGTTTGAAAATTGTAATCGGGAAGAAATTAACATAATATAATGATTATCGTGATAACACGAAGTAAATACGATAGAGGGAGCTCTCGATAGCTAAATCACTGTACCCTGTTACATTATTACGACGCTGCGTCATAACAAGCGAACGAATTGGTTGCACTCGATTCGATCGAGCTTCAATTGATTACAATGAGCGTAGAACTGGTAGCGGTGATTCATAGAAGGGGATTTCTTCGAGGGAAGGTTTTATTGAATTTATGGCCAGTTTGGAGGGTTGGTGAGATAAGTCCAGATGATCCCTCCTGGGGATTAACCATTGCGTTATTTTTCCGTTCGGTAGTTCGTCAACTCGATGCTGACGTTAAAACGATCAAAGCAGTTGGTCGGGTTCTGAAAATATACTTCTTCTTTTCTCCCCTTAAAATCGTGTAACCTTGAACAAATTGTTTTGAACTCGTAAACGCGATACATATATCGTATAATGCTTGAATGAAAAGCTTAAGAAACGCGGTTAAACAAACGATGCAGTTCCGCGATAAGATACAACAATTTGCTTTCGAATTGCGTTATCTATTGAAGAAATAAAAATAATTCAATAGTTTCTACGATATTTCATTCCGCTTATCTTTGATCTTTTTCTAATAGCCCATGAAAGACTAAAGAATAATAAACCGGAGAAATTATGGAACTAAATTATTTCATACGTCACATATTAATATTGCTTTTACCTAGATCACCATCCCACGGGTATTCGGTATATTTTACCTAGCAGAATCTTAACTGAGTGGTCTTTGAACCACGAGTTCACAAAGCATAATTTAAACAAGCTATAATTAGTTAAAAATTAATCATCTTCACTTCACACGAATAGGTAGCCAAACTTTGGTATCATACCTTACTTTCCCGAAAAATGGAAAAACGTCGTACGAGCGAACGTTTTTATTTTCTTCCAATCAGAAATAAATAATGTATCGTAAAAGTCGCCAATTTAAATATTTTTTAAATTTAACCCTTTGCGATTGAGAGATAGCTGTTGATCGTCTGATAATATTAAATTCAAAAATTTTCAAGCGTAAAATATTTACTAAGATCCGCTTATATTAAACTTCATTTGTTTGGTGAAAATTTACATATATGACTAGTTTACCTCCAGATCTGATTAATAAACAAACTAACTGAAGTTTGAAAATTTGCGAATTTATCATTTGGCGACTAACAGTCGCCTTCCAAGCACAACGGGGTTAAATGTAAATGCATTGTTTAACATTTCAATTTTTGTATAAATATTTCAAACGACAGAATACCTACGGTACCAAAATTTCGCCACCTGTTCCGGCACCGTTACGTACACTCCGTACTTACGCGACGATTCATTCATAAACCAACGGTGCACAGTACGATGAAGCTCACGAAGTTTCGAACAAAAATAATATTAATAATTCATAAGGGAACTATCTATAAGCTTCGAAACTGTGCCAGCAGGGATGACCGGCTAAGTAATTTACGTTGCCGTGCATAAACGTGCGGCTCGTACGAAATACGGAGACCATCGCCAAGGGGTTAAGCCCCCGTGCAACATAATAAACGCGTCTCGATCGTGCTATCCGCCCAGCGAATTTCATTCCGACGCTGCGTCGCGCGAAATTCGACGGACGCGATCGGCGGGCGAACGTTAACGTCCGTTTGTTAATTAATGCGCGGCGTTGCGGGGCGAACAATACGCGCCGATTCAATTTCGACAAACCGGATTAACGCGTCCGTGCAACGATCGACGGGGACGCTCGATCGCGGCGTCAACGCGCACGACTTTTATTAACCCTTCGCGCTCGAGAGGTGATTGCTGATAATCAAACGATAGCAATTTTGCAAGTGTTTGAAAATTTCAACAGCCTTTATTTGAATTGAACGAACGTTAAGACAAGTAAATTCTGATTTTTCTAATTTCAGTGTTTTATACTTGAAAACTTTTGAACACAGAGACTCGTCTTTCGAGTGCAAAGGGTTAATCGCCATCGCGTCCCGACCAGGTTTGTTAATTATCTTTCGTTACGGTGATCGAAATGATCGAAACCGTCAGGTATAACTGTAAACCTTCTTTATCGATGATTCCTGGCAACTGTCATCTGTAAAACCGATCTATCCATCTGGTTTTCATTTATCAGCACTAGTCTTCAATTTTTACGTCTAATTTTTACCATTTATTTATAAATAAATATAGTTTATCCCTATTAGTACTGGTATTTTAATACCAAGTCACAAATCAATCCCTAAACCCTAAATCATCTATATAATATGTGGTGACATGGAACCCCTGCGGGTGTTCTATGGAGCTGCATCAAACGCTTTACAACATGGCCTGAACTAGGGCCCGTCCTTCGGCCCAAATGGCCAGGCGACCTTCATTACCACGGGCGTTTGATTGCAACCTCACTAGAATCCAAAAAAAAACACTCGCAGAGTCCTTTCCATGTCTCCAAATTTTCCCCCTCTCAACGCGTCCAGGGAATATAAATACAGGACCTTCTTGGACGCGACAACACAGTTACACATTCGATCTATCGCAATCAATCCATCACAGTGTATCTATCATTCAATCATCCTATAATAACACACAATAAAGACTTCTACAAATATAATATGTTCATGTGAGAGACGAATGTTTAATAATAGCGTATCTCCCGTGCATGTTTATGAATCCAGAGTTAAATCGATCGTGGATCCTCGATCAATAACAGTCACATTTCCGTCACGAGAACGGAGAACGTCCTGCCACCTGTTATGGACGTTCGCGAAATTACGAGATCCAGGATTATTAGCGATTCCAGCCGTCGAAAATCCGCCACGTGCCGCCCGCGGTTTAACCCCTTCTCTAACCGATCCCTCATTGACGAATTCGACCGGATGACAAATCGCGTCGCACGTGCGACTAACTGATAGCGGGACGGGTTTCTGTAATCCCCGGGATCCCGAAGCCACCGGTGGCCGATTAGCGAACGCGATTGCGTTCAGTTAATTAGTGCGTGGCGATTGTTAGGCTGTCGCCAGGATTTCCAGCTCTCCCGACCCTATTGATTTTCCTTCCGCTCTGGAAACCGCCTCTGCGATTCCCCGATCGCTGACCTGCGAATTTCAGGCAAACGTACGCGACCGTGAAAAAGTTCGGAAGCACTTTTCGGTTCAACCTTTGGTTGAGCTAGAAATTAGTGCTAAATTTTTGCGTAAGGGAGAAAAAGCGAGGGTACGGTGTGAAAAAGAAGAAAGACGTAGGCGAGAGCGATCGGGAGTCCGAACGAATTTTGTTTCTTGGCCTAAAAACTTCTGTTATTAATAATTTAATATTTAGTATAATTAATACTAAAATTAATAAATTATAAATTGAAGAACTTCTGTTATTAATAATTAGTTTAATTAATACTAAAATTAATAAATTATAAATTGAAGAACTACTGTTATTAATAATTTTTGTTAACTTTTATCGACGGAGTGATACAAATATACCCTAATCTATTTTCTTCTCAGTTCCGCAACTTCAAATTCTGCATAATGTATACAAGTTTCTTAGTATATGTATATTGGAAATAGATATACAAAGAACGTCCGTAAATGTAGTGTTAAGGTGACAGCACTCTAATTTTGTGCTCTCAAAGTTTTGTGTTCGATAGTGCATATTTCTATAAAATCTGCTTTTCAATTGTATCAGTCTAACGCAAAAATTTCCATGCGGTCGTGTTTGATTTTTATCTGTACTTTCACAAATCAGGTGTCTAAACAATAGCCGAAGGCTCAGAAAAATATCACAGAACTATAATAATACAAAACATATACCCGTTGAATAAAAAGTATTGGAGCGATGTTACCGTAAAAGTGAAAGGCGGCGACAGGAAGTTTGTTAACAGTGCCGCTGTTATTTCGTTTGAATCCATGGAAATTGTATTTGAAGGTACTAGCGTAGACAGATCTTCACCGGAAGAGAAATATTTCTTCAGTAAGCAATCTCTCGCGGTAACGTTACAAACTGAAAATCGAGGCCTCTGAACTTGTGTTATATAAAGATGTAAATGTGTAAAGAATCGACCGATTGAAAAACACGTGTACCAAGTACATACTTCATTAATCGTTAACACGTTCCGTGCCACGTATACATATTTATATATATATTTTCTGTTCAAACCATTGGGTGGGTGTTTTCATTGTAAAATCAAAAATATTTAAAAAATCTTAATTACGGTTTTGTACTATTGAAAAATTGTAAGGCATACATAGGTCAAAAACATTATTTAATCGTAAAAGTGTGGATCGCATACGCCCCTGAACGGAAAGTCTTCAAAAAACGGTGTTAAGAAGCTGCAATCTTCAAACTTCGATACACACATTGAACATATAATATTCTATTCCCCAAACACAATGATCGATAGATCAGCATATTATTTTCTTCCATAGCTTGTCTCCATTATCGTGGCTCTAGTTACGTTTGTTTGAATTCGGCTTGTCGTGCCGTTAAATTGTATACAGATCGGAAGAGAATTTGGTCGTAGTTGGATAAATAAACATCCATCTGAAAACGGAGCCACCTAACAAACGGGATCCTGTCTGCGTGTATACCATGGGCAGGGGGGGGAGGGTGAGTGCAAGCATCGTTATTTATTTAAATAGCGGTTATTTTGGTGAAGTGGCTCGCGCGATGTTCAATGGTTACAACTTCGTTAAGTCCTCCTCTCTACACTCCTCGGAACTAATTTCAAAGCCTTTCACGAGACACTCGCGTTGCCGCGGTTATTTTCAGTTTCATGATTTTCACTTCATCTTATGTAATCCCACGGCACTGTGCGCGCGTGCTTGGAAGGTTAATGAGACAAGTTCTAAAATTTACACGGACGTCAAATTAGCTAGCTTGTACACCGGCGTGACTGGGCATATAAGATAAAATTTATTTATTCCACTGCAATGATAGTGGTTAAAGTGACTTAAACGGTGTTCAAAGCTGGACGCTCATACTTGGAAATATCGAAAATTCCGCTTATTTAGCACTTGGCCAATCTAATGGACAGATTTCCCATTTTTTCCTCAACAAACTACCGCCACTGATTCTATTTACTTTTGTTATTAGTTAGCCTTTGAACTGGTGTTGAATTTATTAAACATTGTACTTTGAAAGGGTAGAAAATGGATTCGATGAACTGTGAACAACTCCAGTTCAAGACAGATTAATAACTACTAATAAAAAGTAATAATCACTAGTAATGATTACTAATAAAAAGTAAATAAAATCAATTGCAGCTCTTTGTTGAGGGAAAAATGGGAAATCTCGGCTAAGTGTTAAGCAATACAAATTTTTCAAAGGACCGATGCTATAAAACATAATGAACATAACGAACAACATTCTTCTTAAATTGAAATAAAAATTTCCAGGCAAACTGTATTCATTGACGAGAATTACATCTTTTTATGTACGAGAATAAAAATTAAAACGGTTACGCGTTCTTCGTCGCTGTTATTTCCGTAAGAAATCTTCTAGAAGATAACAGATCGAGCTGTTTCGTCGGTTATCGCGACGGTTAGGTCACTTTTTCCAATGGAAGGACACGTGTCCTGTTTTACAGCGTGAGATATGGGCGTCAAAGGAAGCAGCTAGCGACCTCGAGAAGCAACGTTTCTATTTAGGGCGGCCGATAGATGATAACCGGGCTCCAGGATGCAGCCTGATATAAAGCGGCGCGTGCGATTTAATTCCATTGAGATAGATGCCCATTCATGTCCGCGACACAGTTCATTCTTGCGTATTTCAATCGTCTACGCCGTTAACCCTTCCATTCTCGTATTATTAATATTTAATCCATACTAATAATATTTGATCCGAATAAAATTCCTTATCGCATCAAGGTGCTCTTAACATTTATCGAATTCGATCTGGCCACTCTATTTTACATTTAAAAGCAAGGAAGATCATTACAAATTTTTTAATTCAAATTATTTACCAAACTCTTTAGTCAATGCGAAAATTTGTTGACAAATTTTTCTCTCCAAACTTCAATTATCGTAAAAAAATAAAAATCTCATTGCAAATGACATTGTATATCCCACTTTGTCGGTGGGTTACAGATGGGTACGACCCTAATCTCAGGTAATATATGCATAAAAAAAAAAAAAATATTTCATTCTGACAAGCAACACCCTCACAATGCTTCGCCTCACTTTGTGGTGAATAAACTTGTCGATTCAGGAAACAGAAATCAACGAGAGATCAACCGTAGTGGCATCTATCTCCAGGTTTAATTAATTTCATGCTGATTAGGAACGTTTTTGGTTCGTTAATGTAATTGGGTCATTAGATAACGCTTTCGAAACCGTGGCTGCGAGCGCGGAGCGGACGAACGACGTTGATTACACGCTGGAAATAAATGAAGAAGAGGAAAAAAGAAAAGAAAACAGGATCGTCGTTGTCCGACGCCTCTGTTGATACGCGCCCTGTCGAAGTTACAAAACGATGACAGCACGCGTACGCGCAACGGTTACGTTTTACGTTGAACGATAAGAATTGACGATAGAATCGCGAAACTTTCGACAAAAGCGAGCCAAGGATTCTTCGCGGATGCTAGAGGAGTAGAGAGACGTTCAAGATGGCGTACAGTTATAATATAGAGGAAGTGCCGCCCGACGAAGTTCCCTGCGTGGAGCACGATATACGGCGAGCCAAAATGTTCCTTCAGAGACACAGCCCGGAGTCAGGTGATAGTCTGTGAGTTCGTGAATCGTTTAAGTGCAGAAGGTTACAAGGCAAAATCGTGGAAACTAATTACAGGCTACCTTCGACTTTCGCACATTTTTAAAAATTCAACTTTTTAAACTTCCTTCGACTTTCGCTCATTCTACTTTCGCACGTTTTTAAAAATTCAACTTTTTAACCCCCTTCGACTTTCGCACATTTTTAAGAATTCAACTTTTTAAGCCCCCTTCGACTTTCGTACATTTTTAAAAATTCAACTTTTTAAACTTCCTTCGGCTTTCGCTCATTCTACTTTCGCACGTTTTTAAAAATTCAACTTTCTAACCCCCTTCGACTTTCGCACATTTTTTAAAATTCAACTTTTCAAGCC
>JAOPTO010001007.1:0-166634 GCA_033822845.1 Tetrapedia diversipes
TTTTCCATTTGTAACGACATAAAAAAAACAAAAGTTCTTTTAGATGTGTAATAACATATAACTTTGATAGAAAAACTGCTTAAAGTACCATTTGGTAATGGTCCGCAGGGACCCAGGGGTTGGCCTTTTAGGGTTAGCCGAGGATTAAGAACCAACGTTGTACAGTAAAACCTGTTTTTGTGCGGTCCTTTTTTATGCGATTTGTTTTGTGCGATTTCATTTTTCTGTGATTTATTTTTATGCGGTATATGAATCTCAGCGGCGTTGGCACCAGTTTAATGTTTCCTATCAGTGTACATATACATATTGTGGAATTGAAATTTTATCTTCAAGCGACGAAGGCGATTTTGGACCAATTCGTCACAAGAAGATGCCCGTTTTGGATTACGAGGAGTGGCAATGAACTATTTAATGTACAATTTGAAAACTTCTCCATGTATGTGTACAATGAAGAATTAAATGTTTTTATAATTATTTCCGGTCTAATTTAATTATTTCATTTAATTGAAACCATCCTCTCATCTATTTCGTAAATAACTGATGTGTTTTCTAAGTGCGACATTTTTTATGCGATCTCTATCCGCTGCATAAAAAAATTTTAGGTATTATATCGTACAAAGTTGTTTATTATATGTAAGTATTTATAAAATTTCCAAATATTTTTTTGTACGATTTCTTTTATATGGTCCCTATCCACCGCACAAAAATAGGTTTTACTGTATTAACGAAACATTTTATTGGATAATTTTCTCAGCCAATTTGTCTTGCAGAATTTTGTTGCTCAACATTGTAGCTGGATACAATGATTTAATGAATTCCTACAATTCTATTTTGTGAGCACAATGCCAAAAAACAAAATTCGACAATGTAAATTAACCAAAGCATAATTACAAACAAATTATTATACTGAATTGACATTGGACCTTGATGGATTAATTCAATACTTTATACACAAGTTCACATTATTTAATTTTATTTTAAAACATTCTCATTTAAACGAGATCACTGAAGAAGTCCCTAAAATTCTTTTTCCTGATCATAGCCTTAAAAAACAAAATCCAGCAATTCGAATAGACTAAAAAAAAATTGCAAACGAAAGAATTGCATCGACAATTCTCAATAGCTAACCTAACTATCCTCGTTCCCTAGAGTATTGCTCTGAAATCGAGCCTCGTTTCGTGAAAATTTCGTTTCAACGTTCAGCGTGACGTCCCGTTGAAAGGGCGAGCCAACTGATCGTCGAAAGACCGTTCATCAAGGGCGAAGCTTTCGTTCCTTGGAGTACTCACGAAGTCGGCGCACGTCGCGAGAGTGCAGTTAAATGCGACTCAGAGCATGGCTCAAGGTCGCGTTGGGGAGGCATGCAACGTTAATGAAGTCTAGAGCAAACTCGTTCCGTGGAGAGTAATGGCTTCGAGAACGGGCGGGACTTTAATATACGAACTTCGATTGAACGATGGTTACTGATGCACGTGTAATTGGCCACTAAAGGAACCCATTTTTTTACGAGCATCGGGACTGGTGAATTCAATTAAACTGTTCGATAATCGTGGCTGTTTGTCAGAATTACGATTCGTCTGGTGTGTGCTTGTTTGGTGTTGAAAAATACTTTTCTTCTATATTTTTACTTTCTTCGGGCGAAGAATCCTTTTCGCGTTGTTCTCAGTGGATGGTACCTTTTTTTAAATTTAATTTAATAATATTATCTGACTATGTTTACGCTCAGTCAAAAGAGAACCGTTGCAAATCTTTTATTCATTTTTGTTGGAAATAAAATACGTCCTAACGAATAAACAAAAATCAATTTTCTCGAAGAAATATTCATGTAAGGTCGAGCTATGCGCAGAAGATGTTCTAGGAACGAGACAAATGTTTTACCCTTACCACGCTGTGTGTAAAAATTAGAGGGCCCTAACGAACTGTGTCCTTTAGCCTTTTCTATTCATTCGAGTTTTGCCTCTCGCTGCATAGAGATCGGGTTCAAAAAGGATATACCTTCCTTTAGAAACTGTTGTAATTAATGTATTCTTCGGCATCATGATGGAATACTGATTGTTTAAAATTGGCGCGCCACATATGTCGTAAGTCGTCTGGTGCTCGTTGTTTCGTCGCGGAGCGCCAGAGTGAAACTGTATTGTAAAACAAATGAGCAGTGATCGTGGTTCCGCAATGAGCGTTGCATGTGCCGGAAAGATGTAGAATAAGAGAATAATAAAGTATAGCTAATAATCATCAAATGTGATAAATCATTATTTCAATAATATCAACAGAAATAAAGTTTAGTAAATTCATTAAAAAGAAGAGTTATCTTTATTTCTTCCTTTTAATAGTAATTTTCAAAATCGTAAACCATATAATCGACTACCCACCTCTTCTTAACACATTGTATGCCGGTGGCACCTGAGGCATTTAAAACTTGAGCGCCAGCACAGTATCGACCGCATAAAGCCTCGACGCCGGCATAATTCGCTTGTTGACGACCAATGAGTAGGTGAAGAAAATATTTAAAATTTTATACATTATTGTAAAACACTAAAATTGGTTTGCATATTTATTATATGCAATTTAACGATAACGAAAAATAGAAACAAATAAATCGCCAAACAAAAGAATGTTGTATTATCGCAGACCCGGCACTAAAGCAACAGACTTCCAAACCCGCGTTTTCGCAGGGCCGGCGCTCAAGCGATAGACTTCGAATCCCGTGTTTTCGCGGGGCCGGCATACAATGTGTTAAGATGATAAAGCTTAAGGTCTTTTCTGGACTTTTACTCGACACGAAACCATTCTACATGGGCTATAATAAAACAAATTTGGGTTCTCAAAGTTGTATCACAAGGACCACTAGAATATCAAATGAATTCAGTAACCAGCTTGACTTCTTTGAGAGCAGTCTGAGCCAATTTAAAAACTCCTCTGTAATAGTTGTTAAGTATCATAATGTACAATGATTTTCTTTTTTCTTTTCGTTTTCCGAATTATGTAAAATATCTTTGTATGAAACAAAAGGACTTAGTAACCCGTAAATACCCAGCGACTACAATATAAAATCAAAATATACAGAGAAAAAAGTAAAATATATGCCACTTGCACAGGAAATAAAAGGAATTATGGATCTAAGAAAAAGTAATAATACTAATAGGCATCATCCCAAAAACATTCATACAGAATTTACAAGTACTGCAATTATTAACATACATACACTCACACATTCAAAAAGCAGTCATTCTTAACACATCTTGCGCAGGTGTTTTCTCGCCAAACTCTCACCAGGAAACAGACGATCTTTTCTAATTTGTGCGCAAAATTATTTCTGCACAAAATAACTGTAGTCGACCTAGCGCTCATGTGTGTCCAACCTTATTGTAAAAGGATTACAAAAGCCTACCGATAATAATAATCCATCAATAATTCTTAAAAAACAACTTTTGTCGTTACTCATGCTCGACTAGCAATCAGCACAAAACGACTTTAGTCGCTTTCTGTGCAAGATGTGTTAACACAACAACAATAGCAAGAAAATTCCTACAATAAAAATACTGGCATGAACTTTACACAACCCGTTCATGCTGATCACAAATAACAGAAAAATCCTTTACGAATTCACTAGGATAATAATAATAATAATAATAATAACAATAACAACAATATGAACGGATACAACGTATGCAGTTTTAGAACAGTTTTAGACAGTGTGACAAACTTGAGCAAAATTGTTCTCATATTTTTGTGTAAAGTTAACGCATGAAAATTATATTTAATAAATGATATCTTTGAAATAAAATATAATTAATTAAAATTCTGATAAAATGTATGCAGATGATAAATGAAGCTCTTGGTCCACGCAATTTTTCATAAAGCCTCAAACTCTCGCGGCAGCGTTTACGCGGGACACTCTATACACGTCGTTCGTGGCCTGTTAAAAGAAAGAATTTCTGTTCAACGAAATGTTTTCCTAGCCACATTTCTCGGACACAAATAGAAAGTTCTTTCTTCCGCAGCTACTAATTTGCTCGTCTTCGCGCGGAAAACACATTCCTTCCAATGAAACGATGCGTCGAGTAGGCGCCTCGTCGAGCAAAATAAACGACCCTCCCGAACCCATTATTCATCGTCTCGATCGGTGGTTGTCAAAGGGGTAACAGCGTTTGTTTTCTTTGCGCCGTTATCGACAGCCGTATTCGTACACTTTTATTTGGTGCACGCGTTTATAAATACCCCGCGACGATAAGCCCGAGGAGGCAAAAGAACAGGCGATTAGATTACCTCGTGTGTGGACGAGTTTTACACGAGGATCATCGGATGCTTCGTATCTCCCTTGACAATGACGCGTTGTCGCAGCCCTCGACTTTGCTTCGAACAGCTGTGATCCTGTTTTACTGCCACGTGCTATCGCACATACTTGAGGGACGATAGATCTTTATAGTAAGCCTTTGTTGGGTGTAAGAGAATGACATTTTACAATTAATAATAATAATAATAATAATAATAATAATAGTAATAATAATAGTAATAATAATAGTAATAATAATAGTAATAATAATTACTACTACTACTACTACTACTACTACTACTACTACTACTACTACTACTACTAATAATAATAATAATAATAATAATAATAATAATTTAGGATTTTAGGATTGATTGTGAATTGGTATTAAAATGCTGGTATTAACAATGATAAACTATTTATTACTAGTTAACACAAACTCTCAAAGAGACAACTTTGAACAATACAAATAATTCACGAGAAGTGTTGAAGTGCTTGCAAAGGTGGCTGGCTGCTAACTAACTTTTTGGCATTCGCGTTTTTGGCTGCCGCCGAAAATGGGACGCGATAAAAAAGTTCCAGAAATCTGGGAAGGGGCCAGAGAAAATCCCTGGGGCTACTCCCCTATGACAGCCCGACGATTCCGCGCGGTGCCGGCAATAATGGTCAGTACGCTAATTTGTTGGCTCAGGTAAAGGGACGGTTATACGTACCCTACAATGATAATAACAACAACAACAACTAAGCAGGTAAAATGTGAACGGTTCAGCAAGTGTAGGTATATAAATTCATGACACTTCAAATGTATCAGATATTTGTCATATGTATGGTTGTTCAAAATATTTTTCACAAAAACATGATTTCAGAACCATTTAAATCAATGCTGAGGACCCTGTGCCCAGTAATTACTGATACATACTATATTGTTTTCTTAGAATGTGTGTTCTACTCATGGCCTCCAACATCCACTCGAATCTTGATAACAACCTCTTTAACACGGAAACCTCTACGAAACGAAAATTTCGTTCATTCCCTTCCGGAAACCTACATAAGTCGAAATAAATTTACTTTAAGTGGAATTATTTGCCACATATTTACATACTACATTCTTTACCTCTGCAATTCGAATTTAGAGTAGCCAAACCTCTATAAGTCAAGGTTTCTTCCTTATAAGCCAAACCTTTATTATCTCTGCCTCTATAACTTCGAAGCTATAGCGTTTTTTGACTGTTTCAAAAAATGTATATCAAATTACGCAGGTGTATATCAATTACGCAAAGAAGAATGATGCATTCATCCTTAAAAATTTACTTTTTCTTTTTTCTTCAAGCCTTTACAATTGTAGAATTAATCGAATTTTTGTACGGTAAATCACTCTTACTCGAAAACTGCAGTAAATCGAAGATCAACTCAAATATTTTAGTTTTTCCCTCAAAATTCGAGTTAACGAGGTTCGATTGTGTACTTAACACGTTCCCTGTCATCAACTGAATTTTTTTCATTAAGAAATAAACAGATAAAAGTAGCTACTGATATTGTTATTAAGTGCTGTTTAACACCGTTTGCAATATTTTGTATTATTTTGATAGTTACTGGTACCAAAAAATACTTTTTTATCTCACAAACAAACAGTATGATATTTAGTAAAAGAACAGCTTCGCAGGGAACGTGTTAATCGAGTTGTTATCCATGTCGTAACGATACTCGGAAACGGTGCGAATCGAAAGAAAGGAGAAAGAAAAACTGGAGACAGGAAAGGGGGAACCGGACGAAAGATGGCAAGGTCCGTGAGTCACCGGCTGTTTTTCGCATACCGAATGACTAAAATGACTCTAAATCCGGAACAGGCGTGTCCTGCGTGAAACGACGATGAAATGGAGACGAAACACGCTAACGAGGCTTGACCTCTGTCTCCTTTTCCTGCTCGTTTTCCCTCCTTTCTTTCGCGCGGCACCAACGGAACCCGGTCGATCATGATTCACTAAGCCGACTAAATGTGGCGCAGAAGACAGGCTTTGCGTAACGTCTGCGGTATCCCTGCGCGTTCCCTTTCGAAACCGAGGCAGATGCGATTGTTTACTCGGATTCGAAGAAATTCCAGGCCGGAACACGGCGTAATGTGCGGCTTTCTTGGCCACATATCTTTATACGGCGTGGCCGCGTCATTAATAGCCTGTTCACGAGGGAACAAAGGTCAACCGGACTGTCGATTACGCGAACAAGATGATTTATGCGTTGCACGAATCTGATAGCGATCCTTGAGCGGAAAAGTTGTTCGACGTCGCTGACAAGAACACGAGCAAATAGGTTAGGTCAGAAGTTATCGGTGTTTCAGGTAGGTAAACACTAATTATTATCGTTAGTACACTGTACATCAGTACAGTTCTTGTGAATATAGCAGAATATTTGAAAATTTACACACCCTACGCTGAACTTTCTGTTGAAGCCATTGGGTGGGTATTCTCATTGTAAAATGAAGAATTTTTAAACAATTTTTATTATGGTTTTGTACTGCTGAAAATTTGTAAGGCGTGCCTAAGTCGAAAACATTTACTTGTAAAAGTGTGGGTCGTATACACCCCACGCGGTCTAAACGGAAAGTCTTCAAAAAACAACACTATAGTACGATTTACATCATAACAAGTGCATTTAAACGAAGGTAAAAATGATGTTGTGCTCTGAAAAATAAATAGTCAAAGTTTTTAGCGAAACGAGTACCAAAATTCTAGCAAACCAGTAAGTATATTGTATCCCTTCGCAACGAAACGGTTAAGCGATATTAAAAAGAAAAAGGTTTGACCAACGGTCACGACCGAAATTTTCGTTCTCAGATGTTAGATATCGCTTGTACACGGCTTCTTCCTCGTGGAAGAAGACACGGGAAGGGGAAGAGGATCCCGTGCAACAACGTCACTGCACGAAGAACAAAAGAACGAAGAGGCTCCAGGATCCGGTCCCTCTGATTAACATGCACTCGATGGCTCGACCGTGTTAATTATTCCGGTTTTATACGCGATTTTAGCGGCTACCACCGAAAAGTGCAGCGGCGCGTGCAACCGAGCGTGTTCGAGAGTGTGTACGCAGCCTCGTGTAAATTAACTATCGATACAATGGCCGGCGAACGGCCTCCCCCCATTGTTTTTTTTACTTCTTCCTCTCTTTCTCTCTCTTTCTCCTTCCCTCCGTTTAATCGAACCAGCGCGCACAGAGAACGTCCGTTCTCCCGCCTGTTCGAGAGACGGCGAGCATGCAAATTCGGGGATTCGCGTGCGATTCCACGCGAAAGGGTTGAAAGTGCAGCGATTTCAGCGAGATCCAGGGGGAGAACACGGGGATTTCACGGTTGGATTGCACGGAAAACATCGAAACGATTCTGCGATGATGGTGCAACGATACATAAAAGCGATGAAGGGGATGAGGGTGCTTCTCGATGCTTCGTGAAACTTATCTTGCCACGTCGAGGAGGCTGAGACGGTTACACGTTCCTCCGTGATGAAGTTTTCCATGACTCCGGTTATCCAACAGAGAGATCACTGTTTCGAAGGGTTTTTTAATCACTCTGATTGTCTCATCAGCCTCTAGCTGCTGTAGGTTGCACCGTAACGATGTAATTAATAGTTGACGGACTTGCAGAGGAAGCAAAAGAAACGAGAGGTAGGATGAAAATTGCGTACGCGTATTTGCGATATGCAAAATAAGAAAAAGTGGGACAGAAGACGAGCTTCGTTAAAGGTACGGGACAAATTGTTCAAGGAGGTGGAGTTGACGAAGAACGAGTCACCAGGAGCCAGGAAACGGAGGTTGGACGGGGCCAGAAGGAAAACGAAAAGAAAACATATTATAAAAGCGTAAAAGCTGAGGGAACGCTCGATAAAGTGGAAGATTACTGCGCAGTGCGTATCTGGCAGAAGTTGAGATCACAATTTACATAACAAACATTAGTTATTTATTATTTCGAGATGAATTTTATCCCGAAAGGAGCATCGACGGGGTGTCACGAACACCAAGCTGATGTGCACCACCATTTTTTTATGATGCACCATTTTCGAACGTAAGAAACGATCACACAGATTAATTGTGAGGATCGCGATGAATTGCCGATGAATTCGTACGCGTTCACAAGAATACTGCGTGAAACACGATTTTCGCGAGAAAACTCGTGAACTAGCAGAAAAGTGCAAGGCGTCACGGCGCCGGGTAACTGAGCGAATCGCAGATGGCTGCCGGAGACCTACTAGCCCACTTCCGCCCAGTTCGCTTCATCCCCTTGCATCGCTGCACCCTGCTGCATCTTGCGTGACGTCATTGCCCACCCCCGACCACCCGCGACTGCAGAGGCTACCCCTTCTGCAGCGCTACCACCACCCTCCACCCTCGATCCCCCTTGCGTTTCTCTCTCGTCCTGCCCGAGTCGACTCGACTCGGCTCGGTTCGGTTCCCCGCCCCTCTCTGTCCTTCGTGTTCGCTGCACTCCCAGTGGAAAGTGCATTCTGTCGAATCGATGGTGGTTCGTGGACCGACATCTTGGATTTGAATTTTATGGCGTCGGTGATGGGCGAGTGCAGCGAAACAATTACGGTTAAGGATATGTTTTGCGATTTTATTTATTCTCAGTTGGGTTTGTAATTACACGACAGAATCATTGTTCTTCTTTGCAAAAATAAAAATTTTTGAAACTGTAAAATAAACGAAACAAATAACACGGATTTTTAGAAGAATCTGGAATATTTAAAAGTAGCTAAATATTTAATTAAAAATTTGCGATTTAACAATTGTGTCATTATTTTTTTAGAACTATAATATGTATGTAATAATCAGCATCGCATTCTTATGTACGGATACAGATTGAAATTAATGATTTAAAAGTAAAAAACTATTTTGCGAACTGATAATAGCATCTGAAGTACTGATCATTGTTGACTGTTAAATAATTATTTCACTAAAAATAAGAGACTGTAATTGGAAGAATGGGAGATCGAAAAGTTACAACTAAATGAGTTACAATTTTAATCATATTTTTATGTTTAACTGTATTTTTCTTTCCTTGCTTGGGCCAAAAGTTGACGATTTTTAACCCTTTGCTTTCGAAAGGCGATTCTCTATCTTAAAAAATTTCGAAGTGCAAAACACGGAAATGAATTAAACCAAAATTTTGCTCGCTTTAACATTTATTTAACTCAGACAAAAACCACAGAGACTTTTAAACACAATTATTTGCGTTCGGAAATTGGCAAAATTGCTATCGTTTGATTGTCATCAGTCGCCTTTCGAGTGCAGAGGGTTAACACTGTCCTCTACTTGAAAAAGTAAATGCCATATATTATGAATCGTAGCTGAGCCTAACGATCCACCAGCATCCTCTTAAGGTGTATTAATATAGGAAAATTCTATAAAATGATTTTAGTAGAACGAAAGATGGAATTCAGGTGTGAAAAAATAAAAGTGAAGTGATTAGAATATTAATCAGAGTATATTTAAAACAATTTAACCGTAACAACTTAAACGACTTTACAACTTAACAACTTCAACGTTTTTACTTCCTTCAGAATCACTCTCTTTCTACGTTCACAGTCAAACTCTTTCTGTCCTCACCGTCAAACACTTTCTGCTATGCGCTCGCATTTTCCCTGTCATATATTCTTCCAAATACTCGTTTCCTTTTATTCTAATTGTCAACCTTTCTCACTCAATTCATTCGGTCACGACTACTCAAAATTTCTCAGTCGCACAAGTTCTCATCTTTCACCCCTTAGAAACATTCGAGCCCAAACATTCTGCGTTCACACGACAATCATCCAACTCAAGTACTCTTCAGACTTTCCCAAACTCGCAACCTCTCGATCGCATTCCTACATTCATTTCTAATGATTTTGTGAAAGTATTCGTTAATCAGTGTGACTAACGGTCTGTGGAAATGCAGTTACATTTGTTTACAAAGCAAATAACATTCGAAGTGAATAATATGGTGTTTGAGTTGTGATAACGTGCACGCGTCGCGATAAGAGAGACTACAAAAGTTCAATGAAGCATCGAGCGGAGGCGCCACCTTACAGAAACCTATTTTAATGCTGACTCCACACTGGTTGCAATTGTTCGCAAACTGTTACTGTCATCATATAAATATGCACTGAAATTTTCGTTAATCAAAGTGTATTCAGCTTGCGAACAGTTACAAGACCTATTTGCTTAGTGATTCATAGATGTTTCGCTGATGAGACACACTTTGAGTTCACGAATAGAAAATAGTGTTCGTAATTCACTGTTCGCTGTTCGTAAGTGTCAACATTGACAGTTTCGAAGTGAACGTCATTAACCCTTTGTCTTCTAATGACGAGTCATGCATGGTGTAGGTTATAGATTAAATATAACAAAACTGTGCGATACTTGTAAAAAAAATAAGTTTTTGTTTTAATTGTAGCCTTTGTTCATAATTTGTTTATAGTAATTTATATTAACCCTTTGAACGCTGAATATTTTCGACCTAAGTGCTTCGCATGGACGGCGCGTTGTTAGCGGTTGCAATTGCTGGAGAGGGAGTTTTGTTACTTGTACACTGACAATCGCATTGCAGTAAGATCGCAAAAATTGACAATAGCATACATTCGTCCATGGTGCATTAAACGCATATATGCACCCATAGCATACAAAAGGTTAACGCCGTAAATGTGTGTGACCACTGAAAAAGTCATAAGACGAAGAAAATAAAAATTGACAACCGCATATATGCATCCGTAGTCCCTACGAGCAACTTTCTTTAGACGCATATATGCGTCCATAGTCCCTACGAGCAACTTTCGTCAGGCGCATATATGCGCCCATAGCACTCAAAAGGTTAATGATTAATTCTTTTAATCATAATTTGTCTGTGTCATATTTAAATATTGTGTAACTGATGACAGTATTAATGTAGTAGATAGCTAACACTAACGTATGACAAGAAAAAAGATACGCCTTCACCAGTGAACAATTTGTGAACTCTGTTGCTGTTCGCAAACTGTCTAGAACTCTTTAGAACCATTAATGATTAATTTAAGTACGCTTATTTAAATGTTACAGTTATGAACGATTCAAGAACAGAAAGCGAACATCTACGCGAGCACTGTTTCTAGGAAATCACTGTTCGCGAACAGTTTGCAAACGCTAGTGGAGTAGGTGATTTAACATTAATTTATATTATCCGTTTAAACACGTTTCGTTTCCAACAAATTCAGCTGGTGAAACGAACAAAGATATAGTTCTCTCATTTACATAAAGTTGCAGTTCAAACATCTTCAGACATTATCGAGAACAACATTTTGGCTGATGCGATGCTGTTTCACTGAAGCGTTATAAGCTGAACCGAGTTTGAACTGTAGGCAATTTAAGAATAGTTCTGATGGCCCGGGTATTAACCCGTTGCCGCAAATGACGTCTATAGCCGTCCGATCTTTGTCGATATGTAGACAAATGACGGCTATAGCCGTCGTGCACATTTTAATCAATAAAAGAAAAGAACAGCATTAGTACGAAGTGTACTAACACATACATTGGCTAATTATTGAATAACACATCTAGAAAAAAAGTTATATAGCATGTCCAGACAGCATATTAATTGCTTTTTTATGCGGTTATTATTCTACTATTTTATAAGCAAAGTTACTTACGAATGATAATTTTGTTTTAAACTGATTTTCTTGTGTTAAGATTACACCTATTTACTCTCTTTTATTCATAGGAATCATTTTGAATTAGTAAAACAAATGCTGTATAGCCGTCACGATGGTCATAGCCGTCATTTACTCTGGGAAGAGAAAAAATGACATGACGAGCAAATGACGGTTATAGCCGTCGAGAATTTTTTTGGAAAAACTGTAGCCAAATGTGATAATTTTCACTTTCAAACATACAACTTACACTAGATTCCATCTGGCAGTCATAAACAATTGAAAAAAAAATGTGTTTCTGTGATCATCAAATTAAAAGCGTGCGGCAACGGGTTAAACAGCTGGTTGTCCGGACAAGGACCAGGTTGATGAGGCTTACGGATCGCTAGGTCGTTTGTAAAAATAAAGGGTCGCTTCATAAACCTGGTCACCGAAGGAAATGTGGACAGCCGATGTCCTAGGTGCAAAAGCGTCACCGAAGTTTGCACGGAGTTGGGACGTTGAAGGCGTGCATTTTTTTTTGAAGGTCTTGATTAGCAAAAACAGGAACCACCTATTAGGCCAGAGACAAGTAAACAGGAAGCCTCGCGAGAGGTATCAGTCGTTGTCTTAGAAAGAATTCCGAGAGTAGTTTGTGTAACCCCTCGGTCATTTTGATACACAACGGATATTTTTCGTTTGAACCGGATCGTATTGGGTACAGAATGAGTTCGAACGGATAATATAAATCGACGTTTGGACATCAGTGATAGTAAGCTGTTTCGCAGCCGCCCATGCGTTCCATCTTTGATTTTCACGGTAGCCCAGATCGAACGTTCGCCAGGGGGTCGAGTCAGCTCGTTTTAATAAAATGTAGATCATCGGGCCGCTCATTGTGATTTAAGTCGCTTCCCTGAGGGAAATTATACCGTCAACGATATTTCAAGCGCACGACCTTTCCGCCACCGTTATTTATACGTTCCCCAGGCAGCCACTTGGGACTCGCCAGGTTCCTCCCACGGTAACTCAAACAGCGTCCCGATCGACGGTGACGGTCCCTCGAAAACCGTTCCCCATTAACTGCACGCCAGTGATTCCCACACGGTTCCACCAATCGTGAACAAGTTACCGGATTAAAGCGTAAAATTTTCACGCTCGTCGAATAGGCGGTGGAAAGTTTATTGTTGTAGCATCGCATTGACTAATCAGGATTTCGCGTGATTAGCTGCCCTCGGAAGCTGGTTTTTAAATTTTGAAATCTAAGAAGAGGTTATCTCGCCTTGCGTAAAAGTTATATGTCTAACTCGTCCCGTTTATCATTAGTCTATTCACTCAAGTATCATAGAAACTGTTGATGTATTTCTAACAAAAATTGAGCGGTTTCGAGGGGTATATATTAGGTCGAGTCATAAGTAACTTCCGATGCAGCTAAGTAGAATCTATTGTTCGTATCTACCCGCTATGAGTTACCATGACAAGAAGTTTTTGTTTTCACTATATAGACGAGGCTTTAGTTAGTCTTTTATGAACTGTTTTGTGCGATACGCGTTACGTTAAACTGTTTTTTTTTAATCTCTGAAATCGAGAGTTATAAAGTACATATTCGTCATGTAATGCATCGGGAATTTAAACAAGGCAATAGTGCTAAGGCGACAGCTGAAAAAATATGCAGTGTGTATGGTGAAGACTAATAACTGATCGGGCAATTAGAAATTAGTTTACAAAATTCTGTTCTGGAGATACGACCTTAAAAGACGGACTGAAGGCGGGACGTACTTCCGACTTTGACGACCATCTTTTAAAAGCAATATTGGAGCAAAATCCACGTCAATCAATAAGAGGTATAGCAGAAAGGTTGAATACATCACAATCAACTGTTAACCGTCACCTGGAGAAATTAGGGAAAGTCAGCAAGTTAGGAGTATGGGTAGCTCACAATCTCAGTGAACAGAATAAAGAAGATCGCATATCAATCGCCACAAGTCTGCTCTCACGGGTAAAAATTAAGCCTTTTTTAAACAGGATTGTAACAGGCGATGAAAAATGGGTTACCTATGAGGATATAGTCCACAAAAGGCAGTGGCTTGATAAGGATCAACCACCCCTATCAGATCCGAAAGCAAATATCCATGGCAAAAGATTTTATTGTGTGTATGGTGGGATTGTCAAGGAATAATTCACCACGAGTTGTTGAAGTTAAATTTAACGATTACTGCAGATAGATACGTTCAGCAGTTGCAAAGAGTGCAAGAGAAACTCCATGAAAAGCGTCCTACACTCGTCAATTGCAAAAACGTTATTCTTTTACACAACAATGCGCGACCACATACAGCAAGGGTGACACAAGAAAAAATTCTTCAGCTTGGATGGTCTGTTTTACCACATCCACCTTACTCCCCGGATCTTGCCCGAACAGACTACCACATTTTCTGTTCTTTATAAAACTTTTTGAATGGAAAAACCTTCAATTCTGAAGAGCAAGTCAGGCAGGCTGTCAAAAATTTCTTCCAGTCCAAACCAATCACATTTTACAAGGAAGGAATTGATAAACTGCCAGGAAGATGAGAGAAGGTTATATATAATAGTGGTGAATACATAATAAATTAATATAATTTTGTTATTTAATGAGAGCAAAATAAATATCTGATAAAAAAACGGAAGTTACTTATGACTCGACTTAATAGTTCGATGTAATTCTTATTTCATTATAATTAATTCTATTCTAATTCTACTATTTATTTAATTGTAATTCTTATTCCTTAAATGGAATCATAGAGGATATATCAAAGTCAACTCTGCTGTTTTTTTTAAATAGGATCATGCATTTCTTAATGCATTAATCGATGCAGCTTGATACTGCCTACAAAGAGCTGCAAAGTCGCTTACGAAAAGAATGCCAATTAGTTTAAAAGATATTTTAATTGTTATAGCTTCTATCAATATTTATTACATTACGCTACGTTAACTCTTGCAATACAAAAGAAAGAATGCTTTATGATATCGTATTAGTACTTTCAATAAATTAACTATCTGCTATAAGTAATTTTAATGTGCAACCTTTAATAAACACGTATATGAAATAGACAAAATTTTTGTAAGATGTTTTCACCTTTTTATAATATAAATATAAGAAACTTTTATTGGCTCATTTAACAAAAGAGACTTGATATTGCAATCGTTAGTTTACCTAACATCTACTAAGCTGTTTTTAATAGCTACCCTCAGTAATTTCTGTTCACAGTTGGCAAGTATTCTGACAAATCGCGAGATACCTAGATGATTCCTCTTCACCATTTCACTCACCCTTTCTACACTTCTCGCGACCCACGCGCGTTGCCTACGTACCGAGCCAGCTCTTGCGATTCGACGCACGCGTGTATTCGTGCTCGTACATAGGGCAGAATACGCAATGGAAGAAAGAGACGAAAACCCCAAATAAAAAACAGAGAGACGCACACGATGGTGTTCCTCCAATGTTGTTCCTAATGAAACTGGCAGGCCCGTGAGCGCGATATAGAGAGGCCAGTTTCGCGTGCAAGGGAGGTGATTTACGACGGGCCGCGTGTGTTTTAAGCCGGTTGCATACGGTAGAGCGGAATGTGCGCTTTTTATGGGCAGAAAAGAATGGGCCAAGTATAAAGGCATCGCGATGCGAAACCCATTGAAATTCACCGGGCCTTTATGCGTGTACGCCACTATGCTCGGACTCTGCAGCCTAGCTTCGCCTGCCACCGGTTCCCCGTGCTACCCGGGCCCCCTTTCGTGGGACTGTCGGGGGGCCCGTTGCGCATCACCGTAACGCGTGGTCCTGTAGGGGAAACCGGTACGCGTGTACGCAAAGCGCGCACCGAGACCAGATATCTGTACGTTACGTAGTCATACAGTCCGTTGCATAAGTATTCGTCCACTTGTATCGTTCGGTATAGTATACAGGGTGTTCGGACAGCCCTGGGCTTAAATTGAAAGAGTAACTCCCTGAGACATTCTAAGACGAAAATCAAGAGTAACGATTTTTCGTTTGAGGCTTTGTTTACGAGTTATAACTAGTTAAAGATATCGTTTAATCCGGACCGTTCGACGCCCTGTATACAGCAGCGGACAAAAGTTTAAGTCGAGAGGACAATGTAGAACATAGTTTTATGGTCTGCAAATATTATCTGTACATTCATTTTTATTGTTATTATGGTAGAACACTTTATTGATTAGCACAGAATGCAAATTTTGTTTATCATGCTACTCCTTATAAATTAATTAGTTTTATTTCGTTAACTCTTTAGTCTTAAACTTTTGTCCATTTCTGTATATTTATTCTTCTTTCCGTGAAGTTTATAATGCAACTGATCAGTTTTCGAAATCGCTGAAAGAAAAAAGTTTTACTCTTTCATTCTGTCGTTGTTCCGTTTTTGATGTTGGTTTTGATACTATTTGATACAGCAGCGGACAAAAGTTTAAGTCGAGAGGACAATGTAGAACATAGTTTTATGGTCTGCAAATATTATCTGTACATTCATTTTTATTGTTATTATGGTAGAACACTTTATTGATTAGCACAGAATGCAAATTTTGTTTATCATGCTACTCCTTATAAATTAATTAGTTTTATTTCGTTAACTCTTTAGTCTTAAACTTTTGTCCATTTCTGTATATTTATTCTTCTTTCCGTGAAGTTTATAATGCAACTGATCAGTTTTCGAAATCGCTGAAAGAAAAAAGTTTTACTCTTTCATTCTGTCGTTGTTCCGTTTTTGATGTTGGTTTTGATACTATTTGATACAGCAGCGGACAAAAGTTTAAGACGAGAGGACAATGTAGAACATAGTTTTATAGTCTGCAAATATTATCTGTACATTCATTTTTATTGTTATTATGGTAGAACACTTTATTGATTAGCACAGAATGCAAATTTTGTTTATCATGCTACTCCTTATAAATTAGTTAGTTTTATTTCGTTGACTCTTTGGTTTTACATTCTTGTCCGCTACTGTAAGTACGGTGTCCATATTCCTTTGGGAAAACAAAGGACATATTGAAGAAAATAAAAAAATACCTTATAAAATTCATCAGCTTATAACGTTTATTACGAAAATAGTAGAATACAATAATGCATACATTAAAATTTTAAACAATCTTAATTATTACACGTATACACACATTGTGAAAATTTAAATCACATTAATTTTGATAATTTTCAGTAGAATTAATTTTTTTTAATAGCGCCGGTTCAAACTTTAAGAAGTCATAAAATTCCATACACTTCATTTGAAAGTTGTATTTGACAGAAAAACATGCTTCCTTTAACGTACTTACCTTTAACTTTTAACAAAAAGCCTATTTTAGAAAATAAATAAAGTTAGAGGACACAGCAGTGAAATAAAGGACTTTCCTCTTAAATAAACGACGTAAGGTCACCGTATATTTAAGTAAAGGAGAGAAAATCCATGAGTGTATAAAACTTCGATGAAAAGTGCAAAAGTTTATTTGTATAAACATAGAGTAAGTGAATGTTTCTAGAAATCGTTGATCGTAATTGCATGATTGTATTATTATTACACACCCTAAACACGATAGGTAGACGAATACTTATGCATTCGACTGTATACCTATGCAGGTATATACACGCTTGTGCATCGGTGTACGAGCATGTGCACAGGTCAAAATGCAGCCCCTGGCTGCACTGTGAATAAGACCGGGAACCCATTCCCAGGATGCCTTGTTGGATCGTTCGATTTAATGCTTCGCGAGCCCCTGAGCGGGATTCTGTCACTTTTCGCTAATGAGGTTGGCACGTTTTACGACGGGATTATCCGTGGATAAATTTGCCTTCTCGATGCATCGGGGGCTAAACTCTGGACAGGTGGATGGTGTAATAAGTTTGCGAAACGGTGCTTTAACAACTTTATAAGGTGAACCTTAAAGTATGTGATATAGCCGTGGTCACTGTAAAGCTTCAAGAGCGAGTTTTTGAATTCGAAGAACCTTCAGGAGCTACAGGAGTATTAATAGGTTTTATAGGAATAAGACTTCTAAGACTATCTAAAGGAGTAAGGTATAAGAAAAAAAAGGGATAAGACTATCTAAGTTTCTGAAACTATAATGTAAATGTGATACTAGCAGAATTACTAATTCCTGGAATTGTATAATTTCGATCATATAATTTACGTATTTGTACTATCAGTTACAATAATAATTAATATTAATGTCTCTGCCTCTTAGTAATATGTATAATAATTTATAGAAACAAATTAAAGTTAACAGTACTATAGCTCCAGGATAATAATTCACAGGAACAAATTAAAACTAGTAATATTAGAATTTTAGTAATAGCTATTTATTATTATTAACACACTAATAATATTGATAAGGATTTAAATAAAGATTAAATAAAATGAATGTGTATTAGTAGTATTCTAATTAAAATAGTTACAATTTTGTTTATTTTATTTTGCAATCATTTTTGCGGATTACAAAATAATTGGCAACGCGTTACTACATTTGTTGGTTTTGTGTGAGGTAATTAACAAGCTTATACTTATACTCAATAACGACACTTTATATATTATATACAACTGGTAGGATACAACTGTTCCCTTTGATTACTGGCACAAAAGTGAAGCAATGACAAACTAATACTAAAGAAGACAATAGAGTCATTACCAATTATCGGTAGATGTCGCGCGTAGTATTCTAAATTACATATTCCAACAATATTTCTACCATAAGCCATGGAATCTGTAATAGAATCTTCAAAATATTTTATACCGACGATAAATAACTCGGGATAGACGATGTTGTAAAAGGATTCTTTCACGATTGGAGCCGATCAGAGTCGATACAGCGGGAAGAGGCATCTGCGTGCACCATACGCATTAATACGAGCGGGTCAGCCAAAGTTATGGCCGGGCGCCGGTGCAGCATGTGTCACAGAGTTACTATATTTTATAGCCATGAATGGTTAAAGCTTCTTTCAGCGGAGAGGAGATGCACCAGGTCTATCTTTATTCCACCGGGCTGGGGCCATAAAGGAACAGGGTGCGATTTCGCGAACCCCGCCATAGAAATCTGGACCAGCGAGGTCGAGGGTATACATCTGCGGCTCTGACTACTCGTCGCATGGATTACAGAGGGTCGTGTGCATAAGTAGTTCTACACACTTCTACAAACGTGCTCTTTGAGGCTCGTGTACTCAGGTTTCTTTTATCCCGCTGGTAAACCCGATTTACGTGCGACCTCCACGTGCAAAAATAGAAAGTGTTTTTGTGTTTTTGGGAATGCAGTTTTTCGACTTGCATTCGTGCTGTTTACAAACGTTTTACAAACGTTTCAGAATACAAAAATTGAAAGCGTTTTTGTGTTTTTGGGAATGCAGTATTTCGACTTGTATTCATGTTGTTCGCAAATTTTTCACAAATGTTTCAGAATGCAAAAATAGAAAGTGTTTTTATGTTTTTGGGAATGCAGTTTTTCGACTTCCATTTCTGTTGCTCACAAACTTTTCACAAACGTTTATGAATGTAAAAATAGAAAGGAGTTTTTGTGTTTTTGGGAATGCAGTCCTTCGACTTGCATTCGTGCTGTTTACAAACGTTTTACAAACGTTTCAGAATACAAAAATTGAAAGCGTTTTTGTGTTTTTGGGAATGCAGTTTTTCGACTTGTATTCATGTTGTTCGCAAATTTTTCACAAATGTTTCAGAATGCAAAAATTGTAAATATTTTTGTGTTTTTGGGAATGCAGTTTTTCGACTTCCATTTCTGTTGCTCACAAACTTTTCACAAACGTTTCTGAATGTAAAAATAGAAAGGGGTTTTTGTGTTTTTGGGAATGCAGTTTTTTGACTTGCATTCATGCTTTTCACAAACTTTTTACAAGCGTTTTAAAATACATGGGTATAACTTCAGGGATGGATTGTTAAACTAAATTTTTGAACACGTTATACAGTAAATAGAAAATAAGCAATTTGCAAGTATGAATGTTTTTATTTACTTGGAAGCTTAAATAACTAATAAGAAAACTGTAGTACAAAAATAAATTAAACACTTTTGGATTGTAAACGTTTAAGTATGTGCCGTGGGTATTATGAATTCTAACTCAAGGATTTAAGAAAAATAAATTTTATTTATTGAATTTCACTGAAATGAGCCAAATCATAAAAGAAACGTAGATTGTAAACAGCATTATTAACTTATAACATTTTTTTAGTCAGCAGCGCATATGTTTACATGTGTGACGCAGTTTGTATTCGAATAATCCATCATTCGATTATCCAGAATTCGGATAATCGACGTTCTATTGTATCGTAAACCTTGTTGACTTCCCGTATGTCGATTTACGAAGCAGTTTTAGATCGACGAGCACATACAGGCTGCTTAAGCAGGAAATCGTGCAGCGCAAGCTGACCCATATACCTACTACTAGTCGCAGATGCTCAGCCCTTGCACTCGGGGCAAGTTCTGCCTAATTTGAATTTTAAAGGCTGCATTTTATTAGGCCATTCCAAACAGCCCGCTCTTTGTGCTCGCTTCCTCGCTTCCTGTTCATAAAACCTTATGACATAGTAAATCAATAGAAATAGAAGAGATCGTTCGCTTTAGTTATTGAAATATCGAGTAATCTGAAAACATTAATAGTCTCAATAATTCGTCAAAAAGATTGTATTACAGTAATTGTAAGTTACCATTCCTTTTAGAATCTCGTATTTTTGTTAAATAACCTATGTTCGTATTACATTTTGTTCTTATTTAGGTTCGTTGAATATACTGATGGAGTTTCACGATTAAAACCGGAGACATCCTATGTGTATACATACGGTCTCAATAAATTTGTTATCATTGCGATATTCCGTATACCTAACTCTCTTTTTACACAATAGATACGTTCCTTAGAAAAGCGTACAAAAAAATATCGTGTAAAAAAATACATGCGACATATGGTAAATTTGGGGATATGTTCCACAATTTTAAAAAATTGTGTAAGATAAAAAAACTCTAAATATTTTCCCAAAAAACCGTGCAAAGGAAGTAATAATGAAATCCATATTACATAAGGATTTGTAAAACAAAAATAATTCATTTTTATTAAAAAAAAGAATTAAAATTAGTGTACAGTGAAAACTCAATCCATAAGTGCAAAACATATAAAAATTTAAATTGAAATTAGGAATAAAAATTAATTTTGCAACTGTTCAGTTATTTCACATATGACTAGCACAACTGTCGGGTTTGATTCAAATGAAGAATTTCGTTTGTTATTAATAGCCTCTGTTGGTTTTGTTGTTGTTATAAAGTCTGTTATTAGCGGCTGGTTTTTTGGTTTCTCTAGTTGCTTATAAAAAGAATTTTTTAGGGATTCGTGCTAGAACAAAAAATTCGTGTAAAAAAGTGTATTTATTCTTATTGGTGAATCGCGTTATTACAAAATTATGTAAAAAAAGAGTTGGGTGTATTTAATAGAATTACAGGGACTGATGAATCGGTCATCAAATTTTGAATAAAGCTATAAACAGCCTACGTTTGTATAACATATTGTTCTTATTTGATTTTATAGAATATATTGACAGAGTTTCGTAGTTAAAGAGACACTCTGTATGTGTACATATTGTGTTTCAAAGAATTTATCATTAGACTGCAGATTTTTATGCGTTTGTAGGAAATTCGAATGCACAAAAAGAAAATATAGAACGCACGCATTATGCAGATATATACAAAATATCTCAAAGTGATCATAAGTTATAAAATCTAGAGGATGAAACGAATTTTCGTCTAAATTCCATTTCTTTACTTCCTTTATAAGGATTTGAATTTGCATAAAAATCCGTAGTCTAGTTATTTAACACTAAAACTGCCAGAGCAATTCAAAATAACCAATTGGTGATTACTCATAGCAACCTCATAAATTCACTGTGGTAAAGCTTCCAAAGTTTACTATGGTTTTCTGCAGAAGGTAGAAATAAAGATTCGTTTTCTATGTATTCGGTATTTTTCATGTAATTTTTTTATTTGACCTCTTCTATGCAAATAAGTACACTTTAGTTGCCGGTGGTTTTACTGTTAATAGAATCACAAAAACGGATGAATCGAAGTCACAATTTTTGAATAAAGCTATAAATAGCCTATATTCGTATGACATTTTGTTCTTATTTAATCTCATGGAATATACCGACAGAGTTTCGCAATTAACGCTAGATTTAGTGACACTTTTTGTGCATTTATTTTTAATATACTTGTACTAAGAAAGAGGTATTCAATAGGTATAGAATATAATATACAGGTATATTCGTACTAGTCCATTACTAAAAGTCAATACAAATTATTGGGAATAATAGTAATTGGTTCTGCAAATTTTGCTCATGAAATCAAATTGACGGACACTTTGGACACCCTGTATACATACTGTGTTTTAATGAATTTGTTGACACTACGATATTCCGTATTTAATAGAATCGCAGGATTGGATGAATCGATCTCCGTTGTTGAAGGTTCCATGGAATGCGAAGAAAAATGCCGCCTCGAGAGAGACCGAATACGCTTCTTACTTATAGTCCCGTCGATCGGGAATTTCATCTGACGTTACTTACGATCGTGCGCGATCGTTTCGACGTCGGCACTTTCCTCTTCTCCTCTTTTTCCCCCTCTTTTCCCCTCCTTTTAGAAATCTCCCTGTTTCCTCTATCTCCTCGAACAGGGTACATCCCTTGTCAAAAATCTCAGGGTATTTGTTAACGTTGTATCAAATTCGGTAAAGATTATGTAAATCTGTGGATTAAAATAAGTATGTTGATGTTAATTGGTATTGTTGAATTATAAATAATCATTAACTGTTTCCATTTTTTATTTTTATGGATCCTAGGTAACTGTTGATAGAACTTGGTATGTATTAACTATGCAGCACCATTCACGTTGCTATAAATATCATCGAATGTATGTGTAATCTGTTAAATAATTTTCATTAAATTTATATACAAGATCGGTATCGATCCGGCTCCTAATTTGAAAATCTATTAAAATTTAATATTTGTTTTTTTATGTATATCTTATATACAATTGGTAGTGAAATTTGTAACAAAGAAGTTCATTGTTATTGTTGCAAAATATTAATAAATTGAATGACAATAATTACATTATTTGAATAACATGTCATCGTACTAGCTGAAGATTAACGATTTGATTTAGAAATAAATGTAATTTGAAGTTCAGAATTCATTCACTTGCAACATCAACCGAAGGAATGAGTCTTCTAAATAAAGTTTAAAGATTTAAACGTTTAACATAATTCCACTTTAGTTTAATGTTCTAGGTATCTCGTAAAGATGTATTTTTTGACATTTTAAAATTAAAATAGTGCGGCATAAATATGATTCTGATGTAACTATATGTTTCAAATTTCAATTTTAATCCTTTATATTTTAACAAGTGCAGAATACTGAAATTAGGTACATCAGAATTTACTCACCTTAATGTTTGTTTAATTCACATAAAAACTATTGAGATTTTTAAAAATGACTGTTTACATTCGGAAATTTGGTAAACTTTGACGCATTTCGAATGAAAGTAGTTAAATCATACCTACATAAGGTTATTTTATCTAAAATCTAAAAAAAACATGCTATTTTCGAAATCATCGATTTTGATGTTATACATGAACTTTTGGTACATAGAGATTCTAAAAAGGAAGTATTAGGTACAGACAATTTCTTTCATCGACCATTTTTTATATCAACATGTTCCCTGCCGCGTGGGGCATAAAATTTTCTCCCTCGCCGAATGAAAGCCTTTAAAAAAAGGCATATTTTTAACCCTTTGCATTCGAATTTAATATGACCATGAATTACCGCCAACTCGGAATTTATTTTTTTATTCAATCAAAACAAAACTTTTCCAATACGTTACTAGCATACTTAGCTGTAACGTTTCATGAGTATAATTTAAAAAAATGAAAATTCTAAAATTGTGATGGTAAAACTTGTGATGTCGCATACGCTGAGACATATGAGCGCAAAGGGTTAATAATGTTTTGTCACATAAAATAAAAATGATCGCTTTTCTGGTTTAAATTTATAAAGAGATATACCTTTCTTTTAAATTTATGATTTTAAATTACTGAAATATTGTATATTATACTACAAAAAACATGTTTGTGTTAACCACAAAAAAACATGGGGCGTATGCTCCCCACGCTGGCCTGAACGGAAAGTTAAAGAAAAATGTCCGGCAGGGAACGTGTTAAAGAGGTGAAAATCGTTCTCAAAGTTAACTCGGATATCTCGAGAAGTATTATAGCTAAAGAAATTGTGTAAATTTGCAAATTTTACATTTCTGAACGTTGTTTGAGTACATAAACAAAATTTGTAATAAATGTAAGCGAAGTGTTTTCGATAAAACAGTTGCCAGAGTATAAGCAAGAGAAGCATTTTATTTGAGCAACGATGGGTGGCCAAACTTTTGAGCGGCATTGTATATACGGGGACCAAGAGAAATGCGCGGCGGTCGAACAAAGAACGGACATAAATAATCCTGAGTTTCCAGCGGGCGTACTGATAATTAGATTCCAAGGACCGCCTATTTTGGCCGGGAGTTACGCTAGAAAAAGCGTCTCCTCTCCCCCCGGGCCGCGTTATGAAGAAGTCAGTCGCCCTTCTACGTTGTTCCGTCTCTCTGTATCCTCCTCGCCCTCTTCTTCACGACCCACTTTCGTTCGCTCGTCCCTTTTTCCTCTCCGCCCCTTCCTCTCCAACGATGTCGCCCTCCATCTCGTTCGCCCGTTTCCTCTCCCTTCTTCCTTTTCTGGGTAGCGATGGGACCAAGTTCAATACGCACTCGCAAATCAAAGTCAGTTCCGATACAAGAGCATCATTTAACCCTTTACACTCGAGAGGTGACTGTTAACCCTCTATGGGCCGAATTTTTATTTTAAATACAAAAAGATTGATGGAACAGAAAATCAACAATTATGATCCTATGTATGCAAATAAAGAAAGATTTTCCAGTTTAAACAATTTTGCATTATACAACATTATGTAATTAACATGTATACGCCATTTAATAAAAAAAAAACAAATTATTTGTTAAAATGTCAATAAATTAACATGTGACCTGAAAGTTACATGGGCCTATAGAGGGTTAATCGTCTAATAATAGTAACTTCAAAAATTTTCAAATTCGAAATATTTACTAAGATTCCCGGTAATTATTTAGAAAAGGGGGGTGGGGGGGTCTCATCGATTTCGACGATTTTTGATTATGTCGTAGAAATCAATATATTGAACAACTTTTTTCTATACTGTAGTAAAACAAATTAATTAATAGAAATAACTGTAACAAAACAACTCAATAATTAGAAATGATACTCTTTATTCGCAATATTCGACAATTAAAATAATTATTTGAAATAGGCTGTTGCTGTACGATCGATTGATCTGTCTGGAAGCCAAAATCTGAATGTCCCTTTGTTTCGCGAGACGACACGAGACGCGCAGCAAACAGTTGAAGAACGCCGCGGAGTTGCCGTTTAACCCTCCGCCTGCGGTCTTTGGGTCTTTTGTGACCCATGCTGAGAATCATTCGAAAGCGATAACGCATACAACGACGGTCGCTGTGTGGTAGGAGAAAAGTAACGATCGCACTAACACATATACGTTTCCGTCAGAGTGGCGAAGTAACGAAACCGACGACAGCCAGTTTTTGACAACACTCTGAAGAAGAAACGTGTGCAGCAAATCGAAACAATTCTTTATTTCAAAGATTACTTTATATTTCCGTGCTGTTATTATTGTTTTAGCATTTTAGCATTATATTTTAGTATTTAATATTTAGTAGTTTACACTATTCTTGTATTTAGTATTTAGGATTGTATATTATTTTTGTATTTACTATTTAGATTTTAGTTTTCAGCACTATGTAGGAACGTAAAATAAAAGATAGGTCGGTGTTGTCTTTGTGTAGACAATGATAATAAATATATAGCCGTGTGCGATAATTATGAAAGACCCATTTGCAGTGGCCATTCGAGAAAAATTCAGCAAATTTTATATAGCATACGTGACAATACGTAAATATACAATAAATATAGCTTCGACGTTTGATAATTCACGTTATTATTATTTGTTCCTATACGCTCCTATATCTTCCTATGAATCGGGTGATTGTCACTGCATACAGTATCGGTGAGGACCTCGGTCTCGAGCGATCGTCACATTGGGTAGCGTAGCATTGGTAAGCCGCTTGGACGGCTCTAAATATGTATGCATTAGTGCAATATCCGTGAGGGTCTCGAAAGACCCATGGCCAGGCCACCAAGTTTCAGTAGTCGGAGGGTTAACCGGTTCGACGCGTTGTTACGTCGATTTGCCAGTTTTGCTTTCAATACGTATAACAGATTTAGTTTGACACATTATACATTATTCGTCGTTGGTCGCTATGTCATTATTTATTAGAAACAAGAGATAAGAGACGATCGTGAGCTGACGCATACAGAATTACAGACGCGTACATATAGATAGAATTCATTGTAGTAGCAACAATTGTTTTGAGGAAATATCTCGAAAACTAAGGCTGAGCGGCGGTTATATGTATAGGAAGAAGTGCAAAATGTTGATTTCTACAATATATTTAAAAATCATCGAAATCGATGAGACCCCCCCTCTTTTAAATAATTACCAGATTCCCTTATATTAAACGTAATTTAGTTTAGTTAAACGATATAGTAAAATTTACATATATGACTGTTTAACCTCTGAGTTTAACTAATAAACAAACTAACTAAAGTCTGAAAATTTGCGAAACTATCATTTGATGACTAACAGTTACCTCTCGAGCGCAAAGGGTTAACCCATTCGAGACCGATTGCACACCGTGTGTGCAATGCCTTTCCGAGACTATGAAACACTATTGTACTCCAGTGTGCAATAGTAATTATAGGAAAAATAACTGATTTATTGAGAGAAAATGAAACGTATATTTATTCAAAAATGATACACTCAGACAGCGAGGTCTAACAAAGAACGACTGACTTGGCCGTTACGGTTACGTCGCATCAAGAGTAACGAAAAGTAACAGAAGACGGTGTTCACCACCCCTCCCCCTTCCCCATGGCATGATTTCTCTGTGCCCATATTTGGACAAAAGTCGTTGCAGTTCTAACAGTAATGATGTGCAATTTTCAGTTATTCTGAGTAAAATATTTGTTCAAATAAAAGCTTTTTTTTAATTAATTTTTTTTAATTTTTGTTTTTAAATTTGGATCCTAGGAACCGTGTTCGAAAAAATTCGTAGTCTCGAATGGGTTAACTCGTTCGCTACCAACTGTCACATATATGTGACACATCTGTTTCTTACCACAGCTCGATGTCAGATATATGTGACTAACATTTTTGAGCAATTTACTAAGCTATGTTTAAACGTGTTGTGTATTGAACAAAATTGTTAAGTTCTAACGCGGTAAAATGTATGAAGATGATACTTGGTCTACGTTCACGTTTATTTTATTCTTTTAGAATGCTCTAAATACACATATGCAAAAGCTATTCCAATTCATGTCATACAACTGCGAAAGAAATCTTGGAGTGCGATGGATGTTTTCTCCAGGAGACCCTGGTAGCGAACGGGTTAATGAGATTCGATTGTAGCAGAGACTCCCATATAGGTATGAACTAATAGGGAGAAAAAATGTTTAAATAAAACAATTTTCGAGCAATGGAGCGATTACTTTCTCTTATACTAAATTTCATTTATTGATTAGATCTAGAAGTTAATTTGGTGCCTTTCTTTGAGAAGTTTAACATATATTTGTAAAATAAATTATACACAATAAATTATAATCTTTCAATCTTAAAAATATTTGGCATTACTTTCGATAACCTTGGCACACCTTCCAGGCGATTGCCGAATCTCTTGAAGAGAAAAAGATTATGATTTCGATGCTATCAAATTATAAATCATTCAACATAAAGGCACCGAATTAACTTTTAGACCTAATAAATGGATGTTAAGAAGGTTAATAGTTTGTTTCGAGTGTTCCTGTATCATTTTCACTGTTAACTTTCATAATTTCTTTAACCCTTCCGCTACGGAGCGCTTGTGACAATATGTGATAGCTGTAAACGGAGAGCATCACTGAGTAGTTCACAGTAATGTACGGAATGCTACGAAGTAAGCAGAAGTCATTTCTTGTTCTCTAAATTTTACAATGATATTTATTATATTTAGTAATGTCATTTTACTTTCTAAAATATACAAATTTATAATCATAATATATATTTTTAAATATTATATTATAATGTTCATATATTTTTTAATGCAATATAACGAAATTACTAAAGTATTTAAAGCCAAATACAAGATTAATAATCAACTTTGGTATGATAAAGTTCAAAGCATGAAATAAAAGTATATATTGTATGAACGTATATGTACGCTCTTCGTACCTCAGCGCCAACTTTTCCAGAGCGTATATATACGCTTTTCGTATATGAATTCTTCGTCATTCTTCAAGGGCGTGTATATGCGCCCGTCGGAGCGAAAGGGTTAAATAATAAACCATTAGTAGGTGATTCTGTTCAGATAATAGAATATCTGGGTATTTAAATAATACAATATCCAGTTAATGGATGTTCGGATAAGGGACATCCTACTAACTCGAATGTCTCTTGAAAGCGCCGCTTATATTTCTGTTGGAAATACTCGTAAAAAATTCGAACTTCTTTGATCTGCTGAAAAAGTACGTTATTCTTCCTCGGAGCACTCGTAGGGCGTTCGAAGCAGTTTTGCAGTGTACTTGATCCCATCACTATTTCTGAACTCGTCGCAGCAAACTTTGCCAGCAGGAGCAAACAAGGAGAGGAACTCTGCCACCCCTGGAAGTACGCGTAGCATATTTATGGGCGAAAAGCGTGGTATATTCGCTTATAGCGGCGAAAGCGAACAGGGAGAGTCGGAGTAGACCCAGAGACCGCAAATGGGGCACGAGGAGTGCCGTGAAAAAGTGTACGATAAACGTCCTCTTTGTTGTCCGCACAATTGGCCACCGGCCACCAAAAGCCCAGGCCCAATGAACGGTACGTGTATGGGGTCCATGAATTTTTGCCACCGGAGTATTGCCTCGCTTTTACGACGCTCACCTGTCTCCCCGTTTATGGCTCTGAAAAATTTGCAAAGACTCGTCCAGACGTGGCGAATCGCGTTCTCCTCGCTCTGGAAAAAAGAAATGTCCTTTGTTGTTCAAGGAGCTTTTCCTCGAGGACGAATTTTATTACGTTGGAGTAACGACTAGAGTTTTTGCGTACGGTTGTAAGCACCGATAAAAGAGAAATTTCTATCGGTTGATTTCGATTTAATGGCGTTTTTGCAGATTGCCAGCGTACAGGTTTTTAATGCCATAGGTGGTCTTAAAAGTATCCGTGTACCTGCAAAATTTGAAATATTTGAAATAAAAAAATTGGAGGTTTAATTAACACTAGAACTACCACGATAGAGCAGTCAAAATGACCAATTAGTGATTATTAATAGGAACCTTATAAGTCCACTGTAGTGAAGCTTCCAAAATTTACTATGATCGTTTGCAGAAGGTATGAATAAAAATTTGTTTTCTATGTATTCGATGTTTTTCCATGAAATTTTCAATTTGTTCTCTTCCATGCAAATAAGCACACTTTAATTGTCGGTAGTTCTAGTATTAATATTAACTCCTTGTTGTACCATTTAGCTCAACGAAATCCGGGCCCAACCGGTAGAAGGTTCTTAATGTTTCAATTTATACCTCTCCCATCAAACTATTTTTAATATACATGGCCCATCTTCATTCTACGAGTCAAACATGATTTTCACGTTTGGCCCTCAGTTGATTCCACGAATCTGACTTGTGATATCCATTATCCATGTTTGGTCTAGTATTATTATCACGAATCAGACTCGTCAAAGTACACTACCGTCCATAAGTATCCGGACACTTACGTATTTATGGAATTCGCATAAATATTTCGTAAATTTAGTTCCTTTTGTGGATTTATTATTTTGTCCCTTAATCTTGATGTTGCTGTGGAACAACACATGCAACTGGATCATTTCCCAATGGCAAAAAGTTCTTTGGACAGACGAATTCAAATTTGAAGTATTTGGTAACAAGCGACGCATTTTCGTTCGTCGAAGAGTCAACGAAAAATTTCTTCCAGACTGTGTTGTGTCAACAGTCAAGCATGATGGTGGTGTAGTTACGATTTGGGGTTGTTTGGGGGCTAATAATGTGGGCGATATAGTGAAAATGGAAGAAATAATGCAAAAAGAACAATATTTGAATATTCTAAAAGACAATGCAATTCTCTCAGGAAAAAGACTTATTAGAAATTATTTTATGTTTATGCCGGATAATGATCCAAAACACTGTGCAAGAATATGTAAAAACTATTTAAAGGAACTAGAAGAGAGAAAGGAAATGAAAATTAATGCAGTGGCCCCCACAGTCGCCGGACCTTAATCCAATTGAGAAGTTGTGGGACGAATTGGATACACAAGTGAGAGACAAGTGCCCAAAAAGTGAAAAACAGTTGTGGACAATGTTGAAAACAATTTGGGGAGAAATTAAAACAGAAACACTGCAAAAGCTTGTCGCAAGACTACCTCGATTAGTGCAAGCGGTTATTTTGCAACGGGAAGGACATATCAATGAAAAGAAGATTTAAACAATTTTATGTCATTTGGTGGGTAGAATTGTTTATACTATGTTCTCTATCTCTTCTACTATAACTAAATGTTCAATAAAAATTGCTTTCATTCAGAAATAAGTACATTATTGTAGCATAAATAGCATAAATACAGTATTTACATGAATTTGATAGGTGTCCGGATACTTATGGACGGGAGTGTACATCAAGAGGTTAATCAGTTTATTAAATAAAATTAAACAGATTTTGAAAAGGTTTATCCTTCGGGATTGTCTGCGAGAAAATATAAATACAATAACAACACGATTCTATGAGAATTGAAATATCTTTTTTTGTATATTGTTGGCGATCAGAATTAACTTCTATATGCTAAAATGTTGGTGAGAGACTCTTCCTTGGTCCCAAACTAACGTAGTGAGGCCCCCTCCACTGAGAAGACCTCCTGAACCTCACTTAGGGTCGACTGGCTGGAGAATTGAAATACAGTTGCGATAAGGATAGTGAAACGTATAAAATTTGTGGTTATAATTATATCAACAAATTTTATGCGTTTTAACCCTAGATTCATAAACCTGCATGAAAGATACGCTATTTATAAACATTCGTTTCTCAGACGAACATATTATATTGATGATTTTTGTTTTATAGAATATAAGGAGCAATAAAACACACTTTAAATCTGAAAAGTTGTTTATTAATCATTAATTTTCTGAAATGAAAATAAACATAATAGTTATTCTGAGCAATCGAAGCTCATCTTTCTAACTGTTTCACTTTAAAAGTAACAAGTGTTTACATATTTCTGTGAGACGAATGTTTATGAATCTAGGGTTAACATGGCAACGAGAGAAAGTCAATGTCGGATTAAATCGTGTCGACGAAATGAGATGTCGATAATCTGAAGGTAACTCGAATTTCCGGCATTGAATCAAAAGGACGGTCGAACGATGTAATTCTGCGCAACTATTGGTATTTATAACTTGCGAGCGTTTCTCGACAGACATCACGGGACGGACGCACAGCCGTGCACACAAAAACACCATGGAACGACCTTTGCGGTACTCCATTGAACGAGGAAAAAATAAAGTGGAGGAACTCGAGAATTGCTCCACTTCTGCACAATGGGGCGCAGGTAGGCCCGAATCTTACCCCTCCTTCGTTGTCTCCCTCGCGTTTCAGGAACCTTTCTACCTCCCTTTCTCCTCTCCTCGCCTGTTGTAAAAAGATGCGCCCGTAAAAATTGTTATGGCATAATGGGAGCAGTGAGGCTCGAGCAGGGACTGTTACCGGTTGCGGAACGCAATCGTCATAAATCCAACGTGCGAACAGTGGCACAATGGGCGTTAAATCATCCCCGATCGCTTTTAAAATGGGCCCTGAATTATTGCCCCGTGCTCGAGTGAAACTCGGCCATTTTCCAACGACCGCTTCGTTGATTGTGAGAACGCAACACATTTCGAAGTCATCGCCTTATCTAAACAAATTTCAATTGTTTGGGGAGATTAAGGTTCTCGCTTAATTCTTTGGGGCACGGTGGGGTTAAAAATGTCCCACCTTTTTGATGCACGATAATGCATGGTGGGACAGTTTCAGATCGACCTCTAAATATTACAATAGCTGCATTCGCATAGGTTTAGTCTTACTTACGTAAAGTAGTTGGTAATACCATAAAAAAATGTTACAAATATATTCACTTGTGTTGGCAAGTTTTAACATGTCAGTACAGGTTAGTATAGGTTTGTTTAATTTAAAATGCAACAAAATTCCTGGGCAACATGGGTCTATTTATTCTCTGAAATCCTGTGCCTAAAAGAATTATCTTGCAATGGGGAGAACGAATTTAATGTGCATTCAGGAATCCACCCTTTTTTTTCGTAGCGTGTCTACGTACGATCCGATACGTAGATGCTATTGTTTCCATAGGTAATGAAAAAATGTGTGTCCTACTTTTATAACTTCGTCAAAGAAAGTTGTAACTAGTCAGATTCGTGAATAAGTTGTAATCTGCGTTCTTGAACTGTTTTCAGCTTCCGATAAGAGTTTCAGTTTGTGAGATTGGAATAGGTACTACTAACAAGAGGTAATGTAATTGTCTTATATACTTGTGAAATACATACTTGAATTATGTTCTGACACCGTATTTCACGCCAAACGAAGTAAACAAGATAAAACACCCGCGAAGACAAAACACCATATAAGACAAAGGCCGCAAATATGAAGCAGTTGGAATAGTCTCGAAATAAGCCCCATTCTTGACCATTGACCACGGATGTAAAAAGGAAGAGGACCAAACAAGCGACAGATTCTCGTTCTCGTTATTATTCATCCTGATTTATAATTGTAATTGATTCCGAAGCATTAATTAATCAAGTTCATCTTCGATACTTTTGAATTTCAATATTAACTTTTCAATTGTATATCTTACAGTGAAATAAAATATAGTTTTTTAACACTATTCCTATCGACACTTCATGTATACCTATTCCTACCGCGACATTCCCACGTAAGTCAGACTACAAATTTTTCTCAGAAAATAAACAATGAAAAAAGAAGAGAATATTGAAAAATTTATTATACGTATATTCGAGGAAAAGTATAAAGATTAAAGGCGATTCAATTACGTTGTATATACAAAATTCTAATCGAAATTTTAAAAACGGTCATTTGACCGGTTGTGGTAGGAATAGTGTTAAAAACCGGTAGTCGGTTCTCCGCCCATAACAATGTAGGTGTTTATACATACGAAAATTTATTCTTTTTCGTGAAAAATTTCACGATTGTTGTCACGAACACATTTGTCACGAAAATATTTGGACACCAGTATAAATTTGACTTTATACTGTGTATTTTAACTAAATGTGCAAAGGGCTAAGAAAATGTACTATGCTCGCCGATCGCTACTAAACATATTAAATTTGCTGTCATCAGCAAAAATCACATCACTCCATCACTCATCTGCTTTTTAAATGTAAACTTTCGCGAACTGAAGTCTTTTCTGTCTATTTTTGGCATTAATGTATGGTTTTTTTTGGCTATTCGGCCATTGTAGCCTTCTGCACGTAGCACTCTTCGCACGTTTTCTGGATGATCAGTGATATCGCATTCTTCTTGTAGCATTGTTGCTAATTTTGGAGCACTTGTTTGCGGTTTTTTTTTAATTTTTCTTATAATCTTATGTCTATCACGAACACTTAGTATACGCGGACGTCCACTCTGACGAATAAAATCAATTCTGTCTTCACTTTTATATCTTTTTATAATGTCCGCCACGGTGCTCTTACTGATATTTAAAAGACTTGAAATTTCTCGAAATGATTTTCCCCTCTTCCGATGAAAAATCACTAACTGACGCATGTCGAAAGAAGTGTTTTTACCTTTGCGACCCATTTCTCAGTGAATTTCGAACACAACTGATGAATATTTGACTGCTAACCGTCTCTGTAACTTATTTGAGCATTATGTTTACAAATACTGTACTTATAGTCTTCATAGAACTAACAAACTATCATATTTATTAACAGACTATCACAGTGTCCGAATATTTTTGTGACCTGTAAATTAGCGATTTATTCGCCTTTCTTCCATTATTTAAACAATGATACGTAATAAATAAAAAGTTTTTGTATTTTTGGTATCTAAAAACAACATTCTATCATAGCATAATATATTTTTTTAATCGTCTGTACATTTAAATAAAATACCGAGCATAAATGTCAAATTTATACAGGTGTCCGAATATTTTCGTGACCGACTGTATAGGTAATCCGTCACATCGGTACGATAGACACTTACAGTAGCAGACAAAAGTTTAAGACAAGAGGATATTGTAGAACATAGTTTTATGGTTTGCAAATATTATCTATACATTGGTTTTTATTGTTATTACGGTAGAATACTATTTATTGATTAGCATAGAGTATGAATTTTTGTTTATCGTGCTATTTCCTATAAATTAATTTATCTAGTTTTGTTGACTCTTTAGTCTTAAACTATTCTCTGCTACTGTATATATCGATATAATAAACATCGCATTATTTGATTGAATGAATAGCACATGCAAATGAGGAGGATTTAGATATGTACAGTCGCACATGCATTAAATATGGGTTTTTCCTTGCATGTTCCTGATTGTATATGATAAATGCTTTTGATGAAAATGAGTGTATAAATTTTAATAATCCTAACGGATTATACAAGCTTCATTTCGAATCCCAAGACGAGTAATTCAAGAGTGTAAGTACTTATGGGTACTTCGAATGTTGTATAATACAGTCTCTCTGGATTTGAGTCCTGGTTAAAGTGTCATTCGGTGAAAGATTCGAATATCTCTTACATGAGACATAAATAATTAGTGAATAGTAGCAGCTATCACAAATTTCTCTTTATTCGAAATATATTAAAGACTTCATGATTTATGATGGCAGTATAGTTGTAATACACACGATTTCGTCGCTATTAATTTGCTCTTAAAATGGCGAACGGTATAGCAACGTTCCTGAGGGGGAAGCTATTTCAGATTCTGTAACAGACGCGTCGAGAATAAAATGCCCATAGATAAACGGAACGGCGGATTAAACGGCACGTCTCCCGTGGTCGGTATTGATTTTCCCTTCTCTAACGCGAGCCAGTCGGATGTAATAAAGGGTCATTAAAATCGACGATTCTTTACTGCGGCCCCTTTGGCTCTTGTGTCTTTTCCACCTCCTTGTGTCTTTTTCTATCTCCCACACGGATCTACGCGACTCAGGTATTGTTATCGTAACGCAAATTTTTCCGTGGTGCCATTCAATAAACCGTTTAATTCCAATCTTTACCTATTCATGTAACGAATTGAAATCTTGAAATATTAAAGTAACTGTAATCTATAAAAAGTTACAGATTAATTCACAGATATTCGCGTGAAATATCCTTATTTCGAAGCATAAAATTCGAGTCAACCGATTCAGGGGGGAGGGGGACAGTATGCGAAAATATTTGATGTTTTTTATGTATCCGTAAATATGTATGAAAATACAGACTGCCTCGTGGAATTTGACTTTTAAAATTGTGATAAATTATACGCATAAGTTGGTTTGGTTAATTAAATGGATTATGAAATACATTTCGAATGAATTTATGAGTTATGAAAATAAGGAAACAAAAAGGTGGTTTTATGGAAGAATATATCATACTTAAGAAGTATTCATTAGAAAGTAAAAATACTAAAAATATTTTGATTAAAATGACAAAGTTGAACATGGTTAATATCTTTTAACACTTGGTCGACCGAATGCGGAGATCTTCCATTTTTTTCTTGACAAAGCAGTGCCATTGATTCTATTTACCTTTGTTATTAGTTGGTCCTAAGCTGATGTTGAATTTATTAAAAATTGTATTTTAAAAAATTTATGAACAGTACTAGTTTAAGACTAACTAATAACAAAAGCAAACAGAATCAATTGCAGCACTTTGTTGAGGACAAAATGGGAGATCTCCCCATTCGGTCGGCTAAGTGTTAAGAATCACATTCATTTATCTTTCCTATGCTTATTAATTCAAAAATTAAAATATATAGAGATATTTGTCGTAATTCGGATAAATCAGGATGGGATAACTGAATTCCAAATAAATAACAATTTCAAATTACCTGTTAAAAAATTGGGAACGTGTGGTCAGTTTGGTAAATGTCATAATAAATAAATATATTGAAACGCAAAGGTAATTTTCATTATTCGTTGGTATTGTTAAATGTGACAAGTAATAACATGTATATTATTAAAGTGATAAATAACCTGTTACGTATAATAATAACGAGGAATAATAGCATCGATCAGAACTTCATTACATGACGGATTCAATAAAAAGACACCTTTTCCATCTCTTCATCTGATGTACTCCAATGTTCTTGATTACTTTTTTTAAACCGTTTTAAATCACAAAAGAAATACCAAGTGGATTATCAACAATTTAAATTTTGTATACGTTGATGTTTCAAATCTTTAGACTGAAACTCCTATAAGATATTAATTGCATTCTAACAGGGAGACAAAAATATTCATGTAAAATAATTTTCGTATAATGAAACAGTTATTTTATCCGACACTAAATTTTATCTATTTAAATGGATTTATATCCATTCTTCTTTATAGAAGTTTAATGGTTGGTTTCGATTTTTGTGTATCCTATACGTTTTTTATTGGTGCATTTTATAATTTTTTAATTAATTTATTAAATAACCCTCTGTTCAAGTAACAAAATATTTGGGTATAAAATTCAGATCGTGGATGTTGTCACAGGCAAAAATTGCAAAATCTTGTTTTCAAAGACATTTTTATTTTCACTTATCCTAATTAATAAAATGTTAAACATTTATAATAACACTTTGTACTCGGAGTTTTTCTCGGCTAAAGCTTTCAACAGCTCGGATTTTTTTGCTGTATCTGGCTTCCATCACATTTTTCGCCATGGTGAATAGTATTTTTTTATTTTTATCGGCCAAACAAATCACTAAATACTGAAATCAACGAAGCATTAAATCACATGCAACTAAAATTTAACTATAAATTACAATCGCTTGATTTTTAGTGCAGTATATTGTTGGTGTGCCTCAGAGGCACACTTCGAGTACAATGCCAAACTTTGGCAGTGTCTGTGAGGAGTACTTCGAGTGCAAAGGGCTAACTATAACTAACAGCTTGATCTGATGCTCAGAAGCTTCTGATGACCAACAACTCTGTGCGTCGATTTTTCTTGAATTCCTATAGTTTTTCCTCGACTCATTTATTTTTCATCGAAGTTATTTATACTTTATTTCCGACACACTGTTCAAATAAGGAAGGTTCTACTGTACTATATTCGAGAATCCAAGGCGAAAAGGCGAAAATATGAAAGGTGTGGGGAACATCACGCCAGAGGAACGACATCTGACGAGAACGAAAGTGATTTAGCCATAAACATACGTGACACTCGGCGCTATGGGGTTGTGGGCTGGGCCGGAAGGGGGTTGAGATACGTGGCACGTCGTGTTCACTGGGGGTTGCCAGCGATATTTCGCTGCTGGAACTCACCGGGGCCACATTTCTCTTGATTTAGCGAAACAATCCGAGCATCTGAATTTCAAATATGGCGTCTACAGCCGCATATGCATGGGGGGAGGGTAGGCCAACCCTCCGGATGACCCGCGACAGACTGCACGAAGAGACGTTCGCGAATTAGCTCGCGCAAGAATTCGCCCCTCCATTTATTCGCCTTTCCCAGGCTTGAGATCGAGCAATTTCCACGGGGAAACATCTTTCTCGTAGGATCCTCTTCTGACACTCTTCTTGTTTGCTATTCTTTTCGGGATTCTTTTGAGAGGATTTTTAGACTCCTCCTACGGCTGATGAGCTTAGCCGTTGGAGTCCTGAGAAAGAAGAAAAGTAGGTCGATTTATAGAATCGTGGAGGGAAAGATGTTGAGGTACAGTTGTCTGTTTTCTGTATGGTATACAAGGTATTTCAATAAATTTATACGCAACCGTAGTCCAAAGTTGTCTAATTTTGATTTTAAATACTTCAGTTCTCTTATAAATTAAAGATTTTTAATTCGCTACTGTTTATTTTTTTCGATACTTCATGAATGTTTTTAATTCCTCTTAAGATTGTTTCATTTCGTTTCTATGATAGGGAAAGGTGTATCGAGTATCTCGAGCAAAGTACTTACATGTTGCAGTATTTAATCTCTACGATTCGTTTCTGTAATTGCATTTATAGAAATAGCTGTATGACCGTTTGGTAAGTTCACGTGAACCGAACAGATTCATACCAACAATTGGTTCGACGTCAAGAAATGGCGGAAGATAGTCTTAGATGCTCGACGAATGAAGTTAGGTAGTCATATGAAAAAATCGGTATGGATTTTCATCTGGTTTCTTTGTAATTTTAAGTTGGAATGGGATTACTATGTTTGTGAAAAACTGTGATTGTACATGTTTTGGTAAATTACTATTTTTGTATTCTAAGTATAAAGTCAATTACAAAAGTCTGCTTAAAGTAGTGAAATTTCGGATATTAAAGAAGAAACAAGAATTTTGAATATTAATTCATTTATAAATTAAAATTGAGGGAATTGTAAGGAAACAGCAATGTTTTCTACATTTGTTTACTAGTAGCAAATATATGTAAATAGATATGACTTATGATACTGATTTTTTCTTATTATTAGTACAATTAAATTATCAGGGCTTTTATTTAAGATGGCTCTTATTCAATTGTAATCACATTTACCTTAAGCATTGGTACTAATAACTGCTTAACCCCTTAATGCACAGTTTTTTTTAAAAGAACCGGCCAAAAAAATCAATTTTTTTTAACGTAAGATAACAATTTAGAACGTTGCCTTTGCAAGAAAATTAAAAAAATACAAAAATAATCAAAATTTGTATTGTATTGTAAATTTTATTGTCGCTCGAGTTAACTTCTAAATTATATTACCTTCTTCGTTTATTTTATTTAATGTAAGTTACCTAGATTTAATCTTTTATTTAACACATTTGTTACCAGCGCCGCATATATGTGTTGTCTTAATTCTTCTTTGGAATCTCGACGCCGCAAATGTGCGATGCATTTATTTTTTTAGTTTACAACAATTCCTTGTAGTGAAATTGTTGTAATGGTTTATAATACCACAAAATAGATGAAGGCTGACCTTGGTCTGGAGATAATTCCATTTTTTGTCCATGACAAGCAGTTGAGTTTATCAGTTTGTTATTACAGGTATTAAGGCAAAGTGCAATAAGTTTGTATATTTTTTTTAAGAATTCAAATTTAATCAATTTAGCGTAAGCAGATAAATTGAGGTTTAATAAAATATTGTTAAAATGTACATTTTTCCATAAAATATCCGATTGACCTGTGGATTGATGAATATTATCAAATTTTTCACGAAAAAGAATAAATTTTGTTATTTGGATTCGAACTTTTCTTTTCTTTTTTTTGTTTGACCTTTATTATATAATTATTCTCCTTTTAACCCTTAGAACCTCTCCTTTTAACCAAGATTAGTTTTTCTTTAATAACTTCGTAAATAATTTCGGTTTAGGTAGTCGAGTTTTATTTTAAATCCTGTATGAAAGCTTTTTAGTGGCATTCTATTGTTTTTTAATTTACTAACAGTCTTTGTAATATTAATATGCCAACTTATAAACAAAACAAAATAATTTTTGTGTAAGGGACGTTAGTGACCCCACTCCGTCCTTTATATTATAAAATATACTCCGTACTCTAAGGGTTAATAAAATACATATGTCACATATATGTGACTTACGATCTATATATTAAGTTTCTTGTCCCTGGCCTAGTTTGGAACATTGCTTATTTTGCTTAATTTCAATGTCATAAATATAATGTTAAAATATCCAGCGCTATTTAAAATCATATTATACGAAAAATTCTATAAGCTGTGGTACAAAATTTTCTTTTCAAGCATTGGTAGCAAACGTGTTAACGCTAGTCTTCGTTATTCATTTTGTACTTTTTTTTATACGCGATAGGTTCTCCTGTGGTCCGTATAAATAAATGAACTAAAAGAAACAAAGGAATAATAAATAATGGCAGCGTTTCAACTCGCTTTGTTAGCCTACAAAACAAAACAAAAAAAGAAATCGCTAGTTCCACCGTATGCATGTGCTCGTTCCCTGCGATATTTGATTGGTTTCCATGACGGTTTTGACTCTGTCATATATTTGAAGCTCGCAGGGGGCTTACAATCCGGCTATAGTTCTCGCTTACTCGAGGCTTTTTCCCGCTGTCCGGCGATTTGTCGAGCGAATCGTCGTATTCCGAAGAGCTGTCCCGATTAAGGGCAGATTCGTAATATCGTCGGTCGCCGCGTGAGGGATCGCGGCCCATTGAGCAGCCGCCTCCCGTGAAAATAATGATCCAACGCCCCCGGGGTACTTTCGTGGATCGTTCGTACTGTCATAATTCCCGTACCCTCGATATCTCCGACCATCTCCGTCAACGGTCTAACCCGAAGGGCCTCTAAGATGCATCGAAAACACTTTAACAATCGGGGACGTTGCCGTCCCCCTTTCGTACTTTCGTTTTAATTAATTCTATAGAAGAAGAAAGCAGTCGTGCTCCTGCAAAAATTAAAACCGACGTTTAGAATATTTCTTTGATCGGCTGTAGTGTACTCAACCTTCTTGCGTTACGGTATCTACTCTGAAAACACGGTTTCGATATAATATGGTGCAAAAATTGCGACGGTTCTTCTGTAAAATGATATTCTTATAAGACGATTTCCATATTATTGTTATTGTAGAAATCACTATATTCATTGTAAACAAGTCTATTTATTATGGAATATATATCTAGTCTGTATTACACGTGGCTGCTCTGTTCTTACTGCTTACGTTTCTCTTTGTTCGTCATGTATATAGGAAATTCTACTTTTATTTATTAGTCGAGTGGATGATAGGACTCAGATGTGAGTGTAATAAAGTGAAGTTCTTAAAATATAATAAAATATTTAAAATGGTTTAACAATAATAACTTCAACGACTTTTCAAGTTACCAACTACGACGATCTTTATTTCCTTCACAATCACACTCTTTCTGCCACGTGCTCGTATTTTCCCCGTCATACATTCTTTTAAACACTCGTTTCCTTTCTTTGTAATTCTAAACCTTTCTTACTCGTTGCATTCGGTCACGTTTACCCAAAATTTCTCAGTCGCGACGTTTTCTCGAGTGCTCATCTTCCGCGCCTTACAAACACTCAAGTTCAAACATTCTATATTCACACGGCTATCGCTCAACTCAAACACTCTTCACATTTTCCTAAACTCGTATCCACTCGATCGCATCCACTCGATTGCATTCCTACATACATATATTGTAATAGATAGTAATTAGTCCAAACACTTGAAGGATGGCGATATCAATCGATATTTCAGTAAAATATAAATGTATATACTATATGTATGTAATCCGATTTTTCGTTCTCTTATAATTTTTTTTTCCTATGTGGGAATAAAAACACGAATTATTTCTCTGTAAATTAAAAAGCTTTTATTAATCTTTTACAAAATGCAATTGAACCACTTAATCTAATTCCTAATCCTACCTGTAAATTAAAAAGAAACAACATTCGGTGTTGTTATTTACACTATTAATTTCCCTTTTTAACGCTATCTTATGCCCTTGTATCCGGTTTGTCACGTGTTCCTAATCGTTATTACCTGTGTTAATCTCGAGATCCGATTCACCGATCCAATTGCGCGCCAGATTCAATACACGCGAGGATACTTTCCTTATATATATACTCAACAGTTATTACTACTACTACTTTATTTAAGAGTTTATGCATGATTCATTTTGAATCATACAAAGAAAATGCACACAATTCGAGAAAAGAAACATTACACGGTACAAGATTTAATAACAAATATGCAGGAATTCGTAAAATGGCTAAATATGCCTTCAAAAGAAGTCAAGCTGTTTGTTGAACCTGTTTACTGCCCTAGTAGCTGTTGCAGTGTGTTAGAGCATTCCTTAATGTCTATTAGACTCCACTGATTTTTAGTTTCATATAAAAAATATAATTTAAACAATTTTTTATATACAATAGTAAGTGTGACTAAATACATTACCTTCTACTGATTCCTATTTTTTAGCTGTTTACTTGTGATATTTGTTTGTAAGTATTTATCAATACATTTTCTATGTAGTAAACTAACTACCATACTAGTTACGGATTAAGTCCTTAATCGCAATTTCCTACTTACTAAGTTTGTCAGTTTTGAATATTCGTATCCTTGGCGAACCTTTGTTGAGTTTACCGGTTAGGCTACGAGTTTACCAAACGTTCTTTCTTTTCGTACAGTGCACGGTGATAGATACACGTATCGAAGTAAAATTAGCGAATATAATAAAGTATTATTTACAAGCTGAATATACGGATAGATCATTCAACCAAAAATACTCCGTCACGATGCAACCTTGAGAACCCACAGGAGTCTTATTTTAACCAATGTGAAAAAGTTCTGCATCTCGCAAGACACCTAGAAAAACGTTAAGTTTTCTCGCAATCAACTCTAGAATAAGTGCACAGCTCGATTCTAAAAGTAATTAACGACAAAGCGAGGGTAGAATATAAAAAAGAACAAATATACATTCTTTCAAGAAAAATAGTCAAACCTTAGAAGAAGTGAGCGTATAAAACGATTTCTGACTTAAAAACCCGTTGTAATAAGTCCCAGTTGCACGAAACCAACAGTAAGTCTGACACAGGAATTTAAATTTCCAAGGAGAGCGCATTTAGTGTAAAGTATAACAGGATGTCTCGCGTAAAACAATTTCTGGCTTAAAAAGCTACTCTAGCAAGTCCCAATCGCACGAAACCAACAGTAAGTATGAAACAGGGATTTGAAATTCCACGGAGAGTGCATTCAGCATAAAGCATAAGTTAATGTTCCGCGTAAAATAATTTCTGACTTAAAAAGTTACTCGAGTGAGTCCCAGTAGCAAGAAACCAATAGTAAGTCTGACACAGGAATTTAAAATTCCACGGAGAGTGTATCTAGCGTGAAGCACAACACGATGTCCTGAATAAAACAATTTCTGATTTAAAAAGTTACTTCAGCGAGTCCCAGTTGCACGAAACCAACAGTAAGTCCGAAACAGGGATTTAAAATTCCACGGAGAGTGCATCCAGCGTGAAACGCAACAGGATGTCCTGCGCGTGCAGTTCCTGGTCGTCCCTGGCTGTGGAATCCAAGGTCGCGATAATTTGCAGAGGGGCAGAGGCGGGGAGTGCGTGTTGTAGCGCGAGCGCAGCCAGCCAGCGGCAGCTGGAAGGCAGAGAGGGGCCAGTTAGTCGGACCTACGCTGGGTCCAAGGTCTCTCCCTCCGCCGAGGGCCCCTATTACGTATTAAGTCTTTCTCACGCGCACGCGCACACGCGCCTGCATAACAATTTACGTTCGCCCCTGCCGGGATAAAAAGGGAAGACGCACACGTCCTGCTCGACCTTCCTGCGCGCGGATTCGCACACGTGCGTATGTGGGTCAAACTGCGCAGCGGAAACTAGTCCGCCTGTTCGAAGCAGCACGGAATCGAAAGCGCGTAGAACAGGTCGTTCCTTTTTTTCTCTTCCTCTTCTTTTTCTTCTTCCTTCTGTTCTTTGGTACCTTCCTTCTGCTCCCGCCTATTCCGCTTCTTCGGTGGCCTTGGTTTTTGCTCGTTTTTCGGCCCGCCTCGATGGCAGAAGCGCGGCCCAGGAAGTTGCGGAATCGAGCGAAGGCAAAAGGCGCCAGCCGGAATTCGCCGCAGCACGTGCACGACCTCTTTTGTTTTTGTCATGGACCAATCGGGAATCGTGTGACGATCTCACAGAAATGCTGTTGCGTAAATGTTACGTGGTTAGAGTGTTATGTGGGGTTTAGACCAACCATACTCAACCTCTTTTTTGTCCTCGGGCTACACACATACGGTGGCTCCAAAAAGTATTCGTACACTGTGTTGCAAATAAACTCGGTAATTATTTAGAAAAGGGGGGGCTCATCAATTTCGACGATTTTTGATTATGTTGTAGAAATCAATATTTTAAACAACTTTTTCCTATGCATATAACCGCCGTTCTGCCTTAATTTCTGAGATTATTGGAAAAAGCTATTGCTACTACTACAATGAATATTGTCTATAGCTATGTGACTGTGGTAGCGTGTGTGGAAGCGTCGAGTCGCTGGTTGTTTATGGTTTCTATACATACATCGAGGCGACCGGCAATGGACGCGTATAACGGGTGTGTTTAAAAACTCAATTTGAGTAGCCGGCCACCACCAGGCGGCCGGAATAAGACAGCTTAACCAAAACTTTACTTAAACCTAACTATTCTACCTAGTAAATAATTTACTGAAATAGGTTCAGGTTAGGTCTTCTTATTTCAGCCGCCTTTAACGTTCAGTAACGAGATCAATGCAAAACTAGATTTAGCTTGACACATTATACATTATTCGTCGTTGGTCGCTATGCCGTTATTTGTTAGAAACAAGAGATAAGGGACAATTGTGTGCTGACGCATACAGAGTCACAGACGTGTACATAGATAGATATATAGATAGAATTTATTGTAGTAGCAACAATTATTTTGAAGAAAAATCTCGGAAACTAAGGCAGAGCAGCGGTTATATGTATAAGAAAAAGTTTTTCAAAATGTTGATTTCTACAATATATTTAAAAATCATCGAAATCGATGAGACCCCCCCCCCCTTTTCTAAATAATTGCCATAAATTCATTTAACCTTAAAGTTCTGATTTCAATGAAAGTTTTTAATAAAATTTTGTAAATATATGAAACGTAATAGTATGTTTATGGATGAATTTTTTCTTTTATTAAAATACCACCTTAAGAAGGTGAAAAATGTGTTAAATATAATTTTGTAATGGTGTGTGATAGAGCAAAACCTTTCGGACAAAAGATGTTGAATTTTTAATCTTCTATCACTCAGTCATAGAAAAAGATTCCAGAGAAACTTGTATTCAAAACATGAAGAATCACTAAAACTTCGAGGTTAACTTTTAACCTCTCAAAAAGAATTCCCGTCGAGAAAAAAATTGCTCCATGTATAACCCATTATGCTCTACATACATGCAAACTTTAATTGAAATTAGAATTTCAGGATCAGGTGAATTTCCTTAAAATGTAGTATACGAATACTTTTTGGAGCCATTGTATGTATGGCTGCTACGTTCAACGGGCTGTAAAATAGTATGTATATGCTATAACTCATAACATAATATTGTGAAAAATAAACTCAATATCTAAATGTATCTGAACGTTTATTTAAAAATTAGTGTGATTTTTTATGTCGGGATGAACTTAAGAAATGTTGAGATAATGAGTACGAATATGTCGTGCCGCGCATAAAGGGTTTTAGGGTCGCAGCTTGAATATGGCTGGTTTAGTCAGTTGGATCTAATGAATTATCTGAGGAATAATCGTATAAACCTATACCGTTGTATTAGACTGAAGGTCAGTTTAAAATATTCACGAAATAATGGGAGTATTTAGTTGAATTGCATTGAATTGAACAGATATTGAATTTGTATACAGTAGATTTTAGTTATCTGTAAATAATATGGTTTGATATTAGGTATTTTCATGGTTTAACATTCAATTTTCACTTTTTTCGCTCCTTTAACACAATTTCCTTGTACAAAGACAGTGTCAGAAACAAAAGGATATTGAAAACATTTTTCTAACAGTTTCTTCCCCTTACAAATCCGAACTTTTATACACGCAGCATTAACACTTTTCCGTTCGGTGACTCCAACGTGATGCAATTTGTATTCCATTTATTATTGTTTATTGATTCCAATTTCTCCAACTAATAAACGTAAAAGAAGAAGATACCACGTATACTATTCATATCAAATGAGAAAAACCACAAATTTGATGTGTAAAAGTTGCAAAGTTACATTACATTTGGGTAATTATTTTGCTACCTACCATCAAAATAAAAAATATTAAATAAATGCAGAATTTTGTTAAAGTGGAGATATTTTATTTTCAAGAGGAGGTTAACACTTAGCCGACCGAATGGGGAGATCTCCCATTGTTTCCTTGACAAAGTAGTGCCATTGATCCTATTTACTTTTGTTATTAGTTGATCCTAAGCTGATGTTGAATTTATTAAAAATTGTATTTTGGACAATTTATGAACAGTACTAGTTCAAGACTAACTAATAATAAAAGTAAATAGAATCAATTGCAGCGTTCTATTGAGGACAAAATAGGAGATCTTCCCATTCGGTCGGCTAAGTGTTAATAAAAAAGTATATGATAATTAAACTACAATATATTTTAATGCCTTTTTTAAATAACCTCGATAAATAATATTTATTTACACGTATCATTTAATAAAAAGCAGTTAAGTTTATTATATTGTACTGAATTTTATATTTGTACATTTTAATGAACAATTTTACAAAAAGTTACGGCGACAGAGAAGAAAATTTCTGTGAACCGTGCGGATATGAAAGTGTTAAGGCTCTTGTGATAAGTTAGCAAAACTGTATGGAACGTTATGCAGATTACTTGAAATAAAAATGTTCCATTTCAACAGAGCTACGTTTGTTTCAATATGAACGGCTGTAAAACCGCGGGAACTTTCAGATTAATCCAATATTTCACTCCTCTGTCCCGAAGCGGAACGTACGCTCTTGATCTCTCGAACAGATGCTTCTTTACGATCGTGCCCCGACACCCAGTCTCCTCTCGATTAATTTCTCGCCATTCCTGGAATACGACAAGCCGTTAACGGGTGCTCGTGAGTCTTGTACCGGCTGGGAAATTCTGTTTGAGTCGACTCGAACGAGGTGCCGATGGCTGTACCGAGAAGTATCCATCTAACGAGTACGTAATTTCAACCGTGTTCGTAGCTGCTGTGTATTCAAATGTTTTAGAAAAAATTACAGTATTGACGCTATAAATAATCGAAAGCTATCTTTCGTTAACACTTTACCTCGTGGATCAATTTATTCCTGATTAGTTCACTCACTTCGCAGAGGATACATCATTAATGAATCGAACACAATGATTTCCTTTGAATAATTAATAGTTTAACATCTCTTTACAGTATATATATACGATTTTGCTCAAAATAGTCACCTTCGTGTAAGAGAACATTACAAAACTTATAAACTGAAGCATATAAAAAGTCGATTAATAGGCTTCCGGTCGGTAAAGTGTTAAGTGTTCAAGTTTTATTCCCTCCAGTTAACCAAGAATTTCGTATCTCGTGCAAACTACATATCTTTGCATAGTAAGACAAATCATTTTTACTCGATTAATTTCATGTAACATTTTTCAGTAAATTTTATATACTTTTTACAAATTACCATCTTTTCAATTGATAACATCGCCACTGTATTGAACTTTGACTTTTTATGAAACTCCTTTTCGAAAGTGTTCATTTTGACGATTTAAACTTGAATTCAAGTTTATACTTCCTAAGCGTGAACATTTAATCGACGGTTTCATCCACCCTTTGAACACTTTTATAAATTCTCTCACAAGTTCTCGCCGTTTTCCTCGCTATCAGTATACCTCTGATAAATTTTCAAGCCAGAAATCCGGACTGGTTTCGCGTCTTGACAAATGTTGGGATTCGTGTAACGCAGGCGGATGCCTAATTCACCAGTCCTGATTTTTGCTCGCATCTCACGAAAGCGATTGCGAAATACAGAGAAAAATAGGGAAAGAGAGTAAGAGGGAGAGTGGAACATCGATGAATCTGTACACCTACCTCTCAACCCCATGTGCGCCTGCATAGGCCTGTGTATAAGCTTTTTCCATATGACGTATCGTCGTGATTACCTTGATGTAGATCCGTCGCTGCGTCCCGTGCCGATAACGCATCGAGAATATACGGGTCCCTTTTCTCTGTTCTCTCTGTGCTCGGCTCTGTATCGGGGAACGCATCGATCATCGTTGTGCCTGCGATTTTTCATCGGGATTCCGGGGCAAAAAAAAAGAGAAAGAGGAACACCCCTCTCGGCGAGATTGAAAAGCCATCCCGTCGTCTGGGAATGCGAAACGAGCCTCTTTCTGTCCTAACGCTAACCATCGCATCGTCTACTTCCACTTTCCAACGAGCTTTCGTTCTTCGGATCAGTGGACCATGGTTGTTTATGGGAAATCTAAATCTGGACGAAGGTGCAGGAGGGATGCGCATGGTACGCAGAAATATACGATACGGTAATGCATACCTTTGTAATATTCGCAGGGTGAAATTAATTTCTAAGTACAGTAGCAGACAAAAGTTTGAGACGACAGGACAATGCAAATCATAGTTTTATGATATGCAAATATTGTTCATGTTTGTAATCAGTTAGATATTAAAGTATTTATTTATTGGACGGTTAATTATTAAATGTGGGACAGTTAATACAACAACAGTCAGTGAAACACACATTTGTAAATGTAGAACAGTTTAATACAACAATTGTTATTGACACACAAATTATTAACTGTAGAACTGATTAACGAAAGAAATAAGTACGGTTTTGTTTAAGGTTCTAGGATACGATTAAAAATAGGTTTAGAACCGTATGATACGATGATACACAACTAGAATTTGATAGATGCTTACTAGATGACGACTCTTGAAACACTGAGCCGTTATTGAAAATTAAAGTCGAACAGCGACGCTGATTGCCGAGGAAAACCGAAAACAATAGATGGCTAAGTGTATGCAATGTGGACCCACCATAATTTTCGTTTCTTTCAGTTCATTTCATATACATACTTATTTTTACCATCATTATGGTAGAACACTGTTTATTGATTAGCATATTGTAGAATACGAATTTTATTTAACATGCTATTTCTTATTAACCCTTTGAGCGCTGAATACTCTTGGCCTAAGCGCTTCGAAGAGACGGCGCGCTATCGCTGGAGACGGACTATTGTTACTAGGAATTACAATACCGGTATACCGGGATATAAAATACTGGTATTTTGAGCCATTTGTACAGTTTTGTAATACCGGTATTCACAAGTTTAAATACCGTTTTTTCGGTATTTACTAGAAATTTTTTAACCCCTTGCACTATTTTGACGAGTCTGATTCGTGATGAAAATTTTAGGCCAAACATGGATGTCACGAGTCGGGCTCGTTGTTCAGTTCCAGACCAAACATGAATATCACGAGCTTGACTCGTACTCGACATTTCAGGCCGAACATGAATATCACGAGTCTGACTCGTGGTCTTAATTTCGGGCAAAATTGATATTTAATTGTTTATTTATATTGTGTCTTTCAGTTTTAGGTTTAATATTAGTGAGATAATCAGAAAACTTATTTGAGTTCAAATACTACTACCGCGGATTTGCTTTTACATATTTTTATTTCGTTATTAATTAATTATATTATTATTACTTATTCAGAATTTGTTTTAATCTTATGTGATAATTAAAGTATAGATAAAAGTTTTTGATTCAAATTCATTTGAATTTCACAAGAGTTCCATCGCGTGGATAAGATGGGTCTCAAGTTTCGGCACGCGCGCTCCACCGTTTGTCCTTCACCGCGACAATTGAAGCAGCCGCGTTTGGCCTGACTTTTTCCGAGGTTCCGAATAGTGCAAGGGGTTAAATTGTCTTCACTGTATGTTCAGGGGTCGCTAACATAGCAAAATAGTATACGTTTTTGGTTTTATGTCTCTCTAACGGGCGAAATTAATTAGACTGTGAATACAAAGTTGCATCGTACAGTCTAGAGAAGTAATACAACATGTGAATCATTCAAGGAAGTCGGCTGAAACTGTCCTATTACAGCTCAGAACGATACTGCACACGCGCAGGATTCGTAGTCTGATATTCGATTACACATGTGGACATAACACAAGATGCGCATCCTGCGAGCGAAAAAAAAACGAGGTAAGCTCACGGGAACGGCGTTGCTCTGAACACATTAACACGTTGAACGCCACGTCACCCATATCTGGGTGACGGCTGTGTTTCTTGTAAACGGTTGGCACTTTTCTAATTAAAAGAAGATTTTGGAGGTAATTTATACTAATTTTATTTGTAACACAATTATGATAAGTATATACTATATAAAGTAACAATAAATTATAAAGTACATATAACATTGCGCTGTTTACAGTCTGAGTCTCGGGTTTGGGTCCTGGGAGAAACTCCACCGATTTATGCTGGGTGTTCAACGTGTTAATGACAAAGGAGGCTAGAACAAGAGAGCCACGAATTTTCTAGAACAGCGCGTAATTCGAACATTCCGACAGTAACATTATAAAATAATAAATTAGTAGTTCTGCAAAATATGAAACATTTCAAAAGATTTTAGAATATGTAAACAGTCCTTGACGTCTCGGAGACGTCAAAGTCAACAATGGCACATGAAATGTCTGCTATACGTCATTCTATGTCAAAGGGTTAATAAATGAGCACAAAATTTTTACAGGTGAAATGATTATCGTAAGTGTAGATAATGTTTCCAGAGGATACAATTTTTTCGCCTAAAGTTCAGAATAATCACTGCCAGTGATTTACTCCCCCCCTATTCGATTCTATGTCAGACCGACCGCCCCTCTTCGGTTGTCTCCGGTCGAACGTGTACCAGGGGACTCGACTATCCGGAAGCACGCGTCGATTCGCCTCAAATCGTCCGTGGCATGGAATTATTGCCCGAAATTATACGTTTCACGTGGTGTTTCGTGCTACCTAGAGAACCATACGTCACCCTAGCCACGACCACTCCCCGTGACCGCTTTTTCATCTACTGTGCAGCCTTTACCGGTTCCGCGTCCTAATACGTAACTGTGCTCTTGAAAATTTGGCTACAAAACATTTCAAAGCATATCCCCATCTTAATTCTTATCCTAGAACCGACGATTAACACGTTCCCTACCAGCTAAAATTTCCTCCCACGCCGGAAAAAAGTCTTTAAAAAAAGGCATATTTTTAACAATATTTTGTCAAATAAAATAAAAATGATCGCTTTTCTGGTTTAAATTTATAAACAGGTATGCCTTTCTTTTAAATTTATGGTTTTAAATTACTGAAATATTGTATATTATACCACAAAAAACATGTTTGCGTAAACCATAAAAGAAACGTGGTGTGTATACGCCCCACGCTGGCTTGAACGAGAAGTCTTTAAAAAAATGTCTGGCAGGGAACGTGTTAACCATCTCATTGCATTTGAGTCTGTTTGAAACAAGCTAGGATCAATTGGGACGAAGTAAGTTACTAATAAGCTAAGGAAAATTGTTATTTGCGTTAATACAAATCTAATTGTCTACTTGCGATTCTCTTATGTCCAGGTAGTGAGTGATATCTTTCGGTATTTAACGTGATTGCATATTAATATTCATTAATTGTTCATAAGGTAAAAAGGAAAACATTATTTCAAAATTTTCATTTGTCTAGTGTTGATATACTTGATTGAATTTTACTGAAATCGAGTCGAATTTTTAGTTTTGTGTTCAGTGGCGTGCAAAAACAATCATATATATTTTTCTTTTACATCTTTTATTAAATCGGAATATAGTTTGTATGTTATCGTTAAAAAATTCAACAGGTGTTGAAAACAATATTTATTCTAGTGTATATGTTTTAATATAAATTTAATAAAAAATACGATTTGTTAATTTCAATAATTTCCTGAATTACCGTGCTTTTATAAATATTTAAAGATACGAAGATAAGTATTCGAGTAACCTTTTGTCAAGGAGGTGTACAATCACAATTTTCACACAATTACCCTCAGCTTTCGTGAACCCGAAAGGAGGGTTAACTTCCTATCGACAAAACAAGAAGGTCGTGAAACATCTGCCCATCACCTGTGTTGAATAGTGGCGCGATTAGGGTTGAAAAACTGATTCAACGCCTAACTCGTGATCTCGTTCGTGCATAAGCCGGCTGTTCGTACGTCACAGTGCTTCGGTTGCGATATTAATCTTAGGAATGGAAAACGTGCTCGCAACTCCGCTGTAATAATCTCACGGCCGTGTTAGGATGAAAGAGGGAGATGGGTATGGTTGTTGGAGTGAGTCTACAGAGTTGGGTAAAATTTAGGGGGAAAATGTTTCGCATGCTATTTCAAAGGAAAGCCGCGATATTTTCAATATCCTTCAAATAAAGCACTGATCTTTTAAATACTAGTTTAACCCTTTTAATATCTTAGAGCCAATATATCGGCTTTGCACATTTTAATATATTTTTTACTACTGATATATTCGTTATATTTAATATAATGACATTTTATTTTTATAAAATTATTCTTTGTATTAGGTGTACAAATTAATTTTAGTCTTTTTCTTGGCAGATTCAGAGTTTATTTAAATTTTTAAGCCCAAAAGTTAGTGGACGAAGCAATCTTCCTCACTTTTTATAACCTTTGTCCATCTTTTGGACAATGCATGCCTGATTTGAAGAAACTAGACTGGTTTATTTCAATGAACTCATCTAAAAGTGGTTGCAATTCCTCATCCTTGAATCGTTGCGGTTATCCATGTCGTTTTTTATCCTGGAGATCGAAATTTCCTTCCCGAAACCTTTGATATTCAGTATTTGCATATGGAATGAGATAATACAGCATTCTCACCAGGAGCATCACAAATCATTTCTGCAGCTTCAGCGGCGTTTCTTTTTTAACTAAAGTGTGAAGACTACACAATGACGAATACGCTCTTCGCTGCATGCCATCGTTTAAATTGTTTTTTATACAGTTTTTGAGCAGTTTTCTTATGTTTTGGAAACCTAGAGGTCTACACTGTAAGACTCTAAAAATACTGTTACGATATACAAATATTAAATAGCCTTTATCATCATTGAAAGATAAAAGACTAAAATTAACTTGTACACCTAATAGTTAAAAATAGATCAGTTTACAATAAAATAAAACAAGCGTGCATATATCTTCATTTTCAAGAAAAGTATGTTAATTTTAATAAATATTCTGGAAGTCGCATATTTTTCAAGCTACTTCTAAGCAGCACTGGACGAACTTAGAAAAATTAGAAACTTTCTCCAACAATATTTACCGTGTGCTATTTGAAATACAATAGAATTTCAAATATTTGGTATTCTGGGGGCCATGGTAGCGTTGGATAATTGGATTATACTTACATTTAAAGCGACAAAAGAAATACCATTTAAAGAGCTACTTTCAGTGAAACACAAAATATATTTATACAGAACGTATAAAGTACATGTAGGTAATTGATACATATATATTTGTATTGTTTAATTATTATTGGTGGATATGGATGCAATATAACAAGGGGAAGAGTACTACGTGACGATTTTTTAACGAATGTTCATTATATATGTAGCTGTTACTTCCTTGTTTCTATGAATTATTAATCCTTTGTTGATGGGTGAAGAAACCTTTTAGTATATAAACCGGTGTTTCCCAACGTGGGGCCCACGCCCCACAGGGAGGCAATTCGAAAATGGACCCTATATATGTTTTGAAATTTTACTTACTATGTTTTGTTAACAATTTCATAGTGATTTCTTCCTAGAACCTATCATTTATATTTCTTAAGTGAACAAATCAATCTTTTAATGTTAAAAATTATGTATGTTACATAGGGGGGGCATAAAAATTTTAAAAAGGTTAAGGTGGGGCATGGCACAAAAAAGGTTGGGAAACACTGATATAAACGATGCAGCGGCATTAGTTAATAACATCACTATTGTTTGTGTTAGAGGTATAACACAGAGAATGAGGCTGTAAGAGGGGGGAAAAAAGAAACAAACGTTTCAAAGAAGTTTCTGGGCCGCGCACTTCTTCCGTGATATCATTAGAATGAAGACGATTATAGAGTCAATAGATGTAGTGTAAGATATGGTATAAGTTAGCGGATAAGCGTTTTATATAATAAATACATTTTAGTAGAAAAGAATGCTTTATTCCAAAATTCAACAGTTTCCGTAAAATACATAACAATATGATCCTTGATGATTATGTTAACGTGTCGGTTAATCAGGCATTATTTTTTTATTCATTGATATAAAACCCTCTATAGGATTATTAGACATATGCATTAATGCGTTAACAAGAGTATTTTAACATATGAAAAATAATGACTATAATTACAATCATCTATGACTTAATACTATAAATATAACTTAAACTAAAAGTTGTAACATAAATTATGATTCCTGAGAATTTTTGAGTAAACATGAAAATGAAAAAGAAAATAATGACTATAACTACCTTTATCTATAACTTAGTAATATAACTATATCTTAAATTAATCAATTACAAATATAAACTATGATACTTGAGAAATTTTTGAATAAATATAAAAGTGGAAATATTAGGTTGGAAAAGAGTATCAATAGTGTAAGGAAGAAAATAGCCTTTGGTACATAATTTCGTAATCAAATCGGATCTACCTAGATCAAACAAAGGACATTACCAAATTACATAGCTAATGTCTTGTTCAGGACACCCGCACTGATATTCAGGGCTGGAGGCCATATTAATTTTATATAACGAAAAAAACAATTGTGCCCTTAATTATGAAAGTGGTCTAAGTCAAAATTAAAAAAAAATGAGTTTATCAGTTATTTCACACCACATTATTTTCAACTAAATTAATTTAATATAATTTTCACGATATTGTAAAAAATGAACGATTAAATAGTGGTTGCTATTTCAACATTATACGAAATTCATTTAGTGTTAATTATGAAAGTGATCTAAGTCAAAAATTTGAAAAATTTGAGTTTATTAGTTATTACAAATCAGCCGACGATGATAATGGTAACGATGGTAACACATTATTTGAACGAGAAACACAAATTCATTCGTGAATTTGTAAAAAATGAACCGTTACATTGTGTTAGTCATTTTGCCATGTTGACCAAAAATATATGGAAATATTAAATTACTTCCATTATACACCACCACTAGACAAGTAACAAAAGAAAAACGAAGATATTATGTGTTTACTACCACCCTGCATCCCTCCAGTTTTGCAGGAACATTTTAAGAACCTCAAAACTCATAATGATAAAAGCCTAAAATGATAAAAATGGATTACTTTACAAAAGTAATTAATAAATGTTCATGAATTATTTTATTAAAATTATTGTTTCTAATAAAACTTGTAGTTTTTTTATCGCTTTAAGTTATTTATAGGCCATTCAGTTAATTTTGAAAATGGTCTAAGTCAATTCAAACTTTAAAAACAACATTTCCGTATGAGATTCACACAAAATTTCACATTCTTAATAAATTTTCATTAATCAAGACTAATAAAATTCTAAATTAAAATATTGCATAATACACAAATATTTTTTAACTTATTCAAATGTAATCCATTAAATACCGCGGAACAAGAAATATATGACTTAGACCACTTTCATAATTATGGGCACAATTGATAATGACTTGAATGTAACCTATTGATGAGACTAATTTGGTCTAATTGGGCATTCCGGATAATCGGATACCAGATAATTGGAATTCTGCCTTACTACTATACTTTACCAAGATTCGAGTAACTGATGCGAATGTTCAAAGGGAATTTGTTTCCCGAAATGCGTTTAAATCACGATCGCTGCGCGCCATTTTATGTTATGACGTGGCCGTTTACCGTTCCCCATATTTCACCTTTTCGAATGCTGGATTTGAACCGAGAAACGTAAAACGTAGGTATATCCCTCGTTCATTTGGTGGTGGGATAAGAAACGACCTCGCTCGCGACACCGATTCTCTGATATATTAACTTCCCCCGAAGAGAAATGCCTCGAGTTCACGCGAACCGAGGCGTTCGCGACTCGTATTACTGTCGGCGAAGCATTTTCACGTGTTATCCGAATGTTGCATGCATAAGAGGGAGGATGAAAGGCTGGGGAGATGCAACAGAGGCATGAGAACGCATGAGTTACGAGTTGGAGTACATCGTGAGCGAAGCTTCCCCTCCGTCAAGAGATTCAAGATGGAGTCGTCCGTGTGTCAGTGCTCGTCAAAGGGGACACAAGGAAAGTCGTAAGCAAGATTGATGCCCGGATGCTGCGATGAAAAAGTAAAACAGAAACGAATAGGTTTTCGAGTATTTAAAAGTTCAAGTGTACATGTTTAACACTATTCCTACCGACACTTCATGTAAACTAATTCCTACCGCGACATTCCTACGTAAGACAGACTACAAATTTTTCTCAAAAAATAAACAATGAAAAAAGAAGTGAATATTGAAAAATGTATTATACGTATATTTGAGAAAAAGTCTAAAGTTTAAAGGCGATTCAATTGCGTTGTATCTATGAAATTCTAATCGAAATTTTAAAAACGGTCATTTGATCGGTTGTGGTAGGAATAGAGTTAAAATGATAAAATATAAGTTAGTAGTAGGAATGTGCAGGATCCTGAAAATTTGTCGAGATTCCCGGGATTAATGTTTGAAATCCTGAAAAGATCCGGGTACCCGATAATCTTTGGGATCCTGAAAAGATCCAAGATTTCCAACAATACACGGTATCTCGAAAGTATCCGGAACTACCGAAAGTGTTGGTATTTTAAATAATTTTGACAGTCTTTGAATATCGTTACGTGCGTCGAATTTTTTGATCACATAGATAAATATGCTTTCAAATTTTCAAGACTATTGGAAGTGTTGGAAACTAAAAATATCGGTAGTCACGGTATTTTTAGATCTCAAAAGTTTCGGGATCCAGTCTCGATCGGGATTCCGCACAGTATTAGTTAGTAGTTTACATTCTCGTTGATATTAATTGCTAAAAAATCTATTGGAATTATAAGCAATGTGATAAATCAAATTCTGTAACATTATGGCAGTACCCTGAAAATCCTCGAAGAGAAAGTTCCTCAGATTCGAAATCTGCAAAATAAACGTTTTATTTATTTACCTACTTGGGCATAAGAATATTCTTTTTAAAAAAAATAATGATGTGTTTAAGTTTTTCCGTGGAAAATCGAGACCTATGTGAATTTTTTGTGTGAAATTTTCGTTGTCATTCATTTCAAAGGATTATTCTTTTTCTATGGAACCTTATTGAAATATTTTATTATATTTACTATATTTAGTATATGCGTTAATGGATTACTTACGAATTTGTACGTTGAAGAAAACATTAATCCTGTCTCCTCGGAAATCTCACAGGGCCGCCTTTAATATGGCCTTGTAGATTCTTGTCAAACAGCTAGGTTTAGTCATAATTCTACAATTTCTTTTTAAATGTGTCACAGGATTATTTGTAAATCTTTGAATCTTAGAAATTGCTTCCGATAGTCGTACCGAGGTAAGTTGTGCGTCGTGCATTATTGCATTTGAGTATCACTGCTTTTGAACTAGTTTCACTTACAGATGCACAGAGTTTGCCTAGCGTCAGGCGCAAGATAGCCCTATTTTCAATCGCTTATATCTAACCAACGAAGCATTAAATGCAATTTTTTTATTCTTGATTTTCATCTTAGAATATTGCATAGAATCACCCCTTCTTTGTATGAATCTAATGTATAATTGGTTAACAGTCAAAACAATAGAAAACAGCGAAAGGGCTGCAACAGTATCACACAAATAAGATAATACGTATCATTAATAGGAAACGAATCGTGATATTGTCCACGTTTAGTAATCCAAAAACGACCATAGACAAAAGTTTCATAGTATATTCAAACTTTATGTTAATATTATATATACGAGGGTGGTCCCAGAAATACCCGACTCGACATAGAAAACACAAAAATTTGTGAAAAAAATGTATTTATTTTTCAACATAATCTCCTTTTAGCTCTATACACTTTTTACAGCAATGTTCAATAAGTTCGATATCCTTTTTATAATAAGAACTGTCTTGCTCTTCAAAATAACCGTTAACTGTCGACATCACTTCTTCATCATTAGAAAATCTTTAACCACTGAGCCATTTTTTGAAGCTTGGGAACAGAAAATAATCCGAGGAGGCTAAATCTGGCGAATAGGGTGCACGAGGTAGCAATTCAAACTTTAATTCATTAATCTTGGCCATTGCAACAACGATGACCAATTTTCTTCATTTTCACAAATTTACTGCAAACGTTTATAAACAAAAACTAAACAACGTAACGTCTTCAAACTTGAAACATATGCTTTATAGATTGTGTACTTTCTAATACAGTGATATTTTTTAAACACCTACCCCTCTCTCTAGGTCAGGCCGGGTTGGGATCTACTTATGGGACCACCCTCGTAAGTATTTAACGAATTTTTCAACTCATTTTTTTCGAGAGCGTGAAATGAAATTTCATTATTATGTTTTTTTGTTTTACCTTGGCATATAGAATCATTATCCAGTAGATTGCATCACGATTTTTGAAACACCCTGTATATTGCTTGACTTGTACATAAATTAACACTCTACCTCATCGCACTCAGTAAGACAAGATATCTCGATGTTCTTCCTGCTGCACGAGTAATTACATATTAGAGATCCCCATTCCAGGTGTGTTTAAAATACAGGTGTAGTTAATATATCCGTACACACGTGTAATTAATATGTATCCAAGCTGAAGTCCGTGTACTATTTAATGCACAAATAAGTGGGTAAACATATGTATCTCAACATGCGTGAACCCGTGTATAGTTCAGTAGTCGTGTATCTGTGCAACTGCACAGTTTAACCAGTTAACCGCGGAATTTATTTTTAAAAATTCCTTACGTGGCGCGTAATTAAAATCAATTGAGGCTCACTGGTAATATAAAGGAAACATACCACTAAATGATATTTGTATCACATTTTATTGAAATTTTGAACGTTTATATTGAATGATAATTTTTTATTTTTCACGCGGTGTATACACGTTAACCGCATCGAGATAAAGATTTTGATTGACGTGTATACACGTCGAATGCAGTTAACTGGTTAAAAAATGCATACATTAGCTATACGTGTACACGTCTTCTATACGTTTGGTGGATCAAGTGACTAATAAGAGCATTATTTATAATTGCATTATTATGAATGACTGATTTATAATGACAAACAAAATCGGACAGCGCGATAAATTTGATACAGTTTAACATAATTTTTTACATTGACTAGTTAATTTGAATAGCGACTTCTCATCGGACGTAGTAATAATAATGACACTTTTCTAGCAATATTAGATGTTGATTCGATTCCTCATTGTGTCCCGTTTAGAGGCGGTCACTATACACTGCAGACGCATGCATATACGTTTCTTTTCGTTTTATGAAATAAATGGACAAATAAATGGAAAACGAATGCATGTCAACAACGTAGAAGACAAAATTGAATTTCAGAATGTTTCACACAAATAAGTGATTGTTTCGGGTTAAACTTGGATTAAATTTCGATTAGGTTCAAATTAACCCGTTGGCCTACACACTATCTGTTGATCGTGCAAGCCATAGTAAACAAGAAATTTGGAAATAACTCCAACCGCTACTTCAAATACAGCGCGTGACAAAATGATAGTACCGCCTATGATTTACAGTGTTTCTCGAGTAACTTCAAAGCGGTATCGGCAAAAAAACATCGTACAATTAAAAGTCAAATTTGACTTTATAGGAAAAAGTTAGTATTAAACAGTACCATTTACAAAAATATTGGACAAATGTTACTATCTATGGAATATCAACTTAACTGTACTTATTTGCATGGAACAGATCAAATTGAAAATTACATGAAAAATATCGAATACACAGAAAACAAATCTTTATTTATACTTTCTGTAGAAAATCATAGTAAACTTTGGAAGCTTGGTAAAGTGAATTTATAAGGTTGCCACGAATAATCATCAATCCGTTATTTTGACTGTTCTGGTAGTTCTAGTGTTAAATATAGAGAAAATCCGTACTTTGTATCCATTTATCTCCTAAACTTAATGCGGCAGGCTACTTTTGGGATTAGATTTGAATCCAACACGTGAAAATGTATAAGAAATCTTTGCCTTCTCAAACAATGAAGTCTCGTTGATCTCTTTTTTCTTACCTGCGCTATCATTTTGTCGCACCTAGTTTTCACAAAAAGGTTAAATTTTGCGTAAAAAATATAACCTGTGGTTAATCTTTATTTATATCATTAAGAATGAGATACTACATACAAAACTGCATGTACAAACTTGTATACATTACGTTAGATTCAAGAAACACTAAAAATTATAGGTGGTGCTATCATTTTGTCGCCTACTGTAATAATACGCGGCATTTTATACAGTGGCTCCAAAAAGTATTTGTACACTGTATTATAAGGAAATTCATCTACTTCTGAAATTCTGAGTTTAATGAAGGTTCATGCGTGTACAGAGCATGGTGTATCCTGCGTGGAGCAATTTTTTCGGCGGCAAAATATCTTTTAAGGTAGCTGATAACGAATCTCAAAGTTTCAGTGATTTTTCACATTTTGAGTACAAAATTTTCTATATTCTTTTTTCATGACAGGGCGATACAGTATTAAAAATTAAAGGTTTTCTATTTGAAAGGTTTTGCTTCATCAAGTACCATTATAAAGTTATCTTTAAAAAATGAGAGAAAATTTAGAAACTTCAACGCTCGTTTCACCCCCTTAAAATGGCATTTAGATGAAAAGAAGAGATTAATTGATACGTATACTATTATGATCTACATACCCACAAACTTTTATCAAATACTTGTATCAGACTCAAAATTTCAGGGTTAAATGAATTCGTTTGTGACATAGTGTACGAATACTTTTTGGAACCACTGTATGTCAATTCCTCACTACGACTCAGACTCTGTTTTTCGCTTATAACACAAATCCCTTACCACGGGTCTCGCTCGCGGTTATAAGTCAAAGGGTTAAGTTCAGGTTATTCTGTCAAAATCAAATTGCCCAAAGGAAATGTAGCTTTATTCATAATGTCCGATCAGTTTGATAAACCGATATTTATAAGTTTACCTAGCTGTTTTAGACATCATTCTTAATGACCTATTAATTGCTTGTATAACATATGTACGGTCAAACCCGTGATATCTAGTAATTATCAGTAGGAAAGCTGTGTGTGAAATTTGAAACATCGTTTCGTGAGAAAGAGATCGTCACGGCGAAAGGATTAAGCAAACGAAGGCGCGAATCCTATCGGTCGGACTTATTTCCCTGGGTTGTCGAGCTGCGAACGAGTCTCGCCGTGAAGCAGACAAATCGTTATGATCTCGCGAATCGTCGTGGCTCCATTTATCTCTGACGAGCAATTCCATAAAGTGCCGCTTGCACGGCAGCCGGAAGAAAGACAACCACAAATTACAATGGTGGCCGGATAATGGTGGGTTACGCGTCGCAGTTACCTCCATTAAATTCATTTCACCATTAGCTTCAATGGACCGTTGCGTACGGGACGTTAGACGGCTGTGCCTCTATGTATATGGGTTATCGAAAATCGTTTCCATCAGTTGCAGTAGAGAGATATCGGTTAGGGGTTCGGTTCGAGGTACAGTAGAGTGCATAAGTTTAGTGTCTGTCCATTCATTTTTATCTCTGACTAGCTGTTACTCGTGTATTTTTTTATAATGCTTGCTTCAAAATCAATTCTTAAACAAACTTTAATTTCTTATTTTACCCTCTTGCGGGTTGATTTTCCAAAAACATTGAAACACGTATTTCTTTATTTCTAACCAGAAAGCTAAATACTAGTTTTTATAGTGTTTACTTCAAAATTGGCGATTTTTTAAACAACCTTTCAACCCCTATTTAACCCCCTTAGGGGTGGAATATCAAAAAATCCTTCCTTTGTGGGTGCCTACGTCATGAAAGGAACCCATTGTCCAAATTTCATGTTTTTCTAGCTTCTGTAGTTTAGGCTCTGCAATGATAAATCAATCGGTCAGTCAGGACATGTCTTTTTATATGTATAGATAGATAGATAGATAGATAGATAGGTAGGGGAGAGAAAGTTGTAGAAATATGAAACACCAAGGTTCTGATCTCTGTGTATATAATATTGATAGTTTTAGCAATGATTGAAAACAAAGTGTTATGAAAATTATAATGTAGGCTTGTTTGATATTGGTCTTTTCTTTTTTTTCTGGAACAAATATTTTTGTTTGTGCAGCAATAAAAAGTTTTCAGTTAAGTTTATTCCAGTTTATTTCGTGATTTCTAAAGGAATAAAGAAGTTAAATTAGATTGTAATAATTGTGTCTTCAAAATATCAATAAGAATTATAAGTATATTGTGTTTTTGAGCGATATAATGACAAGAAAGATGAATAGTAACATTAATAGTTAATTTATTAAGAGTAATGTGAGACACTTAATTGGTACAGCTTTTAAAAATTAATTAGTAAACAATAAAATACTTTTCAGTCATCGTTTCAGGTAGTAATAGTAAAATTAAACGAAAAGCCTACAAAAGAATTGTAAAAGGTTGAGAGAACAGTTATTGTAAAATTAAATAAATTCTAACATCTTGATACTTATATCTATGTAATTAGTATTTATTTATCAACACTTTAATGTATTTTATAACGTATTCTTTTTTCTATGGTATTACTGTTTCATATTTATCCCTCTAATTTCTTCTTATCGAGCTTTAACCCTTTCGCTACGGCAATTCGGTCCATCGTAGTGCCACTCCTGAACGGGACTCTCCGCTGAAAGTGTACATATTGTGCGTGGACACTGTATTTCAGAAGAAAAGGGATCTCTCTATAGAAGAATATACTTGTAACGTCTATATAAAAGACATAAACTTATTTAATGGGTACAAAAAGAGTCTCATCGACAATTAAAAATAGTGAAAGGGTAATGTATAACAGTGATACATAATCACATCGTGCATGCCGGATATATCCGGTGTTCAGCTCCGTGGTTATCATGTGAATACCGATTATATTGGTGTTCGGAGCGAAAGGGTTAATTTAATTGAAAAGAAATGAGAATTTCAATAACTCTATAAACTACATATCATTTGTGCCCATAATTATGAAAGTGGTCTAAATCATATATTTTTTGTTTCGAGATATTTAATGGATTACATTTGAATAAGTTAAAAAATATTTTTATATTATGCAATATTTTAATTTAGAATTTTATTAGTCTTGATTAATGAAAATTTATTAAGAATGTGAAATTTTGTGTGAATCTCATGCGGAAATGTTGTTTTTAAAGTTCGAATTGACATAGACCATTTTCAAAATTAACTGAATGGCCTATAAATGACTTAAAGCGATAAAAAACTATAAGTTTTATTAGAAACAATAATTTTAATAAAATAATTCATGAACATTTATTAATTACTTTTGTAAAGTAATCCATTTTTATCATTTTAGGCTTTTATCATTATGAGTTTTGAAATTCTTAAAATGTTCCTGCAAAACTGGAGGGATGCAGGGTGGTAGTAAACACATAATATCTTCGTTTTTCTTTCGTTACTTGTCTAGTGGTGGTGTATAATGGAAGTAATTTAATATTTCCGTATATTTTTGGTCAACATGGCAAAATGGCTAACACAATGTAACGGTTCATTTTTTACAAATTCACGAATGAATTTGTGTTTCTCGTTCAAATAATGTGTTACCACCGTTACCATTATCATCGTCAGCTGATTTGTAATAACTAATAAACTCAAATTTTTCAAATTTTTGACTTAGACCACTTTCATAATTAACACTAAATGAATTCCGTATAATGTTGAAATAGCAACCACTATCTAATCGTTCATTTTTTACAATATCGTGAAAATTACATTGAATTAATTTAGTTTAAAGTAATGTGGTGTGAAATAACTGATAAACTCATTTTTCTTAAATTCTGACTTAGACCACTTTCATAATTATGGGCACATTTATGTCTGTGCGGTAGGTACGTTTTACGTGCGAATCTTCGAAATCTTCCGTGTTAATTTGTTTATATACGACTATTGTGAGATATTGTAGATAAAACCTTCAGTTCCAAATTTTTGTCTCCTACTGTAAGTAAAAGGACACACGGAAAGGAAGCAGGAAGGCTCTATCAATGGAATCGATTTCCGGAGCAGATGGTTTTCCGGAATTTGTGAGTCATTGTTTTTTCCCGGTGTTCTTAGGTGGGTCGTTTTCCAAGGAAGCTCGCCATTTATATCCATGTTTACCATTATACCGTGACGCGATCGCAGGTGCTATTATCGAAAACTTGGTTCCCCTAATTACAGGGCCCTCGTATACCGACAAATTCTTATTAGATTGCGTATGGATCGCCACGTGTCAACAAACATTGGCGTTTATTCTGTAACGTTCGACAAATTTAAACGACTTTGGAAAAGAATAAACAAACAAATGGAATTTAACTTTGCTGTACTCCTCTCTTACTCTTCACGTTAGTATCATTTTATCGGTATCGTAATTATACATACGTTTTAATTGAAATTTTTTCAATACCTGCCGACTAATTAAAACTGTCAAACCAAAAAAATGGTTTCAGTGTTGTTTTAGTATTTAAATGAGCATTACCTAACATTTGTGAATTTAAAGGTCCAATCAATTTTTTTAAAAGGAGTCTTATGTTTTCAGATTTGTGATATAATGTTACACATGCTATCCCATATATATTTATTTATTTATTTCTGTTAATATGACTTTATGAAACTAGTAGATTAACTGTCACATTTTCTACGATATCAGTACAAAATGAGATATATTTATAATGTTTCCATATTTATGAACGAGAGTGTAACAAAACATAATATGTTAACACTTCTCCGACCGAAGGGGGAGATCTCTTATTTTGTCCTCAACAGAGCGCTGCAATTGATTCTATTTGCTTTTGTTATTAGTTAGTCCTGAACTAGTACTGTTCATAAATGTTCCAAAATACAATTTTTTATAAATTCAACATCAGCTTAGGACCAACTAATAACAAAAGTAAATAGAATCAATGACACTGCTTTGTCAAGGAAACAATGGGAGATCTCCCCATTCGGTCGGCTAAGTGTTAAGAACATCGTATATAATTAATGTTATTAATTAAATCTTTGACATTATTTCTTTATTAAAAATTCTGGTAATATTAAATGATAATTGTAGATTCGAAGACGAATAATGGGGTTGAACAGTAAACAAAAAAGAAATCGGATTTAAAAAACAAAAATATTTAAAGTTTAGAAAAAATTGAATTTCGCAAAAAGAGACTAAAACTCTGTCATTTCCTTCGCTTATTTCAAAATTACAGAAAATAGGAAAATACAATATTTTGTGCACTTTTATATCGTGTATTGCATTATGATTATTATTGTTAGAGTCATCATCTGGCTGTCATGGTATAATAGTTCGAACGACTAATCGTCCGCAAATTTTCGTGACCCGGTGTTGTACGTTTCACGAAGCTGCCAAGTCATTTGCTATCTTGCTTATCTACCCCTGCTGTTTGGGCCAATCAGTTCCTCGATCGGTCTCGTTTAAGCGTCATATTTCATTGCTGTCAGGAGTGTCTGCATCCTTTACCGAGAGACCACCTTACTGTTACTTTTGTGTCATTATGTATTATCTTTAACAAGCAATCTTCTCAGTTTCATGTACAGAAACTTGACAATTGGATATTATAGCTTCGACGAGGAAAAGTAAAGTCTTTAGAAGAATGAGAGTAAAGCAGTATAGGGGATAAAGGAATTTTTGAGATACTTACTTTATTTTATTTATTGTTTTTAATATACTTATGTTTGTACGTATAAATTAATTAAATGTGTAATAAGTAAGTAAAGGTAGTACAGTTGCTAATATGTTAGAACAAAAGACAGTCATAGACAGTCATGATCTAATTATAAGTATTATAATCTCTATAATACCAGAAAGAGATATCTTTTATTTTATATTTTATATTTTTAGAGATATTTTATGCTCATCATATTAATATCTTCACATAATAACTCCTACCCCTCTGAAATAATTTCTCTGAATGAATAGAATATTTATAGCAGGTATGTGTTTTCTCTTTCAAGTGGAATACTTCATTTTAAATCCTTTATTTCCAAATATATTTAAGCTATGAAGCTTCTATAAAAAATAATTACAGTTTCTATAAAAACATTTATTAAATAGGCATGAAGTAACAGGTACCTAAGGGGTGGTAATCAGGAAGAAAAAAAGAAATGATAATAATATTTTAACAACAGCAATATTAAAATGATGCCAATAACAGTAAGCAGAACTGTAAAAAGAAATAATATAGAATATTACACGAAATAACAATATAAGAGAAGACATCCCTATCAAAGATCTAATTAGTATAATGTGAGACTTGTCCACTTGCAATCAGTAATATATAGTAGCGGACAACAGTTTAAGACTATAGAGTCAACGAATTAAACTAACTAATTTGTAAGGAATAGTATGATAAACAAAATTTGCATTTTGTGCTAATCAATAAACAGTATTTTACCATAAAAACGATAAAAAGGAATGTACAGAGAATATTTGCATATCATAAAATTATGTTTTACATTGTCCTCCCGTCTTAAACTTTTGTTCGCTACTGTAAAACAATGAAGGAAAGCAAAGGAGAAAACATCCCAACCAAAAATGCAAGACCATAAAATGGTACCTAGGACTGTAAAGTAGTAGTGGAGGGGGAAATATGTCCTTCTGCTCACCTCCTTTCTGTTCGGCTGTATCGAGCAATACTTAAGTACAATTGGACGAATTTACTCAGGAGAAATTAAAGCAACGGGGGCAGGTCGTAATTACGTCGAGCTCCTCTGTCGTGTTTGAGTCACTTTACCGCCACCTGCGTAAACGGTCCTTCTTTTCGGACGATCACGTGGCCGCCCGAGGGCGAAACTTTCCAGCAACAGGAAATGGAGAGACGAAACTAGCGGGCCGGCCCTTTCGCTCCCTTCGGGCGCCGACTTAATGGCGACCGATCGGCCATACCGTTGTTTACGATTAGGATCGTAGCTGCTGGCCGAGACAGATAGGATCCTAGGGCTTGACTTGACGCTGGAGAGGGGTGGGGGGCAGGTGGGGAACGCTTCCTGGAATCTAGAATAGCGGCGTAACCCGTTTTATGGATTTCGTTATCGTCGATTCGGTCGGTTATTACAAGCCGTTAGGAGGAGACCGCGATAGCTCGTACCCGATTGCGTTCCGCCGATTTACGAGCCTAATAGCGAAGGCAACGCGTGAAAATGGCGCCCGTCGTCGCTCTCCATCTTTGTTTCCCCTCGACCTTCCAATGATTTCCCTGAAAAGAGCCCCGAGTTTCCTTCAATTTCGACCATTAATCTTTCTCTTTTTCACTTTCTCCGCCCACTTGTGACCCTTGAAAATACCGAAACTCGGTTGCAGTAGCAAATTACACGACGGAGGGTTCGGCTAATGGCGTCCACGGGACAAACACCGTGTGGCCTCTGGCGAAACGTGGCGATGGCGTTGCTCGTCAAGGAGAACCGACACGGAAAACCAATGCATAATTGCTTGGTCTGGATCGACAGATCGAGAAGAATAGCCGCTAGAAAAATTTACATGCAAACGGCTCCTATCTTGAAAATGGCGGTTTTACTTTCCAGAACTGAACCTCTGGGAAACGTGGAGGAGAATTGTTTATAAATTGTGCCTCTTCGACTTTTTTATGATTAATTGATATAAACAAAACTTAATGATAGAAATATTATACATAAGTAATGAAAAGCATAAATAAGAAAGAAATTAATTAAATTTTTTAAATTTATAAAGCGACGAGGAGAAATTACTATCACTATACTAAGGAAAGAAACATAAAATGCGAAGGTAAGCAGCTGTTCAGCCTGGAATTGCTTAAATCATAGCTTTTAACTTTAATTAACGTGTTAATTATCTTTTGGATAATATTATAAAGAAGAGAATATTGAATTAACACGTTCGTCGCCCAACGTGATTGATTCGGCTGGGCCCAAATCCGATTGCATAGAAAACTGGGGTAAAAAGATATAAAAACAGCAAAAGTTTTAACTTTTTATATTTATTTTATGTATTTTATATTTATATATATTATACTTCAATATTTATTCCATTAAATATTTGGGTGACGTGGCGACGAACGTGTTAATTAATTTTTTTAAAAACGATTGATTTATGTATAAGTAAATGACTTCAATATCATACAGTACCCATTAATTTGCGAACAAATCGGTGCGAAATAGAATATATAACCTGATGTATCTTAAACGGTACAATTTTGACGATTTTCCCCCATCTCACTCCTGGTACCGGTCATGATTGACACAGGAGGCTCTCTGAAACACGCGTGTGTCATCCAACCCCACGAAAAGCTCTACTGGGGTGGAGAGTTTCGGAGGAGGGAGGCGGCAGTGGCAATGGCGACTCGTCGAGGGTTCTTCAACGTTGCCACCCCAGTCATTACTTCAGCATTAACGGGGGATGATTTCCCTTCCTCTCTTCGCGGATTCACTGGTTCATCGGGACAGTCGGGAAAAAGAGGGAACGAAGCGCGAAAGAGTGAGGGGAACGACGAACGGAAGGGGGAAGGTTCTTCGAAGGGAACACGAGTGTCGGCTGAAGTTAAATCGTTGGATTTACGAGCGTGTCCACCGTTTTCCAGTTTCTCTGTGTTTTCAGTTTGTATCGGTGATTTTAAGCTGTAGTGGAGTAACTTGACGCGAAAGAGAGGATTCTTTTTTATTGATAAATAAAATATACTGTTGTGTGTGACTAGGGATTGCAATACCGGACCAAAAGTTCAATACCGGTATTTTTTAGATCTTAATACCGGAATACCGGTTTTAATAGCGGAAGTAGGAATTAAAAAAAAGAAAGAAAACACAGATGTTTCTTTGTTTTATTTGCCAGTTTTATTGGAGAGAGTAAATATCACAAAAAATTATTTGCAACTTGTGAATTATAACAGTATATAAAGAATCACAAAAAAGTAAAGGAACATCTTACTTATTTAAATCACAAAAGAGTTTAAATATCACTATTCAGTCTGTGTTACTATGACAAATTTTTGAAATGTGATCTTAAAAAACATAATGCATCAATCGTCGCTTCTAAGAACGCCTACAACAATAAAGGGTTTATAAATTTTGAGTATATAATAAATCTGAAAAATATTTTGAACCCTAAAGTATGATATATAAATACAATGTGAACAACAAACTCACCAATTTAAAAAATATCGAAATTTTTCGAAATGTTGCGCACTTTCTTCACAACTACAACCGTGTTTTCATAGATACGAATATCAGACTACGAATCCTGCGCGTGTACAGTATTGTTCTCAGCTGTAACAGAACAGTTTTGGCCCACTTCCTTGGATGACTCACATATTGTATCGTTTCTCTACATGCAATTTTGTATTCACAGTCTAATTAATTTCGCCAGTTAGGGAGACATAAAAACAAAAACGTATACTATTTTGCTATTTTGGCGACCCCTGAACATATAATGAAGACAATTAAAAAAATTTCTAATAAATACCGAAGAAACGATATTTAAACTTGTGAATACCGGTATTACAAAATTGTACAAATGGCTCAAAATTCGATATCCCGGTATACCGGTATTGCAATCTCTATGTGTGACAAATCAGTCTTATTTTCCAGTGAGAAGTGAAAACCGTCTGATTAAGTAGATTTTATGGATTGTGCAATTACATCTGCATTTTTTGAAGTTTATTGTATTTACTCGTAGGAATGTGGTATTTTATCGTCGTGTTACTCAGTTAACCTGAAACAGTTTAGTTATTGGTGTTGTATAAAGCATGAACAATATACAGTGGCTCCAAAAAGTATTCGTACACTATGTCACAAATAAATTTGTTTAACCCTGAAATTCTGAGTAAAAGAAGTATTTCTGAGTCTGATAGAAGTATTTGATAAAACTTTGTGGGTATGTAGATCGCAATAGTATACGTATGAATTAATCTCTTCTTTTCATCTAAATACCATTTTAAAGGGGTGAAACCAGCATTGAAGTTTCTGAGTTTTCTCTCATTTTTTAACACGTTCGTCGCCACGTCACCCAAATGTAGAAGACGCTCTTTTTTTTAAAGTTAAATAGGATTTTAAATTAGAATTTTAAAAGGAATTCAACGGAATAAGGATTGAAGTGTAATATATATAAATATAAAATACGTAAAATAAAAATAAAATGTTAAAATTTTTGCTGTTTTTATACTTTTATACCCTAGTTTTCTATGCAATCGGATTTGATCCCAACGAGAAACTCAGCCGAATCACGCTGGGCGACGAACGTGTTAAAGATAACTTTGTAATGGTACTTGATGAAGCAAAACCTTTCAAATAGAAAATCTTTAATTTTTAATACTCTATCGCCCTGTCATAAAAAAGAATACAGAAAAATTTGTACTCAAAAAGTGAAAAATCACTGAAACTTCGAGATTCGTTATCAGCCCCCTTAAAAGATATTTTTATATCTTAAAAAAAATTGCTCCACACAGGACACACAATGCTCTGTACACGCATAAATTTTCATTGAAATCAAATTTCAGAAGTAGATGAATTTCCTTATAATACAATGTACGAATACTTTTTGGAGCCACTGTATATTGTGACTCGCAGATTTGTTCGCATGTTTTAGATATATCTTTTGAGAGCTACAATCAAATCTTTTATTTTAGAAGTGAGAAATTTTGGTACATTAAGTATAAACAGTTGAGGTTATAAGCGAACGTTTTCATGTTTTAGTAGCTATTATTTTTAAGAAAGAGTATCCAGTGTGTAGATAAATATGGACGGTTATGTGAGATGAAGTATTTATCAATAAACATAAAGTATTTGTTTATCAATATTGATTTTCTGCTATTTTTATCGTATTATTTATTGATTGTTTATTGACTGCATACAATATTTTTAAGTCCTAGAAACAATTGTGCGTTATTCACAATACGTTAAAATGGCAATAGTTTTTTCTAAAATACAGTAATTTAATTTTTAATAGCCTAAATGATTCGTGTCACAATTACCATCAGTGATACTGTGTAAACTTCCTTAATCAGTTCATTAGCATATAGTTCGGAAAACAAGTGCCGTATTACATCGATTATAAGATGCCACTGATTATAAGACGCACCCTAAACATTTCAAGCTAGAAATAAAAAAATACCTGAATTAAGTATCTTTTTTTATAAAGTGTAGAATAAACAAAAATATGTATATACTTAAAGAATTAAAAAATATATTTTATTATTCAAACATTTTCATCGTCAGAAGAACCAGCATCTTCATTTTCTGATTGATTCACTTTCGTTGTATCTAAAAGTCGTCAATCCCCTCTATCGAATATAAGACGTATCACGAATTCAGACGCATAAAAACACATAAAAATGTACGTCTTACATTCGATATAATACGGTAATTGGTAACTACAGGCGATCTGAAATCGTAAACGAAGAAATCCACGATGTAAACGAATACAAGCCGTAAACACACCTAGAATGAAAACAAACAGGCCCGGTACGAAAACAAGCGAACCAGGAATGAATGTAAAAACAAAGCAGTTTGCTTCATCAATGCTACGCGCCTGCTGAATAAGAAGCGTTCCAAGCAGTTCTTTAACCTTTGGTAACCCACATTCTCTCCAAGACAAAGAACAAAGAAGACCGTGGTTGCGTCGAAGCTTATCCTTTAATTGATTTACTCGGAAACCGGCATTGAAGTGGCGTCCGGGCGACGCGTGACGCGCCGCTGCTGTTCATTCAGGAACCTTTAATCCGACACCGGCTCGTCCTCCAATTCGGCAGGCAGCCATTGTTTCGCAAGCGAGTCTGCGAACTGCCGCCGCCTGTTCGTAGGACCCGATGGTCGCATATTGCGTACCGGATTGCCGTCGCAGCTGCTGCGGTTTCCGGGCCCGATGGCCAGTTGACCGAATCGTTGCCGAAATTGCGCTCTTCCTTCCTCCAGTTTGAACACGGCCGTCTTCGAAACGTGGCCGCTCTCATCCTTAGATTCCACGATTTCTTGTCGCTCTCGCGGTAACGATCGCGCGAAATTTATTCGTACTGCGTTTTACATCCGCGAAAATCGGTCTTCCATGAGTCATAGCTATCTGCCAACTACAAATCAGGATAGGCATCGTGAGTGTTTCAGCGCGTTCCAGGGGCTGTCTTGTTCCCTCGAAAAAAGGCGTTTCTCCTTTATTGGGAATGAGGTTTTATATTGCTGAATAAAACAGACTCTTATTTGTGAAATAATACTTTGATACTTTATTGTTACTGTAGCAAAAGATGAAGTCCCTTTGTACGAAAAACGTTTATTAAACAGTCGCGTACATTGTTGCGTTCTAAATTAGGGCAGAAATGTGTACAGTAACGACCCTATACCTGCCTCGGTAGAAGGAAAGTGCTTACCAGTACCATACCTTCCTAAAATACCTGTAAGCAATTCTGATTGGTTCGGGATTGTCGTCACTTTTGGTTTAAATATCAGGTCATGAAAAGCATTGTAACACAACTCATCAAGAGAACAATTCAGAATGCAACTACTATAAACAACTTAACTCTATCGTGTTCAATTTGACACCTAAACAACTCCTGATATTAACCTTAATCAACCTCATCAAGAGAAAAACTTTTCGCCATACAAGGCAATTACAAAAAAGTCGGGAAGTATTTCGGGAGCAATACACCGCTCTCGCAGCTAAATCGACGTACAAAACATACATCAATGCCGCAGACCACATCTTAACCAATTGATTGTCGATCATCCATCCTTTCATTCATTCCCTTCCACATCACAGTAGCTTGTTCACAATATTTATGGCCGATCTTTAAGAACTCTGATTCCTACTACAATTACTATTATGTAACACGAGGAAGGGCAATTCTGACCGTACCTTCCGAGCTTTGTCGCGAGACTAGCAGAACGCAGTGGTTGAAATTCTTGCAACCCCGTCCGGGTCCTTCAGCCTCTTTGTTCTGTTTCTCAACGTTTTCAAACTTTCTAAAATGTCAGATGTGGCTTAGGTTCTTGGAAGAAGCCCTTGAAAAAACACGTTAAGAGAAAGCTGGTTTTAGGTTAATTTTTGCTTCGTAGTATTTCTGAATTCAACTTCTAACATCCTTTTATAGAGCTCCTCTTCTCCTTCCCTCGCCTCTGCTCGATTCGGCTGTCCGACCGGCGAGAAGAGGCGATGGATTATTGACCGGTACGGTAATACGACGCTCGACACGCGTTAAGTTGCGCAATCGAGCCGAGAACGGTCCTTGGACTGTATTTCTGGATGGAAACGGTTTTGCTTCTCGGACGGTAGCTGGTGCTGCCTGGCTACTGCAATGAGCCGGTGAAAGGCTGCGAAAATGTCAGATCGCAGCGAGCTCGGTAGCCACGATCGGCACGCCGACTTCCTTGTTTAGCGATAAATCTATCGCGGCTCACGCAGCCCTAAAGGTAACGTTTCCTATGAGCGTCAGATGTTTGTTGTATTGATACGATGGAGAAGTATGCTTCTGCTTCCTTACACGATTGTACGTGATCCGCAATTATCGTTGCTTTTACGATGGTGTTGGGGAGAAGCCGTATTGAGCATTGAATTAAGAGGCGAAGAATAGGCGTGATTTATTTGTTATTTGAGAATTCACTTAGAGGTTACTTGAAAATTTATTTAAAACCAACTTGAGAATTTGTTTGAGCTGAGGACAAATTTGAGAATTAATTTTGAAATTTATTCAAAATTTACTTGAGAATTTATAATTTATTAAAATTATTATTTATTTGCTGGAAAATAATGGATATGTTAATTAGTTGCTGTTCATGGATAACGAATAAATTGAAATCGATCATTATGCATTATGTGTTATTTAAATTTAATAGTAACTAATAAACAAATCATGGAACTCCTTAAATGTTAATTCTTGTCCGTTTGTGTCACTTGAATTTTTCTATTTATTATAAATGGGGTAAGGCCTTTAATATACATGGAAAAATATGGTTGTAGCCGTAGAGCAGTGATTGCCAAAGTGGGTGCCACCGCCCTCTGGTGGGCAATGCAGTGATGATGACCACAGGTGCATTTTATATATTTTAAATATATTTTACGATTATTATTTCTTAAACATAATTAATAATAAAAAGTAATATTTAAAAATTTCCTATTATATAGAAGCAACTACAAATGATGAATTGAAATTTAAATTCAAAAGCGGCTATTAACAATTCTGGCTACAAAAGGAGATTCCTATGGCTTATCCTGAAATATGGGCTGTAGTTGAAAAATTCTTAATCCATTGCTTTCATCATATTTAGTGGAACGTGGATTCAGTGCGGTAACCAATTTATTAAAAAACAAAAGAAACCGATTGCAAATAGTTAATCGAGGTGATTTAAGGTTACTGCTGACGAAAATATAGCCGAGAATTACTAAATTGGTAGCAACACATCAGGTTCATCCTTCTCATTAAGATGATTTTGAATGTTTTAACTTTTTTGTATTACTTTTCTATTCTGAGTTTAATAAGTAGTTTCATTATTTCGAAGTTCAATGTTTTTAATTTACACCTTTCTTTACTATATTTTACGAAAAAGGTTTAATTGCTATTTTTAACTTCCAGGGGGCGCTAAGTAATTTTATTCTGGAAAGAGGGCGGTAGGTCAAAAAATTTTGGGAATCTATGGAGTAGAGTAAACTGTGCAAATAAAAAGAGGTGCATAAAATTAATTTACGGCAAATAATAAATAAAAGTATTTTATGTTTGAAGTTATTAAAATGACTTATGATTATAAATCTATCAATGCTGTTGTTTTCTACATACCATGTAAATATGGTATTCCTTATTCAAATTCACGGGATTTACACTGTCTCACCTTCATCGACTGTACATTCAGAAAAACACTTGTGACACACACGAAATCTTATCTTGAATTGAACAAGTTATTTATGTATTATTTGTATACAGAGTGTCCCACGCAACTGGAACAGGCTGTACCTCCTAAACGGTTGGGAATAGAAGATGTTATAAGTAAAAGTTAAGTGGTATCAGATGATGCATAATATGCGTCTAATTTTATGCACTCTTGTGCATCGGTGCATTAGAAAACTGCAATTGCACTTTTCTTTTAATTGGAAACATATTTTTGGCTGAACTATTCGTTGCAATTTATTGTGCTCTACATAAAAGTACTAATGTACTTATGCCCTAAACTTACTCGTTAAGAAATTATTGAAGCCAAAACTTCTTTGTATTATTTCGGTCTCTCGGGAAGTGATCCGAAGTACCTACGTTACAACAAGCGTTCTAACGTTCCTTCATTGCAGTCCAAACACTTTTCTATACGTTTTCTTACTTTGCACGACACATTCCTGATGTCTGTTTTCCTAATTTTGGATATTTCTAGCTGAATGTATTGTTGGAACTCCTGAAGATTACTAATAGGCCGTAAATGTACCCTATCTTTTAGATATCCCCATAAAAAGAAATCGAGGGGTGTGAGGTCTGGTGGTCGCGGTGGCCATAAGATTGACCCTCGTGTACCAATCCATCTCGCTCTATAAGTTTTATTTAAATGTCAGGCAACTATCTGCAAATTGTATGTTAGAGCACCGTCATATTGAAAGTACCTCATTGGACTCCAGTTTGTAAATTGGACTTCAGCTTGTAAAATACGAACGCGAAGTCTGTTGACGATTGGGGCATGTCTCTCGATACAGCCTTGCAGTTTCAGTACCATTTTAATTGCATTTGTTAAACAAAATAAACACATCAACTAATTCACTATTCGTAAATACCATGATTTCAAAACACTGGTTCGGCGGGCAAACGATCGCACACGGTATTGAATAACTACTGACGGAAATTTTCATCTTACAGTAGCTAGTATTAGTAGCTGTTTCATGTTTACAAACGTTATATTGGACGTAACATAGATACTCTGGAACAGTTCCCAGGAGACCGAAATAATTCAGGGAAATTTCAGCTTCGATAACTTCTTCACGAATAACATTAGGCATAAGTATATTAATCCCTTAATGCACAGTTTTTTTTGAAAAAAAGAATCAATTTTTTTTTAATGTGAAAAAACACAATTTAGAACGTTGTCTTGGCAAGAAAATTAAAAAAATACAAAAATAATCAAAATTTTTATTGTATTGTAAATTTTATTGTCGCTCGAATTATCTCGAGTGTGTACAGTTTGGCCAGTTTAGTTAACTTGAGCGTGCACGTTAAGGGGTTAATACTTTTATGTAGAAAACAAGAAACTGCATCAATTGGTGCAGTAAAAAATATAGATTTCCATTTAAAAGAAAAGTGCAGTTGCAGCTTTCTGATACACCGATGCTCAAAAGTGCATAAAATTAGATACATATTATCTGATACCATTTAACTTTCACTTATTACATCGTTTTCTATTTTCAACCGTTTAGGAGGTACAGCTTCTTTCAGATGCGTGGGGCACCCTGTATACAAGTCTTAAACTAAGCATCGTTCGACTGATCATTTTATGCAATGGAAAGTCTTCTCGATACAAAAGACTCGATGGATCTTTGAAATTTCGCGAAATCATTATCACTCATGGCCTCAAATCGAACGATTACGCACTCGGAACGTTTAAATAAGGTAGTGATGATCTGTATCTTATTTACGATTATTATTAGCACAAATAACAACGATAAGTGCCGGTGACATAGATTTGCTTTTTTCCGATTAATCTTTCTAAATTTGGCGCTGTTAACATATTTTTATCATCAACTTATATAAACAAGTTATTCATAGATTAACGTATCAAAGTCTGCTTCTATCTTTTTCCATTTTTTTTCCACTGGAAAACAAAAGTTCTCGCGTTTCTTTTAGATAGCGACATTATAAGTAAAATCGTAATAACCGAACTGTGGATAATTCGAGAAAAATATATCCGTTTTGTACGTAGAAAACATGTTGTACGCTGTCGTGATAACGTTACTTCCTACATGAGCGGGATATTAATTGCTTACCATTAATTGTAAGCATAAACGATTTGCTTTTTACGCGTGAAGTATGCTAATAATGTGCGTACATGAAGGTTACTCTGTAGTATAGTTGTGGAATTAAATAAGTACCTGTAATTAGTATAATTATTTCTTTATTCAATTCAAGGTACATATCTTTAAAAAAATGTTAGATTTCCAGAGATTCTGTACATAATTTACCTACAAACACGAACGAACTTTTCAGATAATCAACCTGTTTTAAACTATTTAAAACAGTTCAAAGTTGCTCTAATCAATGCGAAGTGTAATTCATGAAAAATTGCATAGAAAAATAAAATTTAGCGTTGGATATTCACATGTACGTAATCGATTTTTAACTCGATGTTTCTCACAGTATCATGGAAATTCACGCTTAGGTGCTTCTAATTAGTTCGAAAAGCGTGTAAAACTACGCACTGGCGTGGCCATTCGCGATCCAACAGCAACCCTTCTATCAACAAACGGTAACCTCAATAACCCTTCTCCGTGTTGTTGTAAAAGTTTGCGTCGATTTGTGACTCGATCCGTGCGTGTTCATACGCTCGCTAGAGGCAGGTTCACGAACCTCGAAGCGGCTCAAGGATGCACGTGGTTCGCGTCGCCTGGAAATACGTGCCGGCACGCGTGCCCGCGCGATTGCATCGCGAGAGAATCGAGCCGTGCGAGTGCAAGGGACGGTAAACACTTCTATTCCGATATTTTATGCGAAGTGGAACGGTTCGCCGGGCGAATTCGCGCGCCGCATGCGAATGAGCGAGCGCCGAGTCGAGTCGAATGGTCGCCACGAGAGAAAGGCCAACGTTCCGCGGCTCACCTGGAAGCCATCTGAGCGGGATCGCGAGTTTCTCCGTCGATTCGCATCGTGTTTACCTGTAACTCGATCCGATCGTCGTTTCGATGATCGAAAACCGTCTTTTAACCATTTGCGCTCGAGAGGTGACTGTTAATCGTCTAATGGTACCGACTATCAAAAGTTTTCAAATTTGAAATATTTACTAAGATTCGCCTATATTAAACGTTATTTAGTTTAGTTAAGTAATGTACTAAAATTTGCATAAGTGATTATTTAACCTCTGATTCTAACTAATAAGCAAACTAACTGAAATCTGAAAATTTGTGAAACTATCATTTGGTGAGTTACAGTTACCTAACAGTCACCTCTCGAGCGCAAAGGGTTAACTCGTTGCCACAAATGACGTCTATTAGCTGTCCGATCTTTGGCGATATGTAGGCAAATGACGGCTGTAGCCGTCGTGCACATTTTGATCAATAAAAAAAAGAACAGCGTTAGTACGAGGTGTACTAACACATACATTTGTTAATTATTCAGTAACTCATCTAGAAAAAAAGTTATAGCATGCCAGACAGCATATTAATTGTTTTTTTTTTATGCGGTTATTATTATACTATTTTATAAGCAAAATAACTTATAAATGATCATTTTGTTTCAAACTGATTTTCTTGTGTTAATATTACACCTATTTACTCTCTTTTGTTCATAGGAATCATTTTGAATTAGTAAATTAAATGCTGTATAGTCGTCACGGCGGTCATAACCGTCAATGGCTCTGGGAAGAGAAAAAATGACATGATGAGCAAATGACGGTTATAGCCGTCGAGAATTTTTTTGGAAAAACTGTAGCCAAATGTGATAATTTTCACTTCCAGACATACAACTTACACTTGACTCCATCTGGCAGTCATAAATAATTGAGAAAAAATGTGTTTCTGAGCACGATCATTAAATTAACGCGGCAACAGGTTAATCTCTTAACCAGTCAGCTGTGTTCAACGTCTATATACGTCATGCAAAACAGTAGCGTTTTTGAGTCATGACGACTATACTCGTCATGCGTAGAATTTAGTTACCATTTGCTATTTAAATTGTAATTTTAGCAAGAACTAAAATATATTCGTACATCTTAATTTGTTTAGAAACATTAGAGGGCAATCTCAACCAAGGTTTAATATTTTGCGCTTCAGGGGGAAACATTTCCTAGATTATATACCGTCGAATTCTGTAACAACAAATAATTCGTCACGAAGGTGTGCACTTTGCTATAAAAAAAAGGACTAGGATGTGCGACGTGCAAAGTGCCACTGTGTGTCGTTCCTTGTTTTCGTGAATACCATTCGAGAGAAACAGTCTGAATTTGTAACTTTTATAAACATTTGATTTGTTCTGAATTTTCCCTTTATTATGTATATAGTATTTGTTTATGTTAAGTAAATGAATAAATATTAGTAAGAAAATTGTTCGTTTTATAGAATAACACTGATTTTTTTGATTCATCAGTTTAACAGCGAGACTTACTCTGTGTTTAACGACTAATACTTGTCATCGCTTGATTTTCGCGACATACAGTGGCTCCAAAAAGTATTCGTACACTATGTCACAAATAAATTCGTTTAATCCTGAAATTCTGAGTCTAATAGAAGTATTTGATAAAACTTTGTGGATATGTAGATCATAATAGTATACGTATGAATTAATCACTTCCTTTCATCTAAATGCCATTTTAAAGGGGTGAAACCAGCGTTGAAGTTTTTGAATTTTCTCTCATTTTTTAAAGATAACTTTATAATGGTACTTGATGAAGCAAAACCTTTCGAATACAAAACATTTAACCCTTTCGCTACGGAACGCTCGTGACAAAATGTGATCGCTGTGTACGGAGCGCATTACTGACTAGTTAACACTGAGGTACGGAATGCTACGAAGTAATTATAAGTCGTTTCTTTATCTCTAAATGTTAGAATAACATTTATTATATTTATCAATATCATTTTACTTTCTAAAATATAAAAATTTATAATCATAATTTATTTTTTTATATATTATATTATAATGTTCATATAATTTAATACTGTTTTGTTTCATGATAGTCAACTGTTTGAGGTATGCAACGTTACCAGATACTCGATTAAAAAAAGTATCTCGTGTAAAGTATGAAATAAAAGTATATATGATATTAACGTATATATACGCTCTTCGTATCTGAGCGCCCACGTTTCCAGAGCGTATATATACGCTCTACGTATATGAATGGTCATTCTTCGAGGTCGTATATTTACGCCCGTCGGAGCGAAAGGGTTAATTTTTAATACCCTATTGCCCTGCCATTAAAAAAGAACACAGAAAAGCTTGTATTCAAAGGGTGAAAAATCGCTGAAACCCTGAGATTCGTTATTAGCCCCCTTAAAAGATATTTTGTCACCAAAAAAATTGCTCCACGCAGGACACACCATGCTCTGTACACACATAAAGTTTCATTGAAATCAGAATTTCAGAAGTAGATGAATTTTCTTATGATACAGTGTACGAATACTTTTTGGAGCCACTGTACGTAGGTGCGCGCTCCCAAAAGTGGTTAACACTTTACCGATCACTAGTGGTTAAACATATGCACTCCCGACCAGATCATTTACGCGTGGATGCATCGCTAATGATTTTATTGTTAAACGATATTTTCTTCGCGTAAATTAATAGTTTAATACTTTTTTACGGAATACGAATGATATCGCTTGGAAACGTGTTATCTTCGTATAAAGTAACATTATAATGTGTACAAAGGAAGCCTACAAAAAGCTGATTAATAGGCTCTCGGTCGGTGAAGTGTTAAGTGGATTATTTCGTCCAGCGAAATGCATGCTTAAACGGCTAGCTTTTTTATCTGCTAGCGTATATATACGCTAATTATAAGAACATCTCTGTGCATGTATATTATGTAGGTAGAATGGGACAAATTATTTATTTATTTATTTAATTAAACGGTAAAAACAAAACTTATTAATAAACAAGAGAATACGATTTTCATACAAGTGGTGACAAATATAATCAGTAGAACAAAGGAGAAATATTACAATTTTTGATCGACATATATGTATATTTAGAATAATTTATAAGCGGCTTAATTATGATGAATTCGGTTAATCACAGGTGAACACAAAATTGTTTATTGAATTAAATATCATAAACAGATATATATATTCTATTGTTACTATATTGCTCTATCTCTTAACTTCTTTTTCACTCACTCTCTACTCGCTCGATGATGCTCTCTGACTCACGTACTCTTTTCAACTGTCTCATTATGATACACTTCATAACATACACAACACAATACATACTAGATAGGACACTCATTTTAAACTATTGACACCACAAACTATCTAACGACACACTAGACAAAGGATTCTCACTCGTTAAATTCATTCTCTTTCTCACACGCATGAAACCAACACTCACATATTATACTCAACCGAATATATTCGGATTAGGTATGGTGTTATACACTATTTAACTTTACGTGAATATATTCGTCTTAGGCATTTCTTAATATTATATTAATATATTATAAAATTTCCTTATATTTCTGTATTAAATATAAATAATCATATGTTGATGACGAATATATCCGTCTAAGTTTAAGACCAACATGTCGAAGAAAATAAATTAATTAATTAATAAGAAATAACAGTATAAATAAAATTTATATTTTGTGCTAATCAATAAATAGTGTTCTATCATAATGGCGATAAAAATGAATAGATAAACAATATTTGTGAACCATAAAATTATGCTTTATACTGTCTTGTCGTCTTAAGATTTTGTCCGCTACTGTACTTTCCATTATTAGGTACACATTGATACCGTATACGGTGACTCACGAAATTGATCGAACACTTTCCTTTATTGTATCTTTTATTCGATCGAACCGTTGATGATAGATTACAATAATTAATCGATAAGTTTGGAAGATATAAAAGAGAATATTTATGAGAAAAGTAATTAAATATTAAACTTTTAGTTGCGTTTGATAAAAAATGTAGCTTAACTATACGATCGGTTTCGTGAGTCACTGTTTTTCATTGAACTATAATTGTTAACACTTTATCGACCGCATAACTTATGGCGCACGCACCCGGATCAGCTCATTTTGGTGCGGATGTATCGCTAATGAATTGATCAGAATGATTTTCTTCGAGTAATTGATAGTTTAATATCACTTTACAGTATACATACGATATCGCTCGAAACCGTCACCTTCGTGTAAGGAAACATTATAAAATTTACAGATTAATTGAAAGCATGTAAAAGCCAATTAATAGACTTCCGGTCGATAAAGTGTTAAGTATAAAGGTATAGGATACAATCCAAATGAATATACGGTCGAGTGTGCTACGTTTTAGTTTACCGGTTGAATTCATAATGAGTAAACAACTGAATGAATAACAAAACAGGACAACACACGACATGAACTTCAGTCATTTACCTTTTCATTTATCTTATCATGCATTTGCACACACACACACTAGATATATCCTAATCTTTCAAATTGTATTTGAACGTCTAAACTTGGTTACGAATGCTACATAAACTACATTAATGAATAAAACAATTTGCAGGATGTAAAAATTGAATTTTTAAGGAACTTCGCGCAACCAGTTGATCAATTTTATAAATCGTTGTATATCTGTACTTCTATTCATAATTCATTAGTTACCCGATGAACTTAAAAAAAAGATTATCTTGTAGACACAAAATAAAGATTCCGTTTGCTAATTATTCATTTAATTGGGAACCGTTCAATTATGCCGTCCTTTCAAAGTTTTACTGATAATTAATCATTCTTTTTTAGGTTACGGTTACATATTAAAAAACAGAATATACGATTAACGTGGAAGTACATTTTTATGAATATGCAAGTAGCACACGTATTCACGTAATACGCAAAAAGTATGCAATACATTCAAAGTGAAACATGCGTTGTAATATTTAACTGATGAAACAGATTCTTTATTTGAGTTTTATTTTTCTAATTTTACTTATTAAAATATGAATTTGCATAAAAAACAGCGGTCCAATGATCAATATGATAGATATAACCGAACTTGATCCCATCACCAGCTAGTACGGGAGATCTTCGAACGGTTCAGGAGATCCGCTAATGATAAAGCAAACGAGATGGGAGGTCGCAGCTTTAATTTCAGCAGAAACACGCGCCCCGAGGCATACTTCTCGCGGTGTATAAATATAGACGCGGGGACGTTGAGCAGTTGTTAGCGGATAATTAACGTTCCACGGTCGGTGTATACCTGAGTAGTCCCTCTCCCTCTCGTTTTATTGCTCGTTGCACAGGTAAAATCACGTGTCACGCGGAGAGAGGCGCGTGCAACATTGTATAACCGCTTGTAAACTCGTTGGAAATTAAAGAAGGAGAAATTGTGCGTGCCAGGAGCAGTGCTGTCTGTCGTTATTGGTTGGGTTTAACGATGCAACGTCTGAAGGCGGCTACCATCGGCTGTCTCGTAGAATATAAGGATCATTGACCCCGGAGCTAACAGTTTTCACGCTTCGTAAACTTTAAAAGTGTTCTTAGTTACTCGCTGCGTGAGATGATTTGTTGTAAAAACGAATGTCTTCTCTCTCGATTTGTAATTATTATTGGGTTGATGCATATTTATCCGCGGTTTTTATTGGCGCATTTTTTATTAGTAAAAACTGACGTTTTGTTTATTATTTTTTCAGGAAAATATTCTTCTCTAGTTAGTTAATAAAAATGCGTGTCGAAAACCATTGTCATATTCGCCATATCATGCTCTATCTGTTAGGGATCTATATTTATTGTCTGTATCATAAAAAATCGGCTCTGGTTTATTACCACGAAGTCTGGGCCTGACCATCGTGTATCCCCTGGGTCAGAGCCTAACCTATCTGGGTGACCACCCCCTTCTACCAGTGATTTCCCTTTCCCGAATTTTTCCCTCCACCTTACAGTTGTCAACTTCCCTCTCTCATTTCCTATTTTCCAAACCCTTAAAAAGGCGATCGACCTTCGCCCAAAAACCAGAAAAAGAAATAAAGAGAAGCAAGGCAAACGAAACGTATAATATTATTCCTCATTAAAATCGCGCCATCCGGGATCTGAGTCAAGGTGATAATCAAGGAAAGGGCACCATCACACGAGCCGGAACAATACGTCACCTTAAAAATTAAGAAACGTTGTTGCGATCGATAACACTATCACTTCGAGAAAGGATGGAAGGCAACAGAGTCATTTCGCGATCTCAACGAACTTTTTGGCGAAGGAATAATCAGCATAAGGCAATGTCAGGAGTGATTTGTCCGATTAAAATCAGGTGGTACCAGCTTGGAGGATAAGGCAGGAAGAGATCGGCCATCGGATTTCGACGATCAGGCACTTCTGACAGCCGTTGAAGAGGACGAAAGCCTGACAACACGAATGCTGGCAGACGACTTCGATGTCAACCAGTCAACGATCGTTCGTCGTCTCAAAAAGCTTGGAAAAGTGTAGAAATTGGCTGGATGGGTCCCCCACGAGCTCTCCGACGACAACAAAGTCGATCGCGTTCGGATTTTTACCGACTTGCAACAGCGAAACGAACAAACTCCATTTTTGAAGAACCTCGTCACTGGAGACGAATCTTGGCTTCTCTTCAAAAATATCAAAAGAAAGAAGGTTTGCGTATCGCCAGGTGTTTCGCTCAAAAGAATATCAAAAGATGTGCACTGTAAGAAGGCAATGTGGTGTGTTTGGTGGCTGACAGAAGCGGAATCATTCACTGGGAGATCATCTCAAATGGCATTTGTTATTGGTTTAACAACGCGGATGAACGTCAACAATGGCGAATCCCGGACAAAAATGGCAAGCGGCAGTTCAACATTAACAGCGACGTCTACTTAGCCCAACTTGACCGCATTCACGCTGTAATCGAGGCGAAAAGACCGCGGCAAAAGGAACCATATCGTCTTCCACCATGATAACGCACGTCCACATGTTGAGCGTCGTGTCGTCGAATTCATTGCCGATAATGGATGGGATCTGCTCCCACATCCGCCATATTTATCGACCGAAGCACCTATGGACTATCACGTCAATCGCTGGATGAAAAACTGGAAAAGGAAGAAAATTTATGACGACTTTGATGAGTTGGTGGCTGATGTCAAACCGTGGATTGCCTCTAGGAACCGTAACTTCTTTGCTCGTGGAATCGACCGTTCGCCAAGCAAATGGGAAGCAGTTCTTGAAGTGGATGGTGAATACGCTCCAGAATAATCATTTATATAGGAAAATTCTATAAAATGATTTTTGTAGAACGGAAGATGGAATTCAGGTGTGAAAAATAAAAATGAAGCGATTAAAGTATTAATAAAAGTATATTTAAAACAATTTAACAAAAACAACTTAAACGACTTTACAACTTCAACACTCTTTCTACGTTCACAATCAAAACTTTTCGTCCAATACTTTCTGCCTTCACCGTCCAATATTTTCTGCCCCGTGCTCGCATTTTCCCCGTCATATATTCTTTTAAACACTCGTTTCCTTTCATTCTAATTGTCATCTAATTGTCCTTTCTCACTCGATGCGTTCGGTCACGACCACCGAGAATTTCTCAGTCATAACGTTTTCTCAAGTTCTCATCTTTCACGCTTTAAAAACATTCGAGCTCAAACATTCTGCGTTCGCACGACAATCGCCCAACTCGAGCACTCTTCAGACTTTCCCAAACTCGCAACCGCTCGATCGCATTCCTACATTTAAACATATTTTTGTCAAATATTATTATTATTTTTGTTGAATAAAGTTTGAAGAAAAAAAACCGCGGATAATTTTGCATCAACCCAATAGGTCTACCGGAATGTTCTGTCCGATAATTTCGTTTCAAGTATGAATATGTATGCACATGCTCTTTTAACACGTTGAACGCCATGTCACCCATATCTGGGTGACGATTATGTTTCTTGTAAACGATTGATACTTTTCTAATTAAAACAAGATTTTTGAGGTAATTTATACTAATTTTATTTATAACACAATTATGATAAGTATATACGATATAAAGTAACAATAAATTATAAAGTAAATATAACATTGCGCTGTTTACAGTCCGAGTCTCTGGTTTGGGTCCTGGGGGAAACTCCACCGATTTACGCTGGGCGTTCAACGTGTTAAGGCATATATGGCTGTGTCTTTTTAGAACTGCATTTATACACATGTGCACTTCGAAATTAACTACAGTAAAAATATTTCGTGTCATTAAGCTAGACGCGATCACGAAAACATGGATACTGATAATGTTCATTTGCGGAACTGTATGTTGTACGAATTCCAACAGGGTAAAAATGTTACCGAACCGTGTCGAAACTTGTTAAAAGATTTCAATGGAGATGCTGTTTCGGATAGAACCTGTAGGAGATGGTTCGAAAAATGCTCGATCGATCGATCGAGATCCGCGTCACGAATTCCTGTACACGCATAATACCCGCAACAATTTCCCTCTCGCTTTTCTCTGTACCGCTCGGAAAATACGGCGACAGTTATCGTGCTTACCGGACGCTCGAAAGGGGTTTTCGTATTCTCCCCTGTAACATCGTGCCCGCACATGTTTCCTTGGCAACCATAAATAGGCGCCTCGAAATTTGGCCCGTGCTCGGTCGCCGCAGGTGGTACGTTTGTTCTCGAACGACCAATAGTTGCAGTAACGCAGAGAGCTTCCCGCTTTGGTCCTCTTTCGCTCCCTTCGAGCGAAATCATTCCTTCTTTGATATAAATGAAACTGTTTCTATCTGTAGTTTTCGATATACAATGGCTCCAAAAAATATTCGTACACTATGTCACAAATAAAATCGTTTAACCCTAAAATTCTGAGTCTGATAGAAGTATTTGATAAAATTTTGTGGATATGTAGATCGTAATAGTATACGTATCAATTAATCTCTTATCTTCATCTAAATGTCATTTTAAAGGGGTGAAACCAGCGTTGAAGTTTCTGAATTTTCTCTCATTTTTTAAAGATAACTGTATAATGGTACTTGATGAAGCAAGACCTTTCAAATAGAAAATGTTTAATTTTTAACACTCTATCGCCCTATCATAAAAAAGAAACACAGAAAAGCTTGAATTCAACGCGTGAAAAATCGTTGAAACTTTGAGATTCGTTATCAGCCCCCTTAAAAGATATTTTGCGGCCAAAAAAATTGTTCCACACAGGACACATCATGCTCTGTACACACATAAAATTTCATTGAAATCAGAATTTCAGAAGCAGATGAATTTCTTTATAATACAGTGTACGAATACTTTTTGGAGTCACTGTAAATACAAATGATGAGATCTGTAGAAAATGGGAAGGTCTTTTTGTTGCAGGGATCTCGAACTTGATAGGACTGCTTTAGAGCTGAGTCGAATGAAATTTATCGTATGCTTGACTACCCTGTATGCTTGAAGCTTGCTGCAAGATTTCTAAGCAACGGTAGAGATAAAGTAGGCGTTAGTAGATTTAGTAGATATCATTTTATTTTAGCCTTTTGGCCTAGAAATAGGCTTCGGTTTAGTCTTTGGTTTCATTGTTTACATCATTGCACTTATTTTATCTTACTCTGATTTATATTACTTCTATCTTACTTTAAACTAATTCTTAACCTACAAGTAGGTATATCACTATACTCACAAACGCGATTCTTCGAGTGGGATATTTCCCCCAAATATGAAAATGTGCACAAATTATAACATTATTAAAACCTGGAAAAAATCCAACGTACCTCAATCATACAGATCCATAACATTGCTACCGATACTATCAAAGGTAATTGAAAAAGTTATATACGAAAGACTTATTACAATAGTTAACGATAAAGAAATAATTCCAAACCATCAATTCGGTTTCCGAAAAAAACACAACACCATTACAAAAAATAATTACATCAAACATATACAACAGAAGCTTTACGGTAAAAATAAAAGACACTACTCCGGACAATCAAAGCTGATGTACCTCAAAGAAGTGTACTAGCCCCTCTACTTTACACTATTTACACAGCTGATATCCCAACAGATCAAAATACTCAAATCTACATCTTCGCAGATGACGCCGCAATAATCTCCATTCAGAATAACCTACAAACTTCAACATTAAATCTTCAAAACCACATTACGAAACTGGAAAACTGGTTAGATACTAACAGAATTAAAGTTAACACCGCAAAATGTGAACGCATCATCTTTACCCTACGAAAAACAGAGCGAACAAATAACCTTAAACTATACAATAGCATCATACCACTAGCAACCTCGATAAAATATGTGGGACTTCATCTAGATAAGAAACTTACATGGAACCATCACATAAAACAAAAAATTAAAAGTATTAAAATACGAACCAAATCTATGAACTGGCTAATATCCCAGAAAAGTAAACTAAATACAAATAACAAATTACTCATATACAAATGTTCAATAAAACCAATTTGGACCTATGGAATCCAGCTCTGGGGAATGGCAGCAAAGTCACACATCCAAAAAATGGAAAGCTTACAAGCAAAAATACTGCGCACAATAATAGGTGCTCCTTGGTACATCAGGAATGACAATATTCGCAAAACGTCAAATGTTTCCTCTGTACAGGAAGAAATTATTTGACTAATAAACAAACACAAAGTTAGAATCAACACCCACCCGAACCCACTAACAGCAAGCTGCTACGCGGACACAATTAGAAGAAAACGCAAACATCCAAAAGACTTATTAGAACCATAATATATCATATACATATATGTCACCAAGTTAATTGTAGTGCCTACCGTTAAAAGTAACGGAACTCAAACACTACTAACTGCTATATAAATATTTATAAATATTTTTTAAATAGACACAAATAATAAAGGAAAATATAAAAAAAAACCTACAAGTTACCACTGTTTCCGTATTGCATGTTAGTCTTTCACATAACCTTTCATCCTAAACACTCCAGGCATATTTACTCCTTAGCCGCCTCACTTGAGGGTCTCCTTTTTGCCGCTGCCTCACTCCTATATACTATTACTTGCCACCCCATCTCTTTCTCTTTTCCTTTTTTCAATTCGCTGGGGCCACCTCACTGCCTTTGCACTTCCCTCCTCCGCTAAGATTGATTCCATATGTAACGCTGTTCTTTCCGATCCCCTGCAATTTCTCCAGTGCTCCAGTGTCCTTGAGTTATCCATACAAAATGGACAACTCCTTTCTTCCTCTGACAAGCAGGCGTTTGTATACAGGTAGATCTTGATAAGTGCGAATAATAAATCTTAGAAAATGATCGCATTAATCGAATTCGTGCTATTTGTGTACTTTAAATACAGCAATTAATTGGAACTTGATGGAAATGCACAATATACTCTTAAATTATACATTTTCATGTGTTTATTAACCCTTTGGGCACTGAATACTCTCAGCCTAAGTGCTCCCTGTGGACGGCGGTTGCGATATTACTTATACATTGACAATCCCGTTACAGTAAGCGGAAGATCGACAAATGCATTTATTCGTCCATGGTCTCTACCAACAACTGTTGAGAAACACATATATGCGCCCATAGCACTCTCAAATGGTTGACGCCGACATGTATGTTAGCGACACCGCATTTTGGGTGGTCGCTGAAGAAGGGCCTAGACCGTAATTTAGGCGAGTGACCGATTTATGACTGGGTATCTGGTGTGCCTGGCGAGAGAGCTTGTTGGAAAGTATGAATGCAACCCCAAGGCACCCCTTGACGGCGGACGTCTCGAAGACGTGCAGCCATCAGGCGCCAAAGGTGGTATTGTTTATATTAGTCGCGGGAAAGCCTAAACATTGCGAGCAACCCGACGTTGCGTCGCAAAAAGGAAAGGACCTTTGTCCTGTAGGATCTGGCCACGGAGTGGGGAAGGCTATGCAGCCTTCCGGAAAGAGGACTGTGATGAACCACACGGCACTTACCCCAGAACCGTCATCAGGCATTAGTCCAACCTTTTTTTATTCCTTTCAAACTTTTAAATCTAACATGTATGACCACTGAAAAAGTCATGAGACGAAGAAAACAAAAATTAACAAGCGCATATATGCGTCCCTACAAGCAACTTACGTCGGACGCGTATATGCGCTCATAACTCTCAAAGGGATAAAACATCTTAGCAGTATAAGCTGTACTCTCTTTTCCTTCTCCGAATCTTTATACTTAAGCAGATGAACACACATTACTTTATCCAAATCTCAATTAATTTGCATACTTCGATCGAGATTTGAATCGATATCCGTAATCCTTTACTTGACAACCCTTGCAGGACAAAAATATCTTCTAGTTTCCTTCGATTTCTGTTCTTAGTTACCAATCTCGTATTCTTTTCTAGTATCATTTTACAATTCACACTACCTCAACTATCGTACTGTTCGAACTCGCATTAATCGATACCTACCTATTATTTGATTACATTCACATGCACGGTTGAAATTGCGAAAAATTTATAGGTGCGTGATTAAATTTTGGAATTATTACATCAAATCGAATATTTCTGCAATTTTGCAATCGTAATTAGCTTGTCGAGACCACGTCGAAACCATCCTCCGAGAGAGGTTTAATGCATTTAATTTACAATCTACACTATGAATGTAATTCGCGGTTATTAGCCGAGAGGTGGATACTTTTATCGTAAAGGCAAACTTTCGCGTGGAAGGTAATCGTTTACAGCGTTCGCAGCGACGCGAAGCGCGATCGACGAATTTACACCGCACATTCCAGCGCCGGCGGGGAATCCAATTTCCCAAATGCTTTAATTCGTTCAAAGGCATCAGTCGGCCGTCGTGCACGAGGCTGGCCTACGTCCAGGCTTCGTAAAAGCACGTCGCGGCCGGACACGCGAGTGAGAATCCCCTTTGCCGACGTGGACGCGTGCACCGGTGTTACCCTGGTAACCATAAACAGGCGTGCCTGAGGTTTTCGCTGAAAAATATCAGGCACAGGTGAAACCAACCCTTTCGCTGCTGAATGGAAGGTATAGCCAACCCTTCCCTCTCCGGTGTTCCTCCTCGTTTGTCTTCTTTTTTTGGCTATCGCGTCAGCTTATACTGCGTTCTCGCTGGTCGTATTTCGTCGCAAGTGTACAGAAGTGTATTTACACTGAAAGTCATCAGCAATCATATTTGCGTTACACGTACATGGATATTCCCGATGTAATTCAGTTAACATCGAGGTACCTTCCACTCTATATTGGAAGCAAGTTTACAGTAGCAGACAAAAGTAGTGTACAATAGCGATAAAAATATGAATATTTTCATACCATAAAATTATGTTTTGCATTGTCCTGTCGTCTTAAACCCTTTTCCACTACTGTATATTAAGAAGGCTATTAATTTGCTTAAGTACAAATCTGTGTATCCTATATCATTTTATTATTAACACGTTCCGTGCCACGCCGTTTTTTGAAGATTTTCCATTCAGCCCGTATGGGGCGTATACGACTGACACTTTTACGATTAAATAATGTTTTTGACCTACATACGCCTTACAAATTTTCAATAATAGAAAACCAAGATTTAAGTTTTTTAAAAATTCTTTATTTTACAACGAGAATACCCACCGAATGGCTTGAATGGAAAATTCAGCGTGGGGCATATGTATACGAGCCACGTGGCACGGAACGTGTTAAATTTCATTATTCTTTAAAATATGTAGCTATTATTAAATGGATAATAGAATCTCTGGATGCAGTATTTAGATAATGGGTGTTTGTATAAGAAAGACTTTACTGTAATATATACGAAAGCTCTTCATATGGGATACATGAAGAAGAAATATAAGAATAGAAGTGCAGTGGCGGACAAAAGTTCAAGACTAAAGAGTTAACGAAATTAAATTAACTAATTTATAAGGAATAGTGTGATAAACAAAATTTGCGTTCTGTGCTAGTCAATAAATACTGTCCTACTATAATGACAATAAAAATGAATGTACAGACAATATTTGCAGATCATAAAACTATGTTCTACATTGTCCTGTCATCAGTACAGTAGCGGACAACAGTTTAAGACCAAAGAGTCAACGAAATTGAACTAATTTATAAGGAATAGCATAATAAACAAAATTTTCATTTTGTGCTAATCAATAAATAGTGTTCTACCATAATAACAATAAAAATGAATGTACAGACAATATTTGCAGACCATAAAACTATGTTCTACATTGTCCTCTCGTCTTAAACTTTTGTCCGCTACTGTTGTTAAAATTGCGGTTTAGGTATGAAAAGACTTCGTTCGCGATGGTTAAGTGAAAATAGGTTCTGACTTTGTGAGAAAGTTTTCGATGAGCGATTAGTGTTTGTTGTTCGCTGGCGAAGGAATGTAAGATAATAAATAGGAAAATGTATTAAAGAGTACAGTAAAACCTGTTTTTGTGCGGTGGATAGGGACCGCATAAAAGAAATCGTACAAAAAAAATATTTAGAAATTTTATAAATACTTGCATATAATAAACAACTTTGTGCCATATACTATCTAAAATTTTTTTTATGCGGCGGACAAGGACGCATAAAAAAGGTCGCAGTTAGAAAACACATCAATTATTTACAAAATAGATGAGAGAATGCTTTCAATTAAATTAAATAATTAAATTAGACCTGGAGAAATTGTAAAAACATTAATTCTTTATTGTACATATACATGAAGAAGTTTTCAAATTGTACATTAAATAGTTCATTGCCACTCGTCGTAATCCAAAACGTGCAACTTCTTGTGGCGAATTGGTCCAAAAAATAAATCGCACGACTCAAATCGCACAAAAGCAAAATCGCATAAAAAAGGACAGCACAAAAACATGTTTTACTGTATTTAAAAAGTAATCCAAAGTTTAGACGTATAAGTAGAGAATCATTAAAAAAACTTTAAAAATAAATTACTTCATTTCATTCTTTCTGAAACAAAAATAATACTTATAGAATGATCTAATGTCAGAAGTGGAAGATTTACACAGTTATTTTATTCTTTTTGTTAATCAAACAAGCCGTTTAGGTTTGTGAAGTAATATATTTAACATGTAAATGATAACATAAACCTGTACGATCTTCACATTACAAATGATTGCCCGCTTCATCTGATACGCATCACTTACCATTTCTTTAATAATCAGTTACAGGTTACACCATGTATCTATACGATACCTACGATGATCAACGATACTCGATGACAGCCGATGCGCTGATATCTTTCTATAATACTATTATTTTCTAGATTCTATATCGTAAACAGATTATGACTTACAACTTTATTAGTAGCAACAACTTCCATAATTTCCATATTTTCGTGCCACTATGAAGACTTCACAGTATCCACTAAATCCGCCGTACTTAAAATGTTAATTTCTGATGAGAAGTTATATGGAAAAATTCGTGTAACAGAAAAATGACTATATATTTACTGAATAAAAGTATTAGTGGTGTCTACACGACTGGCGTACGATACAAATAGCAAAGAACTGAAGAACGCAGCGACAGCGCAAATATTTTATACCTGACTACCGCGTTCCTAAACCATTTCAGCAAGCAGAGATTAAATAATAAAGTCCTATACCTCAACCATTACCAATGAAACCAACTCGTGAAAACTTCTTAGCGTTCTCCACATAATTTCCTCGAATCGGCCTAACCCGTGACGACCTCGTCGCCGCGTTATTTCTATGGGAGAACGAGAGTAATCTTCGTAATGGAGAGGAATCTGTCCCGCGACGACTTCTTCCCACACGGGGAAAGAGATCGATCGCAGAATAGGGGACGATTAAACAACGATCAATGCTAGGAAAATGAACGAAACGACTGGGACGGCGCGTGGCCATTTAGGGTATTAGATACCAAAGGAAACATGTTCGAGGCTTGGGTGTTGCAATTGGATTAGAGCAGCAGATTCGAGAGGATGTTTCTGATGTGTAACTGGAATTCGTGGAATGATCCTGTTTTTCGTAGTCTTCTTCTAATGTCTACTCGTTGATAAGTAATAGATGTGCGTGATAGTGTCGTAAATTCTGTTCATAATGAAGGAACTTTCAATTCTGTGCTCGATGAAATCTTCAAGCCAAGTCACTTGGATTTAAGTGAAGGTGTGTTGAGTTCAAGAGTTCAGCGCAAGTTGATTAACCCTGCTGCGATCTTACATCTTAGGTCATTTTTCTTTCCCAGGCGTTTTTCCATTTTTTTCCATTTTATGTAAGTTTCATTAATTTTATGCGATAAATAAAGAAACAGTTACTATTAACTTGTTTTAACCTTTCAATTTTATGTTGATGAACCACTTTTCAGCAAATTAAGAGCTCCTTTTGACGAAGTTAGAAAACGACTGATTGCAACGGAATTTTGTACTATAATTTTGTCTTAACGAACAGAATCTGAGGCATGATCACATAATATAATAAGCAAAAATACATAAAGTCTCTAAACTAAACATTGCAATGTTTAGAGAGTGAAATTCGAAGATATTCGATTTTATTTCACTTTCGTTAAGTTCATCAAAAATTAATGTTCAGTCCAAGATAGTGATTAACAGATATTTGTATCAGAATGAATACTCCAGTTTACAGAATAATTCACTGAATTAACGTATGAAAGGTTTGCTCATAAAAATACGAATTTGCATAAGAATTTGCAGTATATCTACTGATAACCGTCGTGTTTGCCGAAGAACACTTGGCAGATAATCGATGTGTAAGTACTTACTGTACGTTCTGCAGCTGGATCGATGCAAGCAAACTTATATACCTGTATCATTGACGTACACGGACGTGCACAAAGGAATCCGGACACGGTTCACGGTGTATGGGTACGTACATATATGTATGTATGTAACACGCGAAACCTCGAAGAAGCCTAAAAATTCTGTGAACGATTTACGAACACCGCGAGGCTATCTATCGTGTCTTAATTGAGATTTAAATTACCAGGCCCGCGACCCGAGTCACGGTCCAATTTCATTACGGTATTCAATGGTGGACACGGTGGTGCACACCATAAGCAAAGCGTTGACGATATCTCCTTAACGATCTATGCGTCTTTATTAGCGATGGGTTCGAGTTCGGTGTGTGCCAGCGAATCAAAGTCAATTCCAGTGCAGAAGTTTTACTTCAATGAATTCGAATAGTTTTTGTAAGAGATTTTAGGATGGTATGATCTGTCGTGAAATAAGAATGCAGGCGACAACAATGATAAAATATTTATTAACCCTTTTCACTCGAATCTAATGTGACCATGAATTACCGCCAACTCGGAATTTATTTTTGTATTCAATCAAAACAAAACTTTTCCAATACGTTATTAGCATACTTAGCTGTAACATTTCATGAGTATAATTAAAAAGAATGAAAATTCCACGGTAAAACTTGTGATGTCGCATACATTGAGACATACGAGTGCAAAGGGTTAACAGTTAACAATTAACAATTAAAAGATAACGATGCTACGAGAAGTGCAGAAGCGCATACACGGGTTGCTAACTGCTAACTGCTAGTTTTTGGCGTCCACGTTTCGGCCGCTGCCGAAAAAGGGATGCGGCGAAAAACTTGCAGGAACCTGGGAAGGGGACCAGGGAAAATCGCTGGGACCATTCCATTACGCTAGCCCGACAATTCCGCGCGGTACCAGCAATAATGGTAATTACGCTTATTTTATTATTCCAGGTATAGGGACGATTTTACAGTGGCCCCAAAAAGTATTCGCACACTGTATTATAAGAAAATTCATCTATTTCTGAAATTCTGATTTCAATGAAACTTTATGTGTGTACAGAGCATGGTGTATCCTGCATGGAACAATTTTTTTGACGGCAAAATACCTTTTAAGGTGGCTGGTAACGAATCTCAAAGTTTTAACGATTTTTCACGCTTTGAATACAAGCTTTTCTGTGTTCTTTTTTTATGACAGGGCGATAGAGCATTAAAAATTAAACATTTTCTATTTGAAAGGTTTTGCTTCATCAAGTACCATTACAAAGCTATCTTTAAAAAATGAGAGAAAACTCAGAAACTTCAATGCTGGTTTCACCCCTTTAAAATGGCATTTAAATGAAAAGAAGAGATTAATTCATACGTATACTATTACGATCTACATACCCACAAAGTTTTATCAAATACTTCTATCAGATTCAGAATTTCAGGGTTAAACGAATTTATTTGTGACATAGTGTACGAATACTTTTTGGAGCCACTATACATACCTTACAAGGTGATGCTTTGTTTTATGTATAACATTTGGATTATATAAGTTTTAGTGGTTTCGAACCCTCGAACGGGCACCTCCAAAATTTCAGAATGTACATGTAAGCATTTCGACGTTTGGAAACCTGGCGAAAGCAATATTAGAACCCTGAGAAATGCGCTGCAACTTCGCTAGAGTTTAACACTAGATTGCTGGATGTTGGGTATATACCTATTTTGCCTGGAAGGAATCAATTTGACTCAAACATCAAAATTGAAGTTTTAAAAAAAACTAAAACTTTGTTTTAAAGAAAGTTTATTCAAAACAATTTTTACGTATATATTCTGTTTTTAAAGTACATTTTCCACAGATTTTTTTATTACATTTAACCCAAACGCCCTTACTTCTATTCTTTTCGCATGATGCTTGAGCTTGACAAAATCATAAGTGAGTCAAGTTGACTCACTCCGGCAATCTAGTGTTAATATTGTAAATGGAAGATTTCGTAGATTTAATTTTCGATTAAAGCACTCGTAGAAAGTTTGATTCTACTTCGTCAGAGTTCGATTATAAAGTACCACCTGATTTGTTCAAGTATTTATACAGCATTAAGTACTTAAAAATTGAATTCGCTTGTTTGAATATTTATCTTATCTAGATTCGAATTTGCTTCAAAGTATTGTTTTGCGTTTAAAGTATACACGAGGTGTTCGAAATTTTGCAGTCGGATTTGAATCTACTTACAGTATACTCGATCCCTTCGCTAGTCTCTATCTCCATTGGATTATGTGCTTAATGCCGTGTTTAATCGAAATAAACGCTGCTTGATCGTACACGTAGTAGGTGTAAAAAAACTGTAATCGAGCAAAAACTTTGTTAACCATCTTTTTTTCCTTTTTCCATTTACAATTTCAATTTCTTACAATGGATCAGCGTTCCGTGATACTGCACGGATTTATGTTTTAACGCCGCTAATCCAAGAGATTATCTTATCGATCACTGAAATTGTTTCGAAAGTTTATTGCAATGCGTTCTCGTTCAACGTAAAGGGAGCGTAGATCGATAACAAATAGATCGATTGATTTATTGCTTCCAAGACTGTATTGTCACGCAATCCGAAGTAGAATATTTACATTTCATTCAGTTGCTTGTACCGATTGTTTCAGCGGATTACGAGGTTGTTTCACTGGTACAAAACTGCGAGTTTGCTATCTGGGTACTTTCCACTTTCTTGAGTATTAGGTGTTCCAGCAAATTTTTTGACAGATATTATCGTATTTTTCTCGATTTTTGGTGTGTCTATAATTGTGCAGTAAGATACGAAATATCTTTCGTATGGAATTTGAAAGAACACGTCATCGGAATTATTATTTTTTTTTAATTAATGTTAAGAATGAAATTCCTGTATGTAACATGAGTAAAGCTTTTTTTTGTGATTTTTTCAATTACTGCATATGTTAGCGCTTATCCGAAGTATTTAGACTGTATAAGGTTTTTTCAAATTTTAGAACGAGTGTCTTCAAGATTTGAGAATGTAATTACAAGTACTTTGACATTTGAGAAAGTCGAATCTCGTGAAAGCACTACTTTAATACTGCACGAGATGTAAAGTATTAAAATATTATATTTAACTTCTATTTAGTAATTCTAATCTTATAAACTGAGATTATAGATAAAATTAAAATTGATTTTACAATTTTTAAACAAATTCTCTTAATTATAATTTATATTATAATTTTCTTATTTCTTATAGTAAACTATATTACATTATGCAGGACGTAATCCATTAATAATGAGATGTAACTCATAAATTATTTGTTACACGAAAAAATGTTTCAAATAATAGTTTCATGATATTAAGGGGAACGTACAGTACATATAGTGAACACTTTTTTTTTAATAGAAGAATTACACATTAACACTAGAACTACTAAGGGGGTCAAAGTGACCCAATTTGTAATTTTTCATAGAAACGTGGTAAACTTACTGTACAACCTAGACATTCGAATATTTGTTGAGTTTTACTACGATTGCTAAAATTTGGTTCTCTTATACTACATATTTTTTTCGTACAGCTTTCAATTTAATTTCTTTGTCTCCAATAAGTATACCCTAATCGTCGATAGTTCTAGCGTTAAGTTTGCGACGAATTATTGAGCGAATTGATTAATTGAATGTTTTGTCTGGTAACTGAACGGAACATAGGGTTTCAAAAGAAAATAAGAAGTCACGAAACGTAGTTGATAATCATTTATCGTTCCACTTTTATAAATTCATTATTATTTATTGTAGATACAATCTTCTGTACAACAAGTAACACTTTATTTCTTTATTGAGATATGAAGGTCATCTTCAGTATTTTCTCTTCTTGAATTTCGATAAAACATCAAATTATAAAAAGCATTTAACAGAGTATAAAATTAATAATTCCTGAGATGTTTCCAAATGAATTATTCTCTATTAAGGAGCCCATTATCACATGTTATCCTTAATACTATATAATTTTTATTTGAAACATTTGCAACATTTTATTGCTTTTTATTGCTACACGTACAAAAATGTTTTGAACGTGTGGTGGCTTATAGAAATATTTAATTTACACGGAAGCACCCGTCGGTTATTTTTCTAAGAAATATGAAAAATCAACAAAATATTCTTCAACATTGTTTCAGTCTTGCAGCTTAAAAAAAAAAACAAAATTATAGATGTTACTGTTATTGTATCGAAAAATGCTTATAATAAATATATTATGATACATATGGTGACTTATAGAATATTTTTGCGGCTACTTTATCCAGAAACATGAAACAGCAACAAAGTATTCCTCAATGCTGTTTCAGTGTAGTCGCGACTAAACGGCATGGAGCGCCTGGCGACCAGTTAACCGTTTTGACTTGTTCGTATACCAGGTTGACGTCGACCAGGCGAACATCTACGCCACTGCATGGCAATTTAGCGCGATCGAAGGTAATCAGACGACAGGACTGTGTGGGATAATTAACACTATTCCTACCAACACTTCACGTATGCCTATTTCTGCCGCGATATTCCCACGTAAGACAGACTACAAATTGTTCTCAAAAAATAAACAATGAAAAAAGAAGTGAATATTGAAAAATGTATTATCCGTATATTTGAAGAAAAGTCTAAAGTTTAAAGGTGATTCAATTACGTTGTATCTATGAAATTGTAATCGAAATTTTAAAAACGGTCATTTCACCGGTTGTGGTAGGAATAGTGTTAACCCTTTCGCTTCGGCTGTCCAGTCCGCCGAAGTACCGTCACTGAACGGAAGCACGCGTCAGAAATGTGCACAGTGCGCATTTTTGTAAGTCTTAAATAACAATTGTGCTGAATAAAACAATCGCTGCTCTAACGTAACAAGTATATTTACATTTTTAATATGAAAAGGCTTACAAAATTATTGAAATACAGAATTGTTAAAATAAAAAATTATTAAAATACAAAATATATCTAGATGCCGCCTATAAGCAGCGCTCGAAGCGAAAGGGTTAAACTAAAGGGACGATGATATAAAGCATCATTAAATTAAGACTACCACGAACAAGGCTTTCTTATCTACTTGTTTCTTCTCTGATCTGCTATCTTGTTTTTATTCGATCTCTATTCAATCCTGCCTACGATTTTCCGATCAGGTAGTTAGCGAATCGTTTATACGATAATTACCATTAATCGGGGAGATTCATGCGTGAACCAGACATAGGCGAATATAAGTTCCATGTTCAACGTTTTGGAGTAATACTGATGTTCGTTATTAATGAAAAAGGTTTGAGGGTGGGAGTAATTGATAGAATTATAATAATGATCTATGTATTATTTTTACAGTATTTAAAATCAATGCTTTTCTCTGTTATATTCTTTGTTTAATCGAGATAAATTACAATAATTCATTCTGAAGTTCAGAAGGTGTGACGAGAAATATTTATCAGGAAAATAACTAAACATTAAAATTGCAGTTATATTTAATAAACAATGCAGCTTAATTATTCGATCAATGTCGTCAGTCATTGTATAACAATTTCAGCTTGTTAAGAACATCAAAGTATCAATATAGCAGAAACGTATTAAAGTTCTTTTGAAATTGTTTCACTGTTTTTATGCTTTACTGTGTTATCGTAGGACACGTATTGAACGTATTATCTATAACATATCTGTAGGAAATTATTTTATTGGCCGATGGGGTTTTACAAAAATTACGAGCTAATGCAACGAATCTCATGAACTCTAAACGAACTATTAACGAACTATTAACGAACCGTGAACTATATACTCTGAACTATCTATGAACTCTATCTCATGAACGAACTAACGAATTGACGAATTAACCCTAATTATCGCGAGTCTTCCTATTTATCTATCTCGAGCCTGATAGGCGGTTCCTGTCCTTACCAATCAGGACCTTCGGAAAAATGCCCGCCTTCGATATCCCCACGCGTTTGGATTTAGGATATTGCCGTCTACATTTTCTTCGGGGATCAGGTTTACGGCCGCGACCGTGTATCCTTACAACGCGGGCGTTGTTTAACCCTTTGCAGCCATTTCCAAACTGTCGTAGAAATCGGTGTCGCCGCTTTGGCGGCATGATCACATCTCGAAAGAGTAATCCAGAAAAACTTAGATTAACAGAATGCTAGCCATTTCAGACGTCTCGCGCATTATTTTACCATCGACAAATATATGATAAGTAAATAGAAATCAATTTATAAATAAATAAAAATATAATAAATTATAAATTGAATTTCAAAGATCAGTAAGAAATAAACATTCCAGTTGTTCAGGATTTCAAGGTAGATTCGTTGGCGATATTAACGGTTTGAGGCTTTGATTTTATATGAAAACCATTGCCGCTCAGCCATGGTAATCGGGCGTTTATCTGAAGTCCGAAAAGGACATCGGTGCGCTATCTTTCCCAAACAAGTCTTGCCGTACAGCGGAAGACGAGACAATGCCAAAAAGCTAACTCTTTCTGCTTTTATGCAGTTTAAGCCCTATTAAACATTACAAATCACCATCAACATAGTGTGTGATTTTAAATGTAGATATATCCACCTTAAATCGCTTAGGAAACAATGACTCCGAAAAGCTAAATTCGCCCAGACTTGCTGGTAGTCCCAGCCGAAAAATCTGCCGACTGCAAAGGGTTAAAACGGCGCCGGAAGATAACGCGACCCCGAAAAAATAACACGGCGACACCTCGAAGCCTAATCCGCGGTCGCCTAAAGAAAGCAATGGCAATCGGCATTCGTTATTCTTTGCCGCTCTCCCCTATACAAAGGCTCCATTGATTACTAAATTGCCTACATATCGAATTTTCTTAAAAGAAGCAAAATAAGTAGACTTAAAAAAAAAATAAATTCTGGCCTAGTAGCCTATCCTACGGATTGTCCATATGAGTCGGTGATTATCCATAGGGGGCAAGCGCAGGGATTATTAAAAAAGTTCTAACAAGCTGATCGAAGAGCGCCTTTTCAATTGTTTCGAAAAACAAGGAAGTTTTAATTGGACTGGCGCGTTTTCACGGATGGCTGGTAATACCAAGGGAATCGGTAATCGAGGCGATCCGACGGGGTCAGCTTATTTGCTGGGGGCGTTAGTTACGCGAGAGAAGTCACGTTTGTGGAGATTCGACGCCGATACCGATTAAACGCGGCCTGCTTGCCTCCGTGAACAGACAAGCTGTCTGCTACAGACCAACTGTATGCAACATTGCCCCCTTCCCCTCCCCCAGAAATTAACAGTACGCGTATTTCTATTAACCCTTCCATTGCGTTTGGGTTTACGAGATCCGACAGAATTAACGTAATTTCTTTATTTTGAACTTCAGTGAGATTAGATTTTTTTTGTGGTGGAATCATAGAGTGTGGAATGTGAGAAAGAATGTTTGTATGAGTGTGAAGTATGTATGATAAACGTATGGTTAAACATTAAGATTCGTGTGTGGAATGAGTGCAAATCTGTGTGATTTGTATATACATGGGATTGATAGAGCGAACGGCGATAAAAAGAAGACAGTCTGTGTGTGGTGATAACAGCAATCCTGGAAACGTGTAATTCATAACACATTGGTGTCTTCAATGCCAAACCGATTGAAGGAAGTTATTATGAAGGAAGGAAGACCAACCAAGTATTAATTTTTAATTTCTAGGTACTTTCAATCATTTGTGCCAATACTTTTGTCCACGCTTAAAACGCTCAATAAATATGTTTTTGTTATTATTTCGCATGTCACTTTATTTATATTACTGTTCCTGTTAAATAACAAACTAGAATAATAAATAAATAAATGTGTTAAAACATTTTTTCTTTTTATCGATTTATTTCACAGTTATAAGCATTTGTATCAGAACAATCATGCTGTGCCAATACTTTTGTCCAGCACTGTATATGTATACAGATAGAAAACAAGAGAGAGAGTGTGTCCTAAAGCGTATTTTACCGTGTTTAATATTTTTGTTATATTTCATTGTATTATTTATTGTAAATAGTTATATAAATAAAATTGTTCTTATATATTTACTCACATTTTTGAGTCTGCCCATTTGCGTAGAGATATGTATTAGCAATTACAAAAGAGATCTGAGAGAAACAATTTTTAAAAAAGTTACTTTATTAATTAAATCCTATGAAAATGAACCAGATTGTAAAAAGTGAAGATGTAAATTTTACAGAAAATTTTTGACTTAGATCACTTTCATAGTAATCGGCCAGTGGAATACTCAATTTAATCTATTAGGAAAGTATCTATACAATCGTAATCACTCAACCTTACGAACACAATGAAAGGGTTGATGATAAGTGTTGCAAATGTTCGTTTTCATTCACTTCGAATTCCATAGTTCTAAACCTAAAGTTTTGTTACTACTATTATAACTCGAAACGAGAACTATCAAAAGAGTTTCGATGCAGGAAAATAGAAGTTATCGAAACATACTAGCCACAGGCGACTATTATTGAAAGCAGTCAATTTTATTGAAATAAAAATAGTTTAGATTTATTAACCGTTTGAGTCCCAGAGAATACTGAAAAAACACTGTTGAATCCGAAACAGCACAACCGCGCTTTCTCTAAATGAGTACGAAAAGACCCAAGCAACGCGATAGCGCTTGTTTTATTTTATGTCGAGAAATACCAAGCGGCGCAATAGTGCTTGCATTTAAATTTTTATTTTGTAATGTATTATTGCATTATTATATTATTATTCTACTTATTGTAAAATGTACTATTCACATTAAAAGGAGTTGTATAATGTACTTGCTTCAGTAAATCTAAGCGCGCTTCGATAATCGGTAACGCACTGTCAGTTGTCCACAACGTTTGAAATGTGCTAGGTTTTCTCGACATAAAATCTCAACAGCGCGATCGCGCTACTTGGGACTTAACCCTTTCGCTACGGCAGTGTCTTCCGTAGAAGCGTCACCGCTGTACGGACCCGCGTGCCGCCGAAGTAGCGCCACTGAACGGACCACTGCGCCGGAAAGTACGTATGTTGTACTTAGGTAAACTGGTGTTCGGACGCATATCTTTCTGTGCAGATTTGCCATTCTCCGGATCGTACGATACTTTAAGTGTTACACAACAACATATTTTAAGGTTTTCCAATTATTATATCAATAAAAATATATTTAAGAATTCACAATTACACTTTACAATATTAAATTAAAATTTTCAATAATTTAATATTTGTGATTATTTGTGAATATTTGTGTGATTGAATGTTTAGAGACATCTCAAATGATCTGAGATATCTCGCTGCTATCCTTAGCTTACGTCACTATCGAATGTTTGGAGATATCTCGCTGATATCTCCAGCTTATAATACCACCATTGTCTCTATTCTTATTAACTAAGGACCGAACAAAATTACATGCTAATATTTCACTTGTTTTAAACAAATACGAATCAACCAGAGAATGAGACAAATGCCATCGATGTGCATTATGCCTAAAGATAAAAACATCGCAGCGCTCATGGTCAAGTGGTATCGAACTGACGTCGCCTATAGGCGACACTCGTAGCGAAAGGGTTAACCCTTTCGCTACGGGTGGGTTCTCCGTTGCTATACTCTCACTGAATGGAGAATTTTTGCGACAAAATTGCATGGCTCACTATAACCTGAACTGCTTTGACGATGTTTTCGAAAAAAAAAATTTTCTCAAAACAGGGTATTTATAACGTCTTAACATGCATACTTTTAATTACAGTTCGAGAGCCGCATAACTGCATACGCTCGGCGTATATATTAGGTTGAGGAAAAAGAAATCCATTATTTTTACGTCTATTTCAAGACTTTATTTGACAAGGTTTTGGATTGTCTGATTGGGTTAAAAATGCACCGTTTTGTTTTATAATTTGTTGCCATTTTAATGGTAACTTCATAATGTCCCTTTCATAAATGCCCTGGTTCCTTCTGGCGAAAACTCAACTAAGCGATTTTCACAATCTTCTCTTGATGTCAATTTTCTATTACTAAGGAAGTTTTGCAATAATAAAAATAGATAGTAATCGCTTGGTGCTAGGTCCGGACTATAAGCTGGATGCATCAAAACTTTCCAACCAAGCATCCGGAGTTTCTGGCGAGTCGCTATAAACGTGTGTGGTCCGACTTTGTCCTGATGAAACACAACACCTCTCCTGTTAGCCAATCCTGGCCACTTCTGGTCAATCGTTAGTTTCAAACGATCCAATTGTTGACAGTAGAGGTCTGAATTAAAAATTTGGCGATATGGAAGCAGTTCATAGTAGATGATTCCCTTTCAGTCACATCAAATGCACAATAAAACCTTCCGGGCAGTTAGTCCTCATTTGGCCACCTTTAAGCCGCTTCACCGCGCTTTAACCACGATTGTTTTCGCACAATATTGTCGTATGTGACTCATTTCTCATCTCTACTCACCATCCGTTTAAAAAATGAGTCGATTTCGTTCCGTTTGGCCAAGGCTTCACAAATGGAAATTCGACCTATCAGGTTTCTTTGTGTCAATTCGTATGGTACCCAAACATCGAGCTTCTTTTTGAATCCAGTTTTATGTAGATGGTTTAAAACTGTTTTGTGGTCGATCTTTATCTCATGGGCGATACTACGACTGCTAACATGCCGGTTTACTTCAATCGTTTTCATAATTTTATCGACATTTTCGATGATGGGCCTACCTAGGCGAGGTGCATCTTTAACATCAAAAATACCGGAACGGAATCGACGAAACCAAAATTGCGCGTAATTGGCTGTGACTGCATTGGGACCATAAACACCATTCACAATTTCAGCCGCCTGACTTGCATTTTCGCCTTTATCAAAACAAAATTGTAAAATATACCGAATTTTCTCTTTGTTAACTTCCATCTTTTACACCATATAACTCACAACTGAATCGACTAATCAAAAAATTGTAAAAGAACTTTTTTTAGCACCGATTGTCACTTTTCCAACGAGCACAAGTCTGAATTTGTCTGATTAATACTTCAGGAGATATATATCACTACAGCTATCTAGCGAAAAAATAATGGATTTATTTTTCCCCAACCTAATACAATACGTGACGTTGTACGGAGAGCGACTATAGTTCGTATTACCTCAGTGGCATCTTATAGAGGGTGACTATAGTCGCCCGTAGTAGCGAAAGGGTTAAACGGTTAAAGAACTTAATTATGTACGTTATATGTATAGGAAAGGTTATAAATGAAAAAAGGAAAAGAAAGAAAGGTGAATAAAATAATAAATATACGTGTATTTAATAAAACTAAAACGACACAAACGAACACAAAATAACAAACTACGCTTGTGCTTCGCAAACTACGCTTATACTTCGCAAACTACACAGTTCTGTTCTCTACGCTGGCTACTTCGCTTCTTCAACACTCTTTCTACGTTCAATGCTTTCTGTCTTCACCGTCTAATACTTTCTGCCTTCGTCGTCTAATACTTTCTATCTCGCGCTCGCATTTTCCCCGTCATATACTCTTCCAAACACTCGTTTCCTTTCATTCTAATTGTCAACCTTTCTCACTCTACGCATTCGGTCACGATTACCCAGAATTTCTCAGTCGCACTGTTTTCTCAAGTTCTCATTTTTCACGCCTTAGAAACATTCGAGCCCAAACATTCTGCGTTCACGCGACAATCGCCCAACTCTCAAGTATTCCTCTGACCTTTCCAGCCTCGCATCCGCTCGATCACATTACTACATATGGTTACTGATAAATCATGCAGTTGGAGATTCGATAGTCAGATCGATTGGGCTGAGTGAAAATTGTATTACAAGCCCTTATTGTATCCTTTGTTTCACAATTTCGGTAATTCCTTTTTTGCAACATGTGCGAGATTAAAGTTATCTGTTTAAATTGGTAAATATTTTTCCAACAGTGCCACAATTTCTCGAATTACGCAAACTGTTATGCGTAATCTAAACGAGTATGAAATAATAGCAACGATAAAAAGATAATAATCGAAGTAATCAATTTTGAAGGACGAAAAGTATTGTATAAAAGGTGGTTCTGTTTGGTGAATCATTATTAGATCTACTTGACGAGTCACAAGTGATACTGGAAAACTGCTGAAAATGTCTCGTGCTGTGCTTCTCCTCTTCATCGTTGCTATGGCTTGTATCAGCTGTGAGTATTTGATAGGCAAGACAATTTTAGTTTTTCATTTTCACTGTCCAATCGATCAAACTCACTTTTCATAAGCTTCTCGATCTAATCGTCGGGTACACGATTGTTGCATAGGCTGCAGATGTTTATGTATTTATGGAAAATTTATTATAAGTCTGTTGTATATTAAGCCTGTAAAAATATAAATGTTCTCTAAGATACACCTATAATAACATTTAAAAGATGAGATGAATTTATGTTCAAGTTCTATTTCTTTGGTTACATTTACAACGACTCGTAAAGTTCATCAGACGATTAGGAATCTTCTTTAAGAAACACAATAAAAGATTTAATGATATGTATAATTTAACCCTCTATGGGCCGAATTTTTGTGTTAAATATAAAAAAATTGATGGAACGGAAAATCAACAATTATAATCCTATATGTACAGATGAAAAAAAGCTTTCCAGTTTAAACAATTTTATATTATAGAACATATGTATACGCTGTCTCATGAAAAAACTAAAACTATTTGTTAAAATGTGAATAAATTAGCAAGTGACCTGAAAGTTACACGGGCCTATAGAGGGTTAAACGAATTGTTAATGTACAGAAATAAGTAAAAATATCTACGGGATACAAATATAATTTACATTTGTCATATAAACGTTTACATTTATCACAGATGCTTTTCAATTTTTTCGTGGAATGCGTTTCACAACAATCGAAACTTTTCGCCTGTGCATGGCAAATTGAAACGTGTTCGTTCTCGCAGGAATAAATGAAACATGTTATTTTCCGCGAGACAAATAAAATTTTTATTTTTGTCACGGTATTCGATATATATTACAGTTCGGATAAAACGTTCTGTCATTCGTGGATTAGTATGAAGCGTGTTAGTTTTCGTAACACACGCTGAAATAACCATCGAATCAATGGCGAACTTTATTTACGTATAATGTATTAAAAAAGTAATTAACCGCTTACTTATCATAAATAAATAATTAATCTTCGGACATAATCGGTGTCACATTCTTAATTCGAAACCAACGCTCAATAGGGGGTGTCTTGTTCGCCAAATTTTACTTTACAAATAAATTCGTCTAACAAATCATAAATGCTTCGTGTGAGAGATGGTAGGTACACTAAGTGCAAATTTTGCAACATTGGAGCGATTACTAGTTTAACCGCGAATATTAACCTGTTGCCGCACACTTTTAATTTGATGATCGTGCTCAGAAACACATTCTTTTTTCCATTGTTTATGACTGCCAGATGGAATCAAGTGTAAGTTGTATGTTTGGAAGTGAAAATTATCACATTTGGCTACAGTTTTTCCAAAAAAATTCTCGACGGCTATAACCGTCATTTACTCTGGGATGAGAAAAACTGACATGATGAGCAAATGACGGCTATGACTGTCGTGACGACTATATAGCATTTGCTTTATTAATTAAAAATGATTCCTATGAATAAAAGAGAGTAAATAGGTGTAATATTAACACAAGAAAATCAGTTTGAAACAAAATGATCATTTATAAGTTATTTTGCTTATAAAATAGTATAATAATAACCGCATAAAAAAAAACAATTAATATGCTGTCTGGCATGCTATAACTGTTTTTCTAGATGTGTTACTCAATAATTAACAAATGTATGTGTTAGTACACTTCGTACTAACGCTGTTCTTTTTTTTATTGATTAAAATGTGCACGACGGCTATAGCCGTCATTTGCCTACATATCGCCAAAGATCGGACGGCTATAAACGTCATTTATGACAACGTGTTAACCGTTTGAGTGCCACGGACCTTTCTTATTTCCCGATCGAAAATTGCTAAGCGGCGCAATAGCGCTTGTCATATTCTGTGTCCAAAAATGCCAAACAGCACAATTTCGCTGTTTTTACCTTACATGCAATAAATATTTCTTACAGTTTAGTTTTTATCCGACATTCTCCTGAGAATAAAATTACTCCAATTTTATCTTTATTTTCCTAAGACCGAAGGGCAATCGTAAAGTCGCCCATCGAAAGAAACCAAGTCTGCTGTGATTATGACAGAACAGAAGAAGTGCGATCGCGCCTCTTGCCACTCAAACGGTTAATAACGTCATTTATTAGAAATTTAAATTCTAAAATTTTAAATTCAACGATGACAACAATATGTATACGCGAGACACATACAGGGTATTCGGACAGCCTTGGGCTTAAATTGAAAGAGTAACTCCCTGAGACATTCTAAGACGAAAATCAAGAGTAACGATTTTGCGTTTGAGGCTTTGTTTACGAGTTATAACTAGTTAAAGATATCGTTTAATCCGGACCGTTCGACGCTTGAAAGCGGGTAACCGAGGCAACTCGGTCGGTAACGTCGCTGTGTCCACAGTGATGCTCAAGCGTCGAACGGTCCGGATTAAACGATATCTTTAACTAGTTATAACTCGTAAACAAAGCCTCAAACGCAAAATCGTTACTCTTGATTTTCGTCTTAGAATATCTCAGGGAGTTACTCTTTCAATTTAAGCCCAAGGCTGTCCGAACACCCTGTATATGAGTCTTTTGGCTCTATCAGTTGTTTTCACCAAACGAATATATGAGCTTCTCGGCCAAATTTATGGTTTACACGGAACGCATATCTGCGGAAGTACTCCGCAAAGGGTTAACCAGTTAATTGCGTTCGACGTGTATACACGTCAATCGAAATCTTGATCTCGATGCGGTTAACGTGTATACACCGCGTGAAAAATAAAAAATTACTATTCAATATAAACGCTCAAAATTTCAGTAAAATGTGATACAAATATTATTTTGTGGTATGTTTCCTTTATATTACCAGTAAGCCTCAATTGATTTTAATTACGCGCCCCGTGAGGAACTTTTAAAAATAAATTCCGCAGTTAACTGGTTAAATGAAGAATGTGATAAAGAAAGATAATTTAACCCCATACACTATAACGTCATGCGAGGTTCGTGATACGTTTTGCGGTTGAAACAAAGGGAACAGATCAGAATCAGACTCGTGATACATTTTGTGGTTTTCCTAAATTCCGTGTCAGTATGGATTTTGACATTTCGTTTAAGCTGCCGCGGAATGCTTAGTATTTTTGCTTTTGACGTACGTTTAATAATAAATATACACCTATCCCCCGATTTACACTGAAGATAGGTTCCTTAGAAAACCGTGTAAATCGAAATCGTAGATTCTTATACGTAAAACCGTGTAAATCGAAAACAAACTAAAATGTGCATAATTCAGTCATTTATTTCAACGTAAAATAAAACTAAATATATCTTAAAAACATAAAAATAACTGTCTATTTATAAAATGACAAAAATATAAAGGTATATGTATGTAATTCATTTTACATATAGAAACGAGAAATATAAATTAAAAAATTTAACCAGAAATTTAGTTACTGTTATCACTTTCGTAGACTCTTAATCTTTTATTCCTGATTGGTATGATATCACTTTCATCACTCGATAGTGGTTGATGCGATTCAAGTTCGATGTTAGATGAATTAGAAACAACTTCAGATGGGCGAACTTTGGTAGTGAAATCCGTAATTAACAATTGTCTTCTCGTTCCGGGCCGGTGCAAATTTAAAAACCGTGTAAAAGTGAAATCGTGTAAACCGAGTACCGTGTAAATCGGGGGATAGGTGTATACAATATAAAATCATAATAACGAAGAAAAAGGTGAAGGATATAAGACGTATCAGAGAACAAAACAATAAGTATGAGAGGTACCGGAAAGTAATGTCGTTTCTGTCATTCTATTTTGCTCAAGAACCAATTGATTTTTATCGATCCGGTATTGAAAATTTCTACACTAGATGGCGAAAGGTTGTTGATAACGAGGGTGATTACATCATTGATTACAAATAAAGACTAGTTAAAAATTTATGTGTATGAATTTAATGTAAGAAAACGACATTACTTTCCGGTCTCCTTAATATTTAGGTGTCAGTATACCACACTACACATAAGTTTTTGCAAAGTAACAAAACCTCAGTATCGTTTGAAAAAGTGACACGAAACGTGTTAAACATAAGAAACTGATTGAAGCATAAGTTACTGAAAGTAACCCAAATACTTCTCTAATAGAACACTTCCCTAGAAGTACAAAAATTTATTTATAATTAAGAATTATGAAAAGTTTCCCATCTTTTATTCCCCGATGTACGCCACTTATCTTTCGATTCTTCTTCGAATATGTTCTATTTAATCATTTTGTTTTCCAAGTATTTGTTGCCTGTAAGATATCCTGAGATATTAACGTCACTGTAAACTAATTTGTTAATTCGTTCGTTTCTCGTGCGTGATAGCCTGTTAATGCACGAACGCGTACACGAGGAGCTCTCGGAACATGTGTTTTTTCCGCGGTATTGACGAGTCAACGTATTATTGTCTTTACATTATTAACCCTCTATGAGCCGAATTTTTGTTTTAAATATAAAAAAGTTGACGGAACGGAAAGTCAACAATTATAATCTTATATATGCAGATGAAAAGAAATGTCCCTGTTTAAAGAATTTTATATTATAGAACATTATATGAGCCGTTTATTTTGAAAATGGCCTAAGACCATTTATACTTAAATTGAGATATTTAAGGGTTTGTGATTCAATGCAATTAAAAATATAGGTACAGGATACCAATGAGTCATACTGCTTAAGTGTATCTAAAAGAGTTAAATTTACAGTTCCTATTAAAATAATGGCAATTATTAAGTGAATAATATGCGTTTTGTTATCAAGAATGGAGTTAAGCCACTTTCAAAATAAACTTTTTGAATGCTTCATTAACCGACAAGTTTTCGTGTTACAAATTCTTAATAATTTTAAGTATATTAGTAACAATTTGCTTCAAGGTGAAAAGATCGTGTAAAAATGTCACTATCAAGATAGCTAACTCGACTTTTTTGGAAAATGGATTTAGGCTATTTTCAAAATAAACGACTCATATAATTAATATGTATACGTCATCTCATGAAAAAAGAAACAAATTATTTGTTAAAATGTCAATAAATCAGCATGTGACCTGAAAGTTACACGGGCCAATAGGGGGTTAATTTATTCCTAACATCACGTATAACTTACTATCTGACCGCGAAATTGTAATTTTCCGCGACGGCAAATAAACGATCACCTTTTCCTGATAACCTTTTGTTTAATTTCACTCCGCGCACGAGAATCCAGCGCTCTCGCAGCTCCGCGCTTTGAGAACGAACTGTTGCATGCATCAATTTATCGAAAAGTATACCGACAGTACGTAAAACGTCATTAATCGGCGAATCTTATCGATGAATTATGCCGCGCGTATCTAAATCGCAACGATAGCGTAGAATCTTCAACTAACTTGAAGGGAAGGAAAGAAATAAGCCGATGGTCAATGTTGTCGGGCTCAGGAGAAGAGTTACAATTACAGCTATCCAAAGCAAGATTAAACTCTTGTAAATTGAAAGCTTGGTAATTATTTAGAAAAGGGGGGGTCTCATCGATTTCGATGATTTTTAAATATATTGTAGAAATCAACATTTTGAACAACGTTTTCCTATACATCAGGGCTTCTTAAACTATGGGTCGCGTAGCAAAATTCTGGGGTCGAGAGATTTTAATGTCAAATATTTATATATACCATTTTATAACATCACTAGAGTTGGCGGAATACAGTGGACTTGCAGCGTCTAGACACGCGCATTTGTGGAAGGTTTTGAGCTATTTTCATATGTATATGTATATGTATATTGTTACCTAATAAATAAGTCATCAAAAAATATTAATTTATTTTTCTTTTATATTTGTATGGGGTCGTCAAGAAACTCGCAATCATAAATGTGCCCATAATTATGAAAGTGGTCTAAGTCAGATATTTCTTGTTTCGAGATATTCAATGAATTGCATTTGCATAAATTAAAAAATATTTTTACATTATGCGACCTTTTTGTTTAGAATTTTACTAGTCTTGATTAATGGAAATTTATTATACGTATGAAATTTTGTGTGAATTTCATACGAAAATGTTGTTTTTAAAGTTTGAATTGACTTAGACCATTTTCAAAATTAACTGAATGTCCTATAAATGACTTAAAGCAATAAAGAACTATGAGTTTTATTTGAAACAATGAACTTAATGAAATAATTCATGAACATTTATCAATGATTCTAAAAAAGTGATGCATTTTTATCATTTCGAGTTTTAAAGATTCTTAAAATGTTCCTGAAAAACTGGAGGAACGTATGGTAGTAAACACATAATATTTTTAAGTTTTTCTTCCGATACTGGTCTAGTGGTGGTGTATAAAGGAAGCAGTTTAATATTTCCGTATATTTTGGGTCTTCCTCTTTTAGGGGTAAGATCCAAAACGTGGAATTCAGGAGCGTCTAAAGTAGTTTTATATAACATTTTATATGCTTCATTTTTCTCATCCATTGTATTTGCAGCCAAGAGACAGATTCGCCCGCGGTATTTTTTCCTCTTCTTGTTATTGACTCTTCTACTGATTTCGTTGAAATAAAATCCGTCTGTGACATTCGTTTTATGGAAAATGTATTTCTTCTTCTACACTTTTCTATCAGTTCATAATAATGCTCAGGGTTGTACAAGTAATTTGCTTTTTTAATTTTCATTTCTATCAACCCAAAATCACGGTCATTTGGTAGAAAGGAATGACCTGATACCAAAAATTTGTGGTCTATTGTTTCAATATTATTATTTGATGACTGAGCAAGTTTCATCCATGTCAATGCTACTTTAATGTTTATATATAAACAATTATATTATTATATAATTTCTTTAAATTTTTGACTTAGACCACTTTCATAATTAACACTGAATGAATTCCATATAATGTTGAAATTACAACCACCATATAATGGTTCATTTTTGACGATATCGTAAAAATTACATTGAATAAATTTAGTTTAAAATAATGTGGTGTAAAATAACTGATAAACTCATTTTTTGAAAATTTTGACTTAGACCACTTTCATAATTATGGGCACAAATGGGGTCGTGAATGACAAAAGTTTAAGAAGCCCTGCTATACATATAACCGCCGCTCGGCCTTAGTTTCCGAGATTTTTCCTCAAAACAATTGTTGCTACTACAATGAATTCTATCTATATGTACGTGTCTGTGACTCTGTATGCGATAGCTCACGATCGTCTCTTATCTCTTGTTTCTAATAAATAACGGCATAGCGACCAACGACGAATAATGTATAATTTGTCAAGCTAAATCTAGTTTGGGTTAGGCTCTCTTATTCCGGCCGACTACTCAAATCGAATTTTTAAACACACCCGTTATACGCGTCCATTACCGGTCGCCTCGATGTATGTATAGAAACCATAAACAATCGGCGACTCGACGTTTCCACACACGCTACCACAGTCACACAGCTATAGGCAATATTCATTGTAGTAGTAGCAATAGCTTTTTGCAATAATCTCAGAACTAAGGCCGAGCGGCGGTTATATGTATAGGAAAAAGTTGTTCAAAATATTGATTTCTACAACATAATCAAAAATCGTCGAAATCGATGAGACCTCCTCTTTTCTAAATAATTACCGAAAGCTTCACCGAGAAAATAATTATTGCAACTTAAATTGAAAAAGGTTTATTAAGATTAGTGGGGAACCAACAGGGACCAATTTTACTGATTGTTTCATTGATTTGTATAGGACGATGAACAGAATTATTCTGGTTGCAATCCATTAATCCATTTATTTTTAAGAATTCTATACTTTCTCCAGACATAGGGAAACATCAGTGTTAAAATTGATACTTTTGGCAAATGATCGAAAGTCGTCTACTTTCTTTTTCCTTATATATTTTCTCGCAGCCGCATTACGTTTTTTATATTCAATGGTGAAGAATAGCTACTTTAATAAAGTGTGAGTTGTACATAGATTATTATACATATCTATTAATATAGGTTATACTTAGTGAAAAATACCTACACTACTCTGTGTTTACTTCCTGACTGTTTATTCTCCATTAAAAACAAAACACATACGGATCATCATGACGAGAGTCCATAGATGGTAGCACTCGTAAATATAAATGTATCACACAACAAATGAAACCGGGAAAATGATAAGAAAATCTCCATTTCTTGAGAGCCGTTTTCCGAAGTCGAATTAGCTTAGCACACTCCGAGTCCTACTAGGAAATCGGATTCCTGTGATGAAGGTGAGGTTGAGATTTTTTAGCAAGAGTGTACTTATTAATGGCATCTATTACAGTATTACAGAAAGAATAGTACTTATCAGTGGTACTAAGAGAAAAATATTCAGGAAGTAAGAAATTCTCATAATTTTTTTCCAAGATAGAAGAGTATGATGAATAATCTGACTTGTTCGAAGTAAGACGTTGAGAAGTTTTACTATACATGATTCTCTCGGTTGATAATTGAACGTGTAAAGGGTAATGGTCAGAACCCCGTGTGTCTTCAATTGTATTAGTATTTTTAATTTTATCAAAAGAAATCGGAGAAGAAAGAACTAAAGCAAGATTAGAAAGCTTGTTTCTATAGAAGTCCACGTGTGTAAGCGTGCTGTCGTTCATAAGTATTAAATCAGAATAAATTATAGAGTTAAGAAGCCTGTTACCATTCACATCATTATGAGAATTATTATTATATTATCAGAATTAAAATCTTCAAAAATTAAGGATGGATTAACAGGAATTAACAGAATTGAAAAATTCATCCCACTCCGATTGAGGTAGATTGAAACTAGGAGCTTTATAGCAGCATGCTAGTACAATTTCTGGAGATACATTAAGTATTTTAATAGCACCAGTTTCAATATTATTAGAAATGTCACATACATTATGAATGGCAGTGAAATTAAGAGATTTTTTAACTAAAAAAATAAGTCCACCATCAAGTCGATTATTTCTATCTTCTATAAATATTTACTAGAATGAAGAAAGGTTTCAATACCAATAAAGATATCTATAGCAAGTAGGTGTAGCTGAAGTTCTTCTTTGCATCTAAGTAACCTTCTGCAGTTCCAGAAGAGAATGTTGAGATCTGTGTTGAAGGTTTTCAAGTTACGTCGTTCCATGACACTAGAAGGATGAAGAAAGAGTAGATTCTTTGTAGAAGCCAAAATCTTCTGACGCTGAAGAGGATCTAATTTGTAATACGAAACAGGATCATCAGCAACCATCGTGGAAGAAGAATCTTCGCTACTTCTTCAGAGGAAGCTCAAGACTTTTTATGATTCTATTGTATCTTCCCTTCATATATTTGTCAGTAAGACACAAATACGTGTTTCGAAGTATTTGAATGAGGTGTGAAACATCACTAACGTATAGACAAGCCAATTGATGAATATTGGAATTGCATTTAGCTTTGATCAAGAACTCACGAAATTGATTATAACTTAGATCATATTCACCTGGACGCAAAGAAAATGCATATTTAACTTGTTCTAGAGCGCTATCCATTTTCTGAAGCTTGTCTTCCTTAGAGCCTTTCTTTGGTTTCTTCTTAATTAGGTTTATGTTTCTGTCAGTCGACACGGGTTGGACATGACTTAAGCTGCTAGCAGTTGAATTATTAGCAGTAGAATCCGTTGTTAAAGAAGGTATAGCTTCCGAAAGAGCACGCGATGTTCCACTTGACGTACTTGCAGAGATGGTAGATTCCAGAAGAGTTACAGAAGGAGTAGATTCCTTAGTAAGATTTTTATTAACACGTTGAACGCCACGTCACCCAGATATGGGTGACGGCTATGTTTCTTGTAAACGGTTGACACTTTTCTAATTAAAACAAAATTTTGGAGGTAATTTATACTAATTTTATTTGTAACACAATTATGATAAGTATATACGATATACAATAACTCGGGTTTAGGGCTTGGGAGAAACTCCACCGATTTATGCTGGGCGTTCAACGTGTTAACCGTTTGAGTCCCAAGCAGCGCGATCGCGCTGTTGAGATTTTATGTCGAGAAAACCCAGCACATTTCGAACGTTGTGAACAACTGACGGTGCGTTACTGATTGTCGAAACGCGCTCAGATTTACTGAAGCAAGTACATTACACAACTCCTTTTAATGTAAATAGTACATTTTACAATAAGTAGAATAATAATATAATGATGCAGTAATACATTACAAAATAAAAATTTAAATGCAAGCACTATCACGCTGCTTGGTATTTCTCGACATAAAATAAAACAAACGCTATCGCGCTGCTTGGGTCTTTTCGTACTCATTTAGAGAAAGTGCGGTCACGCTGTTTGGGATCTTTCGACAGTGTTTTTTCAATACCCCCTGGGACTCAAACGGTTAATCTTTGTATCCAAATCCGTAGAAGTGTTCACATTCGTGACAATTTCTTGAGAAATGTTCTTTGTAATTTGTTGGGATGGATTTACTGAATCTGGGATGATAGAGTGGACATTATCGAATATAACCTGCTTTGTTTTCGAGATTAAGGGCCTGGCGGTGAGAAGATGGCCGTTAATGTTGAAGATAACCTCGTCTTTGAGTATCTTGCTTGCTAAGGATTTGTCCGACAGGAATAAACAAACTCTGTTGTTTGAAATGCTTGAAGCATCTGTTATATCTCTTGAATTTATAACTTCACCAACTGCAAATATATAATCAACAAACTTGGTATCTTTATACTTATCCAATACAATAGCATTTTCTTCCATGTTTAAGTTATCTTTTTCAATATACATTATTGCAAGAGCAGATTCTATTTGATGTACATTACTTTCAGCCATGATACAATTAGGAGAAATTTCTGTACACTGGAATACGCATTTCAAAACAAACACAGATCTAAACAATCACTCCCAAACAAATTGGGCAATGGCAAGAAAGAGAGAAAAAAAAGACAACGTGTCCGTCACAACTAACACCAAACAAACAGCACGTAAGCGAAACGTCTACACAGTTCGAGCGACAGAACACGACTATTATTCAGTGTTGAAAGTTCTCAAAAATACCAAGTTGTATCGTGTTCGTGACGTCAGGGAGAATGATGTGGATCGATTTAAAGATTAGCATTTAATTCCGCATTTCCACGAAAAGTATTCGCTGGTTGCAGTAATAAATCAGATTACACATGACAGATAGCGTATGATTTTTTTTTTATATTTGATTATTACGGAAGATATTTACAAAGAGATCTATGAAAAAGGTAAGGAGAAACAAAGGCATTTAATTGATTTTCCGGTATAAGAGTGTCAAAGAAATTGATTGATAATATGACTGATATCGACTAACGTGTAATTAATTTTCTGACGCCGAGTAGAACTTTCTTTATTCGAACACCCGTTATATGAATGTTCTATTATGCGGACGGCATATTTTCTATTAGAACACTGCATGCAAATAAGTGGGTACATTGTGTTTATTTTATTTTATATAAGACAAAGACTGATTATAGTGATTCAGTATAATATTTTCATAGTTTATAGTATAATGTAATTATTACAAATCTGAAACGTGCAATACTGACAATTTAAAATGTACCTTAAAAAAATTTATTACACAATAATAAAATAATAGTTCTAATAATACTTCATCTTCTTTAATTCATTAACTGTAGATAATAAATATACTCGTCGTGAAGAAACGGCAATTTTTGTTATAACGAGTATATTTATTTAAGGAGAATGTACATAATTACTATCTGTTATTGAAATTAAAATTTTAGTGAAAACTAAAAGTCATATTCGTAAATTGTAGACATTTTTTGTCATCTTTTCATTTTTACAGCACAGTTCAGGCACACGCTTTTACAATAGGGTTAACTTTGTATTCAATACGCAAAGATTTACACAAATAAGTATTTATTTTATACGAATTTGTCTTAACACTTAGCCGATCGAATAGGGAGATCTCCCATTGTTTCCTTGGCAAAGCAGTACCATTGATTCTATTTACTTTTATTATTAGTTGGTCTTAAGCTGATGTTGAATTTATTAAAAATTGTATTTTGGAAAATTTATGAACAGTACTAGTTCAAGAGTAACTAATAACAAAAGCAAATAGAATCAATTGCAGCGCTCTGTTGAGGACAAAGTGGGAGATCTCCTGATTCGGTAGGCTAAATGTTAAGTATTGTATATAAAACTAAATTAGCCCTTAGTGCTCCGTTGGCTCCGCTACGGAGACACTCAGTATTTAATACGACTATATTCCAGATACTTTGTCATTAAACTATATTCTGACCTATTTTTATACTTAAAGACATGGAAGAATGTTATATTGAGAAGGTAAAACTCAGCGATGGTAAAGATGTATTTTCCACGAAGAAATCAAAATTGTCTGAAAAAGAGACTGTTGCATATGAAGAAAAGAAACGTACGGAGCGCTAAGGGTTAAAAATAAATCTTTTATCTAAATATTTTTGTTTTTTTATTAGTTTACGTACCTATTGGAGATATTTCACTGTATTCAATGACTTCTTAAAACATGTATCAGGTCAATTCAAAAGTTCGTGCGCATTTTTAGGAAGTTTTTAAATAGCGTAAATAAAACACAATTTAATATTTTAATCAATGATATATTTTCCTCCACTATCTACAATTTCTCGCCATCTTGCAGGTAGATTTTTAATTCCATTGCTTTCGAAAGACTCTGGTTTTGATGCAAAAAAAACTTGAAAGTTCATTTTATACATCCTCCTTAGAATTTAACTTTTCCTTAGTAAAAAATTTTGTAAGACCTGAAATAAGTGAATCAAATCACTTGGAGCAATATCAGGGGAGTAAGCAGGATGCGGCAAAAGCTCCCAATTAAACTCACTAATTTTTTGCAGCGTTGTTCGAGCTGTATGCGATCTAGCGTTATCACGATGAAATAACATTTTCTTGATATTCACCAATCACGGGCATTTTTTAATCAATTCTAAATTTAACACGTTCGTCGCCCAGCATGATTCGGCTAAGTTTCTCGCTGGGCCCAAATCCGATTGCATAGAAAACTGGGGTAAAAAAATATAAAAACAGGAAAAATCTTTATTTTTTATTTTTATCTTACGTATTTCATATTTATATATATCATACTTCAATGCTTATTCCATTGAATGCCTTTAAAAATTCCAATTTTAAATCCTATTTAATTTTAAGAAAAAGAGCGTCACCCAAATATGGATGACGTGGCAACGAACGTGTTAAGCGACGAAGTTGTTCACTGTAAACATCTGCATTGATGGTTTGATTTGGTTCTAACAATTCATAATAAATCACACCATACGTATCCCACCAAACACTTAATCCTTTGTACTCAAGAGGTGACCGTTAGTCGTTTAACGATACTAACTTCAACAATTTTCAAATTCGAAATATTTACTATAATTCACGTATATTAAACTTCATTTAGTTTAGTTAAGTCGTATATTAAAATTTACATATATGACTGTTTAACGTCCAGGTCTGAATTAAAGTCTGAAAATTTGCGAAACTCTCATATGCTACGATTACGATGTCCCCTGAGAAGGGACAGTCGAGTGCAAAGGGTTAAAAGTATCTTTTTAGGATGTAAAGACACCTTTGCTGTTGGAATTGACTGCTTATCTTTAACACATTCCGTGCCACGTGTACCACCGGTGGTTCAGGCAGTGATATTTATTTAATGCTCTGGAAGCATATATTTTATTACAAATATAATTCTGTAAACTATATTTATACCTAAAAAATGAAGCATTATACAAGATACAGTGTAGAGCAAAACACATAAGTTTATTTAATTGTTGTATATACAATAATTAATAATTACATTTAATGGTGCATTTAGTCAAAATATCAAATGGCCTGAAGATCATGCCGGGCGAAAACGGCTTGGCACGGAACGTGTTATCTGTCCACTGTCTTCTTCTTCTGACGTTATGATAAATAATCCATTCCTCGTCACCTGTTACCAAACGATCTAAAAATGGCTCTCTTTCGAAGCGCGATAAAAGGGAAGTGCAGATGTTCATTCGCTGCTGCAAATTGGCTTCGGGTAGCTCATGCGGTACCCACTTTTCAAGCTTGGATACTTTCCGAATCTCCTTTAAATGACAAAAGACTGTTCCATAAGATGAATCCATCCTTTCTGCGATCTGATCCACTGTTAATTGTGGCTCTGACTCCGCAAGACTTTTAAGAACGTCGTTATCAAAATTAACAGGACGCCCTGAACGGGGTTCATCATAAATGTTGCTTTTTCCAGCTTTAAATTTTTTAAACCATTTCTGGACTGTCCTTACACTGATAATATATACGCCATGAACACTATTAATTTTTATCGCTGCAGATCTGGCAGATTCTCCGGATGAAAATAAAAAATATAATACAGTACGTTTGTATTGATTATCGATATTCATTTTGTATGGGTACTAATATGCGTCCAATGTTTACGAAAATTGGTGACAGACTGACTACTACATTAATCGAGCGACAACAAATTTCGACAGGTTCGAAATTTTATTAGTCTAGTAGTGAGCCATAGCAAATGCGATGCATGCTATTAATGCGCATGTTAAAATTATAATAGAACTCAAAAATAAGACTACGCGTCTGACTATTAAAATTAAAATAAAACTCAAGAGTAAGACAACACGTCTGACTCCTTCAATGTTACATTTATTTCTGTTCCTTTTTTTTTGATAATATCAACTGTCTCTTCGTTACCACCTCTGGCTGAACTTTGCCGCCTTTATTCAAATTTTCCTTCGTTGACAGCAGTCTAGAAAATGCTTGATACATGGCATTCTGTGAGCCGGCTCGCTTCACAAATGCCTTGAACGATTCTGCGCTAACACGCACGAAGTTATGAACTGACCTGATATATTTTACCTCTTTGACGTTTAACACGTTCAACCCGGCGTGAACCACCGGTGGTTCACAGGCATTGCTTTCATCTGGCGGCGTGAACCACCGGTGGTCCACACCTAGTTTGCTCTGTCTGACGGCGTGGACCATCGGTAGTTCCCATATATTTCTAATTTTATTTGAAAAAGCATACTTTAAATTGAACAACTGGGAAGAGACTAGATGATAATATACAATGGAAAAGAAAAATTATGTTTGTTGGCGGACACTTTCTGTCCGCCGGCAAGACTTTTTTGGTTGAAAGAGTATTTATTATTTTTAGGCGGTGGTTCACAGGCATTGCTTTCATCTGGCGGCGTGAACCACCGGTGGTCCACACCTAGTTTGCTCTGTCTGACGGCGTGGACCATCGGTAGTTCCCATATATTTCTAATTTTATTTGAAAAAGCATACTTTAAATTGAACAACTGGGAAGAGACTAGATGATAATATACAATGGAAAAGAAAAATTATGTTTGTTGGCGGACACTTTCTGTCCGCCGGCAAGACTTTTTTGGTTGAAAGAGTATTTATTATTTTTAGGCATTTATTGGGGGTAAGAAATAATATTTTTTAAATATATAAAAATAAAAGAATATATTGAATATTGTATGAGAATAATTTATTTTTCATAGTTATTTTCAATGTAAAAAAAAAACAATTCATCAAACAAAAGAGTCAAAATGAACAATAATTATATAGGAAAGTAATGAAAGAAGTAAGCGCCGCCAGACGAATAAACATCTGATAATCTCGAGCCCGCTGACCATACGGACTTCGAAAACATGCGCCGGGTTGAACGTGTTAAGTACAAATTAACATTAACCACTTGCGGCATTAAATAGGTTCCTACGTAAAAACAACCTCGAATTTTGATTAATTGAATGCATCAATCGAATTTTTTGTTTTTAATTATCTACATATTAAAAGCATTGCAAAACTTTCAGTATTTCATTTTTGAACATTATAATGTGATTTTGAAGAATTTTATTTATCCATACTGCATATAAATTCCTAAATGGGAGCATCATAAACATTTTGATGGTTAGAGTAAAAACATTTATTTATTTAATGGAAAAGTCTTGTTCGAAGGAAATAATCAGACTTGAACATTGCATATTAAAAAATAATTAAAACCAAATCGTTTCGACATTGGACCGACAATTAATATTTATTTTTACGCGATATTTAATTTTACCCGATTCACTTTGAAGGCCAAGCGAGGTATTTGCACAAGGACGTTTTCGTATAGCATTAATACGTGGAAAGATCAATTATTTCTACTTCTGTTCCATTCGTTTGGGAAAAATAAGGAAAGGGAACAGAGGGACAAAAGTGAAGAATGACAGATAAATATTTTCGTATGTGTTTTATATTGAAAACGCCATAAACAAATGCTTAACAAAAGTAAGCAATAGTATAATTACAATTATTTAGTGGTTTCCACTAAGCGAATAAAAGCCCGGTTTGCAGAGAGCATTCTACCGTGCATAACAATCGTTTGTTGTTTTCCGTTTGTTTTAATCTAATAATGATTCGTTGTCATTCATTTCGTAACCAATTCATGAAGAATTAGCAGTCGCGAGTGAGGACGCATTGGTGGCTTCTGTTCCTCACGTAGCCTTCTTTGCACTGGCAACCAACCACGCAATTCTGTAACAAAACGTAAATGTGGATCGAGCCGTGATTACAAATAACGAAGACGAAAAAAGGGAGCCACAAGTGAAATTTTTCAAGTTCAGACTCAGATAAGATTTGTCGGTTACGAGATACTAACCAGAGCGCAGATAGGATGAGTTGGCATATCACATGTATTCTCGCATGCTGTTCCACAGCTTTGGAACTTTTCGTTAGGACCACACTCGGTGTTTTGAGGGTCCTGAGGGAATGCACCTGCGGTCATTCAATTAAAATGTCAATTACATTATCGAATAACATTTCAAAAAGTTCAAAGTTTTCACAGAACATTAACGGAAATAGAGAGAACTTTTGCAAGCAACATTTGAAAAAAAATAAACTTCAATTCATTTAAAGATTACTTTTCTCAAATCTAATAATTTAACAAATTAAAAACACAATCCTTCTTTTAAACGAAATGTTCTCTGTTAATTTTTACATCTTCAGTTTGTATACGAGTATGTTCCTCTTTGTAGAAAGAAAGAAATTTTTTGTTAGTCTCTCGTTTCCGTTAACTTTCATATTTTTGTTTCGCATGCGAAATGAGCTTTCACTTGTAAAAATAAGTCTGAGAAGAAGAAAAGATTATTAGCTACTTACTGCTGTAAGCGATTGCTACGACGAGCAAGAGAAGAACTACTGCACGAGTCATTGCGATTTTTAATTCTTTTTTGAGGTTAAGCTTGAGCGGGCGTTGCGATTCGAGTAATGTCTGTCTTTCCATCCGTTCCGGCTTTTATACGATTCTTCTCACACCCGTAACCTCCCCCTTTTATCATACAACGAGCTTCCTCAAATTTTTACCACATCCCACCATTTTGTCGCTCCTTCGACGCACGATTTCGTCGCGCTGATTCATAACGATTAACGCCCGCGCCATGGCATGCGATCGTTCATCGATCATTATCAGTTCTGATACCTTGTTTCTCGACAACTCACACAAGTATTGTAGTAAATAACACACGATATGATGCAAGTTTTTTTATCGTCGATTTCTCTTCGACTCTTTTATCATTCGACGGAAGATCAAATTCTTCACTCGGAAAAGAATAAAAATGGAAGAGGCTGTTTTGTTTCATAGAACAAACGCACCGCGTTTACTTACGTAGTCACCTCGTGCAACTTGTTAGCACCTCGTTTTAAGTCTCATTAGTGTATCGCGAAGTCGCAAAAAACTCGTGGAAAGCGATAAGTGGATATCATTCCCCGCGAGTTGTTATTCTTTATTTTTTTCTTATGCATGATTACTTTGTTTATTTATTTATTTATGGATTTTAATCAATCCTGGAATGTACGGCAATGTCGAAAGAAAGGAATAAGATGATAAAATTTGAAAATCTAAGTATTGTTAAGCATACGATATACATATATCCCATAATATACTGGTTAGACGTGATCGTATAATCTTTTTCCTGCGTTTGCATAATTAATCGTTGCTTCAACGAGATACGATCGCGTTGATTTTCCGTTTTTGATCCTTTTTGATCGTGCTCTATGAATGACACCAGTTTCTGTCGTCCCGATAAACGGGGTCACTGGGAAAACCGAATGGCTTGGCATACGTAGTATGCAAATACTTACAGTCGGTCACAAAAATTCTCGTACACTTGTCAGACTTAAAATATTTAAGAAATACAAGGACTTCAAACCTCTTTTTATGAGTATTGATTGTTTTGTCAGTTAAAATTGGGTAGTTCATGGAGGAGTAATGTTTTTTACATTTGTCTACCGAAAAGCAAATAAATCAGAAATACAAATTCCTGGAATCTCTACCGTGTATACTTGGTAACCATGAGTACATAATAGTACACGAAATCTAATATCGTTATTATCACAATTATCATAATCGCAGATCTAACTGATTTTAATCTATCCATGCATATCCGAATTAATAGACAGACGTAAGTATGCAGATAATGGAACAATCTCCTTGCTGATATCAAACTTCATTTACTCAAACAAAGATCAAGAAGGCTGATAGTTTGTTCAATTATTTAACACTATTCCTACCGACACTTCACGTATACCCATTCCTACCGCGACATTCCCACATAAGACAGACTATAAATTTTTCTCAAAAAATAAACAATGAAAAAAGAAGTGAATATTGAAAAATGTATTATACGTATATTTGAGAAAAAGTCTAAAGTTTAAAGGTGATTCAATTACGTTGTATCTATGAAATTCTAATCGAAATTTTAAAAACGGTCATTTGACCGGTCGTGGTAGGAATAGTGTTAAGCATCTCATATCTTATTAGCTGCCATATTACATAAATTTATCAATGTAAAGTAACTTTTCGAAGTTACATTTAATCAGAATGCTTTTTCGTCACCAGTTTATTGCTGTGCCAAGTCGTGCGAAATTTATGTGTACATTTTTGTACGTGTACATTTGTTATTAAAAAGATATCCTAAACTAAGAAAACAGTTTATATAATAGAACGTTCAGATAGAACAATGGATATAGTAGATTCTGTTGTATCGTAATTACTAGACTGCAGATTTTTATGCATTTATGAATAATTCGAATGCGTAAAGAGGCCCAGAATGCACATAATGTGTAGAAGTATACAAAATATTTAAGGTAAATTGCAGACAGAAAAATTTAGAGGATGAAACGAATTTCATTTCTTTACTTTACCATTTCAATTCCATTTACTTTACTGATCCTCCATAAAAATCCGCAATCTATTAAGTCAAATCTATTATACTTATACTTTCCTAGTGTTGTGTTTTTTAGTTTAAAGTAAAACGTCGATCATCCGAATTAATTGGGGGATCCGTTCGCATAAATAGTTTTTCAATCTGAATCGTTTGGAAGAATCAAATTTTTGTACGTCATAAAGTAAATGAAGGTTTTTGTCGTAAAAGAATAAATATTTAATAAGAGTGCAATAGAAAAATTAATTAAGCGTTTCTAGATATAAACGTTTAAATATATATGCACGTGACCTAGCCTGTATTCGAATAATTGATCATTCGAACAATCAAAATCCGGATAAACGATGTTCTAAACTATTTATACATATTTTCTTCTAAACAAATGTGTGATACGTTTCTGTCATATTTCCAAAATTTGATTGATTTTTTCTTATAAAACTGATCGATGTACAATAAATGTCCAAAATCCTTGGTTTCCTTGCTTCTGATCTAGAAATTTGCCAGGTGTCTGAAAAATTTTTGCGAGCGACTGTAAAAGAACGAGGTTACCATCTCTCTCTCTGTCAGGATAACGACCTTTGTCTTCCGATTCCGACTACTTTGGTCCGTGTTTACTGTATAATCTCGTTTCTTCCAAGAAGTCGCGTATTGGCCTCCGGCCCGCAGCTCTTTGTGTTCATACGATTTAATAATCGTTAACCGAGTGTCGTAACGAAAGCAGCAAACAACCCGTTCGCACGTGGTGCCGTCCCGAAAATTCGCTGAGGGATCCTTTTGGTTTCAACTTCTTTTTTTAGGATCCTTTGTCCGGTTGGCATAAATCAGGGCGGAAGCTGGTCCCGTTTCACGGTCATCTTAGCCGGTTTCACGTCGTAAACACGATGATTCGTGCCGGTTAACTGGTTTGACCGGGGGGGCATTGCGTAATTCTGGACGCTAGAACGAGAAATTTGGTAAGTGGTTCGGGTTCGCAAGGGTATCTCGGCCGATTTAGACGACGACGTGGAACTCTGGCTACGCCTTTGATAATCGAAGGAGTGCTTATCTTCCGCAAATATCGACGGTTCTTATTAGACGCGCCTTCATGTTGATGATTCTTCGTTGACTTTGCCGTGCTCGGCCTTCGCTTTCGGTCCACTGTAAGAATTGGTAAAGTGTATTTGACGGAGATAGCCGACATTGCACTGTAAATCGTGTGTTTTGATGTATTTTCTATAGTTTTGTATACGGGAACGTAGATACAGTGGCTCCAAAAAGTATTCGTGCACTATGTCACAAATAAATTCGTTTAACCCTGAAATTCTAAGTCTGATAGAAGTATTTGATAAAACTTTGTGGGTATGTAGATCGTAATAGTATACGTATGAATTAATCTCTTCTTTTCATCGAAATACCATTTTAAAGGGGTGAAACCAGCGTTGAAATTTTTGAGTTTTCTCTCATTTTTTAAAGATACCTTTGTAATGATACTTGATGAAGCAAAACCTTTCAAATAGAAAATGTTTAATTTTTAATACTCTATCGCTCTGTCATAAAAAAAGAACCCAGAGAAGCTTGTATTCAAAGTGTGAACAATCATTGAAACTTTGAGGTTCGTTATCAGCCCCCTTAAAAGATATTTTGTCGCCAAAAAAATTGCTCCACGCAGAATACACCATGCTTTGTACACACATAAAGTTTCATTGAAATCAAAATTTCAGAAGTAGATGAATTTCCTTATAATACAGTGTACGAATACTTTTTGGAGCCACTGTACATCTTTCTTCGTCGATATTTTCTATTCATCTATGTTACAAAAATACTTTTATATTTGATAAAAAAAAAGGAATAACAATCGAAGCTAATGTATTCGCTGATAAAACAGAATTTCTCAAGAAAATTAAAATTGTTTTTAATTAGGACGAGGTTGGTCATGGCAAGCACTATGTAGAATGAAGAAAGAACGTCGGTAATTAAAGGAAGTGCCACGTAAAATTTAGATCATTGATTTTAACTTAATTTTAGCCCGGACTATAGTGACAGATATATTGAAGGTGCTCCAAAAATTTAGATCCAATTAATGAAATAGAAATATCACAGTCAATTCGAAGTCAATTCGAGAAACATTGTAGCTTAGAGAAAAGAACTCGCATTTTTTGACAGCTGTAATTTCGTTAATCTTAGTAGTTCTAATATAAGGTTTTTTCCTCTATGTAAAATTATATATATATATTATTTAAGAAAATACAAAAGATATTCGTGTTCCTCAAAGATTTATAGTATAATACTCCCTTAAATAGTGATCAAAGAGAAAGAGAGAGAATGAAAGAGAAACAATCAGAAGAAGAATGTTTCTAGAAGTCTACGTCAAGTGTAGATCGATCGATCGATAAGAGATAAGGTTTTTCCTCTATGTAAAATTATATATATATATTATTTAAGAAAATACAAAAGATATTCGTGTTCCTCAAAGATTTATAGTATAATACTCCCTTAAATAGTGATCAAAGAGAAAGAGAGAGAATGAAAGAGAAACAATCAGAAGAAGAATGCTTCTAGAAGTCTACGTCAAGTGTAAATCGATCGATCAATAGGAGATATTTGATCTGAAGAATTTAGTGAAGTAAATAAATCGCAGAGAACAATTGATAATGATTAAATTCGTCTTACTGTCTGATTAGGTATGACCGATCTGCAGGATTTGACTCATTTTTTTATTACACAAGATTTACTTGGTGATTTTAGTAACATTTGTGCCAAATTCAAATTTACGAAACGTATTTTCTGTCACGTAAGGTTTTTGAGTAACACACAATTTTATAGGTACTTAACACTTAGCCGACTGAATGGGGAGATCTTCCATTTTTTCCTCTACCATATTGATTCTATTTACTTTTGTTATTAGTTGGTCCTAAGCTGATGTTGAATTTATTAAAAATTGTATTTTGGACAATTTATGAACAGTACTAGTTCAAAACTAACTAATAACAAAAGTAAATAGAATCAATCGCAGAGGAAAGAATGGGAGATCTCCCCATTCAGTCGGTTAAGTGTTAATAATTTGTGTAATTTTATATATTTACGAACCGTGAAATATTACGTCGACTTACTAGAGTATGTGGCTTCACGAGTAGAGTAAAAAATATATAGTTTGTACCAACATAAAATATTGTTATATAATAAAATAAAAATTATATATGACAGGAAAAAACAGATTCTAGATTAAAATTCAGTAAGAAAGAAAACATAGGAATTTGTGAATTAATAAGATTTTCTTAAAATTAAAAATTATTGGAAAAAAAACTATAAAATCAGTATTTTTCAGTGATTCAAAGTTACGTTACAAAAAACTTGTAGGCGATAAGAGAAATGCATAAGAATCAGTATAAATATTCGCAATAACAAAAGTCACTTTCACTATTTATAATATAACAGTGATCTTCAGTAGAGAGATAGCGAATGCATCTCGGTTCGGAAATTCTTCCTTGCGAAGTTTTGTCGAATGTGTGGACGATTCGAATTGTTTTGTCGAATTGTTCTCTAATAACCGTAACCAGATAGCGCGGTGTTATCAGCGTGTATTTGGGACATGCGGCGAGCCATTAATGGGCCTCTAATCTGGATAAAGAGGTCATGCTCCTTGACGTCGTTTGAAAGCTGCTGAAATTCATGCGATTACCCGCGTTTCATGCGATACGTCTATAAATACGCTGCAACAAACGTTACTCAAACAATCGTCGATCAAATCGCATCAAACAAATATTTATTTCTGTTCTCACTCTTACATTATGCATGCTTTGTGCTATTTCTAACAATTTTCTCGTTTCTCAAACATGGATTAACTACTGTACAGTTTTAATCCCTTTACGACGTACCCGCATGTAACTAATCGTTCGATAAATCATTTATTTAACACGTTCGTCGCCACGTCACCCATGTTTGACTCTTTTTCTTTTTCGTTCTTTTTCTGAAAGTTAAATAGGATTTTAAATTGGAATTTTAAAAGGAATTCAATGGAATAAGTATTGAAGTATAATATATATAAATATAAAATACATAAAATTAAAATAAAAAGTTAAAATTTTTGCTGTTTTTATATTTTTTGACCCCAGTTTTCTATGCAATTGGATTTGAGCCCAGCAAGAAACTCAGCCGAATCACGCTGGGCGACGAACGTGTTAATACGTTTTGGAATTTACTAATTTTAAATTAAGGTACTAAGTAAACATTTTAAGCATTTTCTCATTTATATAACACGTTAATAAAGGAACAGGTAGTTATTTTCTCCTTTATGAATATTAATATTGTCGTTATGAAATTTGGCCTCCTGTAAGATTTCTGTTCAATCAAAAGGTTTAAACAACAAACTCTTACACTGAAAGCGACATTTATTACTAGACCGCGAATTTACATCTTCATAAGCACAACTGAAAATGTAGTATCTAAATGAAAATCTGATCCATATTCCAAATAATTATAGCTCTTACTTTATTCTATATATATTTGCATATTGTGTGCTATTCATACCTTTGCGCATATTTAAAGTTCTTATAAATGTAAAGAATTCGTAAAACAGATTAAAAAATAAAAAAAGTAGGTCGTAGTATCTGTTTAAAATTTTAAAAATGGTGATAATGTCTGTTTTCTCGATGCTTGTTTAAGTAGAATGTTTTTCCAGTAGAGAACCATTAACATATGAATTTGAAGCGTTATTAACACATCATTTATAAGCAAGGGAAGTCCACTCTGTCTATCTAAATCAAAATATCCTATCTAACGTTTTGAAACATCTGAGAAAACTAAAAAATAATTATTTTAAATCGATAATGTCACTTAAAAGACAATTGAGATAAACGAATTAGATCGCTTTTAGACGTCTATGAAGTTTTTAGGACTGTCTAACGTTACACAAAAAGGTGAGAAATTCGTCGAGTTTCTAATACTTCGAAAAGTGTAAAAATGCTAGAGATGATAATCTTGGTACCCTTTACTTTGGAAAACATTTATGAACTTACTAACGCAACATATTTATGAATTGGTGAATGTATAAAATAAAAGTTTAAACATTATTTAAATATAAATATTATTATTTATATATATTTAGCGAGAAAGACTTCGAATGCAAAGGGTTAAAGTTAATTTACAATTTAAAGTTAATTTATAAAAAGCTGAAAATGAAAAACATAAAAATATTGTTCGTAATTAAAATAAAAAAAAGACAAAAAAGAAGAATAAAAAACAAATTGAACAGCCATTTCTATAAAAATCCTTCATACCATCAAAAACTAAAAATGTTTAAGTTTAAAATCGTCTTTGTTTTATTCAATTTAAATAAATTTCAGCGATGTTACGTCAGTTTAAAGATTGAGTGTATATGGAAAGAGTTTTATCCAGTTTTTCGGGGCAATTACCTCACTGTGTGCTGTGTCTAAACACGTTCGAAACGGTGTGACTAGACACGTTGGACATAGGTCATAGGATATAGGACATGTTTAACTCTAAAATCGTCTTTGTTTTATTTAATTTGGATAAATTTCAAGGAAGTTACGTCAGTTTAAAGATTGAGTGTATATGGAAAGAGTTTTGTCAAATTTTTCGGGGTAATTACCCCACTGTGTGCTGTGTCTAAACACGTTCGGAACGGTGTGACTAGACACGTTGGACATAGGACATAGGACATAGGACATGTTTAACTCTAAAATCGTCTTTGTTTTATTTAATTTGGATAAATTTCAAGGAAATTACGTCAGTTTAAAGATTGAGTGAATATGGAAAGAGTTTTGTCGAGTTTTTCGGGGCAATTACCCCACTTTGCGCTGTGTCTAAACACGTTCGACATAGGACCTACGAAACACTGTGTTTAGACACGTTGGACATAGGACCTATGAAACACTGTGTTTAGACACGTTGGACATAGGACCGCAAAAGGTTAACTTAGAAGGATAATACTGCATACTGTTAATATAGCGCGGATAAAAAAGTGTTTGTATAAGCGTTTTGTAGCCGATATTAAGTTGAAAGGGAAAGTTTTAAAAAATATAGTAGTAAAGTCAAACAGAGTACTGAATGCGTTATGTTTGATTTGAATTGGTTTTATGACGTTTAAAAATCTGTCACGGTTTAAAGTATGTGATTGTTTTCTTACACAGAAATTAGTGGTGTATCTACTTATTGATAATATTTCTCTATTAAACCTTGAAAAGTCTATTATTTTCAAAAATATTCCACATATTTTTTTTTTTTTCTGTTTGATCTTGAAACCATGATATATCACATGGTTGAACTCATCTTGGTGCACTCTTTCATATGATACAGAAAAGTATGTGGCGTTCTGTTTAACAAAGTCACTTTGTTTCTCGAATTTCAGATATAAAAGGTTGGTGCCCGCTGTTGTGTTGATTGTAAGGCACAATATAACTTCCCCTCTTTCATTTTTTCAATGTATTAACCATTGTCGAGAAAAATGCAGTCGAATATTCTCGCGAACATCGTTTATAACGCAATGAATATATAAGCGAAACGATAAGCAAATAGCGAACGAAGAATAATGATGTTTCTCAAGGACAAATTATTGAGTATATAAAAGCAGTATTTATTCTAACAATTGTAGTCTGAAACAGAGTTCGTCAACAAAGTTTTGCCAGTTTACAAAATGTCTCGTACCGCCATCATTCTCGTTCTTCTCGTTATTGCTTACACTTATGGTAAGTGCTTGGTACAGTAAAATCTTTATTAAACGTGTCTGAACTCAAATATTTTTATAAAGTAATTTTCATATTATGCAACGTAAACGTTTAACGTTTAGCTTTATATGCGACGATTAAGAGGAAACGAAATAAATAAATATGTGTTTGGATAGCAGTAAACGTATGTAAGTTCAAGACGAGAGTATAATACATAAAACGTAATTTTATGATTTGTAAGTACTTCATTCGTATTGTTAACGGGTTAATGTACTACTTGTTGATTAGTACAAAGTATGAATTTCTTTTTTCGCGACACTTACCTAAATTAAATTAACTTATAATAGAAAAATTCTACTGTAACAATTTTAGTACAGCAAGAGATGAGATTCAGGTGTGAATAAAATAAAAGTGATTAGAATATTAATAAATGTATATTTCAAACAATTTAACAGTAATAACTTAAACGACTTTACAATTTAACAACTTCAACGTTCTTACTTCACTCTTTTTCTACGCTTACAGTCAAACACTTTCTGCCACATGCTTGCATATTCCCCATCATATATTCTTTCAAACACTTGTTTCCTTTTTTTTAAATTGTCAACCTTTCTTACTCGATGCATTCGGTCACGACCACCTAAAATTCTTCAGTCACGACGTTTTCTTAAGCGCTCATCTTTCACGCTGTAGAAACACTCGAGTCCAAACATTCTACGTTCACACAACTATCGCCCAACTCAAGCACTCTTCAGATTTTCCTAAACTTGCATCCACTCGATCGCATTCCTACAGTATATAAACAATTTTTCAACTTGGCAACTTCGACGTTCTTACTTCCTTCATAATTACACTCTTTCTGCCACGCGCTCGTATTTTCCCCGTCATATATTCCTCTAAACACTTGTTTCCTTTCATTCAAATTGTCAATCTTTCTCATTCGATGCATTCGGTCACAACCATCTAAAATTCCTCAGTCGCAACGTTTTCTCAAATGCTCATCTTTCACGCCTTAGAAACACTCGAGTCCGAACATTCTACGTTCACACGACTATCGCCCAACTCAAGCACTCTTCAGATTTTCCTAAACTCGTATCGACTCAATTGCATTCCTACATTATTCATGCCGAATCAATTATTTAATCTGGAACATCGTGTGCCATTGTAAAGATAATGACTACAAAATATATTTATACGCATGAATATTTTTCAGTGCCTACGTTTTTTAAATTGAATTCAATATTTGATTCTTATATTAGTAAATGTGTAGAGTCTTGCAAAAGTACTATCAAGTGATGAAAAGTATAATGTACTTTATCTTCGTTAATTTATAGGTAGACAAAAGAATAGAAATAGTGGTGTACAAATACTTTTTGTAGTCACTGTATACAATTTCGACTGCATAATCGAAGAAGACCAATATATAACGGACTATAATAATTTCCTGACGAACTTTATGTGCGATCAGTTTCTTAAAATTTTGGATTGTACATCTATTTCATACTAGATCTTTAAAAACAAATTTTGTTCTACAAAGGAAAACAGAACTGAAAATAAAATGCATTTTTATTGGGTTGCCCGGAAAGTTCGTGCCGATTTTTGCTAGGTGGTATAAGGACATGTCTAAATATATTAGAATGATTGAGAACAAATAATATGTGTACATATCGTAAAAGACAATACTTCAGGAATATATGAAACAAATTTTGGGTACGATACGTTAATTTTTGTCAGTTTTATACCCCTTTGAGTAAGGAAGAAAATAAAGTGCAATTTAGGCATTTAATACTTTTCATTCACCGGAAAACCAAAAATGCCACAAAAGCAGCAAACAAGATACACGTTGTTTTTGGTACCTTTTTCGATCATTACAAAATTCTTTGACGGAAAAAGCTTCAACTCCTTCGACGAGATAAAACATCATGCAGAAAAGATTTTCGCTGAAAAATCTGAGAGATTCTGAAAGGATGGGATTTCTAAGTTGCTTGAAAGATGAAGAAAGATTGTACAAAGGAATGGCACCTGTATAGTTTAATAAATGTATGCTGAAATTTAAATCCCCTTCAACCGTGCTTCAATCCTTTTTTAAAATGGGCACGAACTTTCCGGACAACCCAATATATATAATTCTCCGCTAGGAAGTATATTATTTCAATAACAAAACATTCAAATGTAACCAAATGTTCGCTACTGTACAACACTATCTGTATTTTTTACACATTTCCGAAGTAATCTCTATTTTGTTCTCGATACATTATTACTAAATGTTGTGTTCATTGGTTCGATATTTTTGCAGTGTACAGTGTGAGCGCAAGCTGCCCTCGCAATCAGGTGTGGAAAAACTGTGGAACTGCCTGTGAAGCTAAATGTAACCATCCCCCTCAACCAAACTGTCCATCGGTTAGTATCGAATATTACTCAATTTTACAAAGATAATCTTCGTTTAGCACGAGAATTCGTAAGGTCTTAACTTCTCGAAATGCTACGGATAAAGGTCCGATGCATACAAGTGACTTTTTGACTTTTGACATCTCTATTCTAATATAATTGAAAAGTTTCAGATTTTTATGGTAGGTTACAATGATTGAATATTAATAAAATAGTATACAATGTAGTTTGAAAGCGAATATACTTCGAGAAGTCACATTTTGACATATCTCAATTCTATTGACATAATCCCTAAGTTCTACAATATTCTGTGTTAAAAGCTTAAACGTTTCAATTAGTACAATTATATTTATATATTTATTTTTTATGAAATGTGAAAGTAACTTAATAATAAAACTGTGGGGCCCGGGACACAGATTCCATTTGCAAGGATATACAATTTTACAGACAGAAAGTCGCTTGTCTGTATCGAGTCAAATGCTAATTATATGGATTATGGCGTATATAGGTTTTCCAATTTTTTCGATCTTCCACTTACTGAAACGCAATTACCAAGAGGAGTGATAACACCCCATCTCCAATGATCGCAACCACTAATAGTGCGCTGTTCACGCGTATTAAAATTATGATAAAACTCGAGGAGTAAAACAACACGTCTGACCCTTTCAACGTTACATTTATTTCTGTTCTCTTTTTTTATAATATCAATCGTCTCCTCGTTACCACCCCTGGCTGAACTTTGCCGCCTTTAGCAATCTAGAAAATGCTTGATGCATGGCAATCTATGAGTCGGCTAAATGATGCCTTGAACGATTCTGCGTTAACACGCGTATGACTTCTGTCTGGAGCATTTAGCACCCAAAGCGTTAAACAAAACCTTTTTTAACAAAATATTCTTATCTAACAAATGTTAGGAGTGTACAGGTGTCAAGATCACAGGTACCCGCTTTTCTGGGCACATCAGATCGGGTTTGCATCCGAAGCTTTCGAATATCTGACAAATTCGGGTACTCGAAAATTTAATATCGATTGATGCGATAAAACTTTATGATAAAACTTTCTATACACGATTAGACATTTCATCAGCTCTTTTTAATTGCGCGTTATCTGCTTCAAGTACTTTTCTTGAGTCACCGTGTAGAAAATGATATTGAGATATGGTCGGATAATTTTCTGCAGCATTATCGCGATTTATACACCTTTTTCTTGGATTTCAACTTCGGATACCTGCACACCCTTAATGAATATGAAAGGTAATGCGATAAAACCTCTGGAAGCAGGATCGACAAGGAGACATAACGCTTCAGCTGCTAAATTGCATAGGTTTTTCATTATATATTTGTAGCTTTACATATTTTCGCTTAGTTACGGAAAAGGGATCTGTCGTTAGGAGATGATAATTTTTTAAGTGGAGTAAATGTAACAGAGCGTAGTTTTACTTTTTGTACTGATTTAATTTTACTTTTATATAGCGACGGACCTATATACACGTGCTTACTCTCTAGAGGATATTTTTAGACTATGAATCATGGTTACAAGTGATGCCTAATTAAACACTAGGTGTCGTTATGTTCAATATACCTTATACATTTACATATCGGTAACTGCATACGGTGGTCCCAAAAAGTATTCGTGCACTGTATTATAAGGAAATTTATCTACTTCTGAAATTCTGATTTCAATGAAACTTTATGTGTGTACAGAGCATGGCGTGTCCTACGTGGAGCAATTTTTTGGTAGCAAAATATCTTTTAAGGGGAGTCATAACGAATCTCAAAGTTTCAATGATTGTTCATGCTCTGAATACAAGCTTTTCTGGGTTCTTTTTTATGACACGGCGATAGAGTATTAAAAATTGAACATTTTCTATTTGAAAGGTTTTGCTTCATCAAGTACCATTACAAAGTTATCTTTAACACGTTCATCGCCCAGCGTGATTCGGCTGAGTTTCTCGTTGGGATCAAATCCGATTGCATAGAAAACTAAGGTATAAAAGTATAAAAACAGCAAAAATTTTAACTTTTTATTTTTATTTTACGTTTTTTATATCTATATATATTACACTTTAATGCTTATTCCGTTGAATTCCTTTTAAAATTCTAATTTAAAATCCTATTTAACTTCAAAAAAAAAAGCGTCACCCATATTTGGGTGACGTGGCGACGAACGTATTAAAAAATGAGAGAAACTTCAGAAACTTCAACGATGGTTTCACCTCTTCAAAATGGTATTTAGATGAAAAGAAGAGATTAATTCATACATATACTATTACGATCTACATACCCATAAAGTTTTATCAAATACTTCTATCAGATTCAAAATTTCAGGGTTAAACGAATTTATTTGTGACATAGTGTACGAATACTTTTTGGAGCCACTGTATGTATATAAAGATTCAGCAGTTATACTATAACAGGAGACATACCTAACGGGTGGTAAAACCTTCAGATATTAGGATATTCCAATTGTGGCAAAGGCTGCACTGCAGTATAAAAGTCACAGCTTCATTTTATTAAGTTTTATTCGACTATTGTTTATCTGTTTGTTCTCTTCAGGTATGCGTCACTGGCTGCCAATGCGCTGATGGATTTGTCAAGAACTCTGCGAACCAGTGTGTCTTACCTAAGCAATGTTAAGATTAATTGTATTGTATTTATATTATTGTCGATGTTACTTTTTTAGAATGGTAATCACGGAAGGTCATAATAAATAATACAGATGCATGTGTAAATTCGATTCCATAGTTATTTGTCCTTATGTTTGTATGCTGTATATCTGCGATTTGCAACTTTTTGTGTTTCACGGTATACCTAAACAAAGCACTAAATTATATACCAGAAATATGTTAGATATATGGACCGTTTATTTTGAAAGTGGTGCAAGTCCATTTAAAAAAAAAATGAGAGATCTCGTAATTTATGCTTAATTCGGTGTAAACTTTTTATTTATAACTAGTTAGTATTTAATTTCTTAAAAAATGTCCATTCTTTGTCCAATTTAAAATTGGTCGGTAAAAAGAATTGCGTAACCATTGATTATGAAAGTGGTGTAAGTCCAATTTCTATAGACAGGTGTCAGGCATTATGAAAAAAGAATTTCCTGTACACACCACAGAATTATCATGATGTCATAAAAGAGTATAGACAACATAATAAATTCATTTTACATGAAATGAAACGAGAGGATTTCATTTCAACAAAAAATCTACAGAACGCAATCAAACAACAGATAAATAGAAACACTAATGGTGGAAAAGTAAATTGGTAGCAAATATGTTGGATGAGGTTTCTTAAAAGTGCAGTATATACTATTTTATATAAAACATCGATGAAGGACAAAGAATTTAAGAGTTTAAATTTATTACACGTTCAGAAGGACCGTCAAAATTTGAAAAAGTCGCCCTAGTGCCTTTATATCACGATGCTAGGTCTATTACTTACGAAAAATATAAAGATATGGAGCAGTTATTACCCTATAAGCCTCCTGTGCATCATCAATATTTTAAAACACTGCCACATGAAGAGCCTAAGTTAATACCACTAATATCTTATAGTAGTTATAGGTTAAGGGGTTAATACCTTTCTTTCACTCTTTTATTAACCCTTTCATTACGGGTGAGTTCTACGCTGCGATACTCCTGCTGAACGGGCTGCGACAAAACTGCACGGCTAACTATTGGGTTGGCAACTAAATGATTGCGGATTTTGTCGATAGTTGGTTTTAGCAAAATTCTTTCGTTTTGTCAACGTGTTCAAAGCACCTATATTGTTTTCTTGTTGTTTGAAATTATCACCTTTAATTAGTAAGTAACTTTATCGATTATTTATTTAGGTTCGTTTTTATCCCCATTAAAAATATAGAAGAACAAAACGCGCGTTTCAGACATATTTTATTGTATTATTTCTGAAAAGGCATACATGAAATTGTGTGCCGTATATGGGAATGAAGTCTTGAAAGGAAGGCTTTATTTATTTATTTCGTTCCATGCAGAACTACTTAAATGGTAAAATTTTTAATGACGCTGATGATGTAAAATCTCATTTAATTCAATTGTTTACTGGTAAAAATTATAAGTTTTATGAACATGGAATAATGATACTGTCTGAAAAATGGCAAATGGTCATCGACGAAAACGGACAATACTTAATTTAATAAAGTCATATTTTCAAGTAAAAATTTTCGAATATCCATTCTTATGGAAAATCTGCAATCACTTAGTTGCCAACCCAATACAACCTGAGCTGCTTTGAAACGGTGTTTTCGCAAAAAAAATTTTTTCTTAAGCGTAGTCACTCTCCGCAAAATGCCACGTATTGCACATACGACGAGTCATATGCAGTTATGCGGTTCTCGAACTGTAATTAATCAGTCAGCTGTGTTTGACGTCTATATCCGTCATGAAAAATGGTTGCATTTTTGCGTCATGACGACTATATCCATCATGCGTAGAATTTAGTTACCATTTGCTATTTAAATTGTAATTTTAGCAAGAACTAAAATATATTCGTAAATTTCAATTTGTTTAGAACCTTTAGAGGTCAGTTTCAACCGAGATCTAATATTTTGCGCTTCAGAGGGAAAACATTTCCCAGATTATATACCGTCGAATTCTGTAACAAGAAATAATCCATCACGAAGGTGTGCACTTTGCTATAAAAAAAAGATTAGAAAGGAATCACGGTATTGATGTGCGACGTGCAAAGTGCTACTGTGTGTCGTTCCTTGTTTTCGTGAATACTATCGGAGAGGAGTAGTCTGAATTTTTAACTTTTATAAACATTTGATTTGTTCTGAGTTTTCCCTTTATTATGTATATAGTATATGTTTATGTTAAGTAAATGAATAAATATTAGTAATAAAATTGTTCGTTTTATAAAATAACACTGATTTTTTTGATCCAGTAGTTTAACAGCGAGACTTACTCTGTGTTTGACGACTATACCCCCCATCATTTGATTTTCACGACACACGTAGATGCGCGCTCCCAAACAAGCGCGCCACAGCTGACTAATTAAAAGTGTGTATGTTAACACATTTTAAGCGGGTAATCAAATTGACTAAACTGATATGCGTAGCGGGCAAAATTCGCGTAAAATTGCGCGTGTGAAATCTATAGATTAATACATGAGTGATCGGCATGAAAACAATAACAAGACGAAATTTATAGTTCCTTATCTTTATTATATAAACAAATGTTAAAGAAGTAACGTTAAAGAATCTAAACAAAAATTACGAGGTGTAAACCTATAGAGTAAAATTACCTTCTGTCGCTTTTAGAGTAAGCATATTCGAATAGGTACCTGGCTTGCTAATAGACAGCAATTCGCGAAACAGGGTATTTTTACCCGCCCTGATTATAATGTGTTAAGACGTTATAAATACCCTGTTTTGAGAAAAGTTTAGTAGTAGCGAAAGGGTTAACACAGCGGGCGTGAATAAACAATAACTGACGCAGTTTTTGAGGGATTAGAGCTGCATTTTATTAAACTCGTGATACATATCGTGCAGAAGCATCATCGAAAAGTGAAAGCGAAAGTCCGTGAGCAGGGGTGAGGGTAACGGTGACGGATCAAAAGTCGATAACAGTTGTCTCTCTATGAATAAATTAACAGTTCGCCGGTAGGACGCAGGCTCCATCGTTGTTCCTCAAGTATCCGTTCATACACTGACAACCAATCTTACATTGCTAGAAAGAAAACAGAAAATAAGCACGGTCACGATTTTGACCGTCGTAAAAAGATATACAGTAGACACTTTCGATTATCCGATCTTCGCTTTAACCCCTTGACATACGAATTAAATGGAATTTGATGCGACCGAAAAATACCATTTAATTTCGCTCAACTGAACGGTTACGTGAAGGCTGAGAAAGAGTATATTTTATTTTGAAATTTGGATTTTTCATTCAGATTTTCTTCTTCTGTCGAATTCCATCCATCGTCTGCTACATCAGAATCATCACTGCTTGATATGGGTCTTGCACGTTTACGAACATTTTGTAGGACAAGGCTAGCTTCACTTGAACTATCACTTGAATAGTCAAGGGTATGAACACTTCGATGACTGGTGTCAATCTCATTATCATCACTAGAGTAACCAATTGTACCATCATCGTTACTTTCATATAATGCATCCGACTTATACATTTTACAGGGATTATTTATAATCTTTACTAAACTCAAATATTGTCTTCATTCACCGTGCGAGACTTCTACTAAACTGAATGTTACTTTCAGTGTGTTTCTTCTTACGTGTTCGATGCTTTTTTGTTCTTGAAGTTGAGAAGGTGATAGGCTGGACCATCTCGAACGTTGTAAACAAACAAGAATCGACGCACGAGTGAAGCAACTATGTAATCTAATTGTATACTGCACGGCGTCCGCCGAAAAAAGCGCTTCACGAGTCTGACTCGTCAAAGTCTACAGTGGCCCGTAAAATGAATGACGAGTCAGACTCGTCATTGTATGTCAAGGGGTTAACCGATCACATTTTGTGTTGACACAGAATCAATTAACCGATAGAAAAGTTAGCGACGTATCCCGTGATTATTAACCCTTTGCGATCGATAGGTGATTGCTGATAATCAAACAATAGCAATTTTGCAAGTTTCTGTATGCAAATAGTCGTGCTTAAAAATTTCAGCAGTCTTTATCTGAATTAAAGGAGTGTTAAGATAAGTAAATTCTGATTTCTCTAATTTCCATGCTTTTTACTTGGAGATTTCTGAAGACAGAGTCGCCTTTAGAGTGTAAAGGGTTAACTTTCATCCGACAAAATAAGCTTTTTTCTATATTGGTTACTGCTTGAGCAGCCTTTCTCTCGTTAATTCAATTTCATATTCAAACTAAGTGTTTGAACGTTAGATTTCGTGTACTTCTATAGGATCTAGTTACACTACGTGCGTTATAAGATGATTTGCATACATTTTCGGATTAAGCTTAATTTATATTATTCGTTCAAACACGTTTCAATACGTATCCAACACAATTTGGTCAAACAAAAGAGAAGAAAAAGGACCATATCTTTCTTCGTTTCGTCAACCGGGTTTATTGAAAATGAATTGTGTTTAACAGATAATATAAATTGACTTTTAATCGATCAATCATTTATTCTGCCGGTTAAACGAAAGTCTATTGTACATTGGAAGAATAGGTCTAATGGATAGTTTATATACAGGGTGTCCCACGCAATTGGAACAGGCTGTACCTCCTAAACGGTTGGGAATAGAAAAAGATATTATAAGTGAAAGTTAAATGGTATTAGATGGTCCAAAACATGCATCTAATTTTATGCACTTTTGTGCATCGGTCCATCAGAAAATTACAACTGTACTTTTTTTAAAATGGAAATTTATATTTTTTACTGCACTAATCGATGCAGTTTCTTGTTTTCTACATAAAAGTATTAACACTATTCTTACCAACATTTCACGTATACCTATTCCTACCGCGACATTCCCATGTAAGACAGACTACAAATTTTTCTCAAAAAATAAACAATGAAGAAAGAAGTGAATATTGAAAAATGTATTATACGTATGTTTGAGAAAAAGTCTAAAGTTTAAAGGCGATTCAATTACGTTGTATCTGTGAAATTTTAATCGAAATTTTAAAAACGGTGATTTCACCGGTTGTGATAGGAATAGTGTTAACATACTTATGCCTAAACTTATTTGTGAAGAAGTTATCGAAGCTAAAATTCCTCTGAATTATTTCGTACGTTAGTACTTTTATGTAGACCACAAGAAGCTGCATCGATTGGTGCAGTAAAAAATATAGATTTTCATTTAAAAGGAAAAGTGTAGTTGCTGCTTTCTGATGCACTGATGCACAAAAGTGAATAAAATTAAATGCGTGTTATGCACCATCTGATACCACTTAACTTTTACTTATAACATCTTCTCCTATTCCTAATCGTTTAGGAGGTACAACTTATTTCAGTTGTGTGGGACATCCTGTGTAAATGCAAATGGAAATACTAACAAGAGTGCAGACGTCTGCGCGTGGCTTAACGCAACTGGGTTCGCATGCCGATCCACAGCTCTTGAACTCTTCGTTCAGTCCACATTGTTGGGCGAATGAGGCTACAAGAAAATTGAAAAAATTATCAGTTTATCCTTCAACGTGCTTCCTGTTGATGCACTAATGCTCGTTTTCGTCGTTCCAGAACGAACAAGAAGAACCGTTTTAGAGTTCTGATCAATTTCGTTTTTCTCGTTCTCGAACAGACACTGGATCACTGGATCGTAAAGTATGATACAATGTTAGGTTGTCCAGAAAATTTATGTCGATTTTGAAGCAATAAAAATAGATGTTTTAGTGTAAGTATTTATTTTCTCAATCATTATATTATATTATTATATTGTGTAATTATTTATTTATATAATTTCTCAAATACTCCTTAATTCTATTATTTCAACATTGTCAACTACGTCAGATATATTAATTTAGGTTCACATTATTCATAAGTATATAAACAGTGTGTAAGTTATTGACAATCTTTTATGTTAAATTATTTTATGTGAGTGAATTAACATAAATAAAAAGTTATTTGGAAATAACTTATTTGAATTGAACATTTGTGATAATTGTACAGAAAAGATAATAAAGTGTTTGAAACAATTCACTATGTTAAATAGTTACATATTATTTTATTTAAAATAAAATGTATCCAAGCTTGTTTACAACCACTTGATATTTACTCTAGTAAACATTGCATTTGAATAAAATATTACTTGAATAAGAATAACGAATAAATAATAATAAATAATAAAGTCGTTATTTATTTATTGTTCGAGTTATTCACTGTTGCAATTATTTGTTATTCGTTTGGTAAGTCTGTATTCGTTATTCATCAGTAATCATTACTTACTTGCATTTACCTTGCAACAAATTGTCATTGACCACAACATGTTTCACTCTAATTTATAAAAGTAAGTATTTGTGTTTGTCTTTGTGTTTATGTTTATGTATGGAATAACGTAGCTGCGTGATAATTTAGGCGACGATATACTAATAATTTCAATTAATATCTTCGTAGTCGTACAAGTGATAAGTAACGTTACATTTATCCCCGGAGTCTAAAGATATTTTGAATAAAAAAGTTGAAAATAGTTATAAATTTTACCTATATCCTTAAGAATATAAAAATTGTCCCTTTATTCAAAAACTTTTAAATGTTGAATAAAAAATTACAAAGAATTCTGATTTTATTTGTTACTCATGATTAATAAATAACTCAATTATCGTTACTCGAGAATAAAAATTAAATAAATATTCTTCGTTAATTTTTATTCATTACTTAAAAATTTTCGAATAAGGGGATAATTTTTATATTCCTAAGGGTGTAGGTATAAATTTTTCCTAATATTGATTTGCACTACACATTAAAAACATCAGGTATTTGCACTGCTCGTAATCTGTATCAGGTGTATGAATGACAATTACAAAGGAAAATGTATTGAGATGTCTACTTACTGGAAAGAATCGCCATAACAGCGAGCCAAACGAGCAGGACACGGGACATTCTTAGTTCGTTTTCTGGACAGCTTACCACTGAAACTACTAACTGATCTTACCGTACTGCTAGGCTTTATATAGAGATGTTACGAAACCTTTGTACGCCGGAGCTTAGCTTCTTGTTTCTTTTGCTCGGTCCATCTTCGTTTATCCTCTTGAGCATATCTTTACGTTACCCTTTTTTCCCGTCGTCCATCGATATGTCAACAAGACGCGACTGGTAAACTAGAAAATTTTCGGTCTTCTCGATCATTTGCATGATTAATAAGAGATTTTTTGTGCTAATTCCTCAGGTGTTACAGTAACTGCAAAAGTCTTTTGTACATTATACCACAAACAAATTTATTTAACCCTAAAATTTTGATTTCGATAAAAGTTTCTCATAAAACTTTGTGAGTATGTAAAGCATTATAGTACAGATTAATTTTCTTTTTAATTTATCGACGTACTGGTTCAAGAAAGTGAAATCGACGTTGAAAGTTTCAGTGCTTCTTCCCGTCTTTTAAATATAACTTTGTAATGGTGCGTTATGGATAATTATTCATATTAATTACCCTATTAAAGAAACTTGTATTCAAAGCATGAAGAACCGCTGAAACTTTGAGGGTTATTCGTAGCCTCTCAAAAAGATTTTCTGTTTACCAAAAAATTGCTCCATGTGTAACCCATTATGCTTTCTATATACCTATAAATTTTAATTGAAATCAGATGTTCAGGATTAAATGAATTTCCTAGCAATATAGTGTACGAATACTTTTTGGATCGACTATAGATTGCTGCATATGTTTCAGTATTGGATATGAGTAACATAACTTCATTAGATGAAAAGTTATTTTGAAATAATCTGTTAGTTTGTTAAAACAAGGAATTGATTTTTTCGAATTTACTCATTGCTTGTCCACCACACAAAATAATTGCTTATTAATTATTAAATCTTTCCAAAAGTAGTTTTTGTATCTTTTACGTTAACAATGTAAGCAATGCGAAGTATGCCAGTGATTGATACGTATGTGATCGCACACTTATTAATCAAAGACAATAGGCGCATGCACGTTCTGTCTACTATTTTATTTGAAAAAGTTAATTGAGAAAAAAAACTATTTTGAAAATAATTTATCTAATTTATCATCACTTGAAATGTCATTCTCAATGGAAAATCCATTATATTTAATAGGTGACGTACCAAAGTGAAATATCTTTTGTTCAAGATATTATAAAGTCGCAAATGACCTCTTTAAGATGTAACAGCAGTTAATTGACAGTCTGTGCTTTACACTACATTCTGTTTTAGAGTTTCACACTATGAAAGATTGTCGACTTACAGCTAACAATATTTCATTTACAAGTGGAAAATCTGTAGATGCTAATTACTAAACTGCACATCTTAATGCATTTGTCGGAAATCTGTATTTGCAAGAAACTATAAAATACGTGTTACATCCAAATATACACGAACTGTCTTGAATAACAGACTGAATGTCAAACGCATTTAAAATGTAATTCTTATGGAATCCAAAATCAGTTTTTAATCATTTTCTAAATACATATAACGGCTCACGAAATTGATCGAATATTTTCCTTTTATTATATCTTCTATTTAGTCAAGGTATAAATTACAATTATAATTAATAGAAAAATTCGAGAGGCGTGGAAGAAAAAATTTATTTGAAAAATAATTAAATATTAAAGCTGTAGTTATAGTTGGTAAAAAGTATAGCTTGACTATTCGATCAATTTGACGAGTCATTGTATTTAGTACATTATGAGAAACATCTTTTATTCTTTCTTGAATATATTTATAATTACACATCTAAACCGTCTCTATTTTAAATAGCTAAAATTATGCTCAATCTATAGAAATTTTTGCGTCATGGTACTCAAAGTAGTAATGATAATAAATGTTATAATGTTTATAGAGTGTTGTGAAACAAATCTACATCTAGGCTTCGTCTCTATAATTGTATTCATAAAAATATGTATTTACATAAATATCTACAGTCTCTTAATTACTGTTTGGAGTGTTTAAAGTTACTTCTCATACTTATTGTTACTAATATATTAATGCTTTATAAGGCTCATTTCACAACAAACCTGCATGAATTTCTTCGTACAATTCTGGTCGCAGATTCAGGTTCTTATCTTAAATTTCTGGGAATTTGTCTGTTTTGATACACGAAACATATTTACTTTAGTGCCCACAGAATTTTACGACCCGACTATTATCGTGATACTATGCACATATATTATACTATGTTGAAATTATAATCTGCATGTGTTACTTAGCCTTGCAATAACGAATGAACTTACGTTTCGAATTTACGATAGAATATTGATTATCCAAATTTTGGTTATCTGAATGATCGATTATCCGAATATAAACTGGGCCAAGTGTATATATATATATATATATTTAAATATTTGCATAGAAGAGCGTTTGATTTATTTTGAAACACATATATGAAAAATTGTTCTTTTTTTATTTACTTCATAACATAATTAAAAATTTACCTCTTTCAAACAACGATTATTTGTTCATGCTTTTATCCAAGTCATAGGTTTTTAAAAAGTTCTCAAATTGATAGAAGTTCTAATTTAAATTTAGCTGTTTAAAATTTCTTTATTATTCCCTACTTTAAGTTTTAACACTATTTAATTCTTTCCAGTTGAGAATTTCTTTAATAAATTTAAGGTTCCGTCGATTGAAGACAGCTTTCCCAACCACAAAGGGTTAAATGTTTTTCTGTGACCCAGTGCTGCAGCAAGATAAATCTGAAAGGGTTATTCCGAGCATAGAGTTCAGATTCTCTTGCAACATAGAAATCGTCGATTCGAGGATCACAACGAGTCACAAGCATCGATAATTTCATACAAGCTTGCTTTTATTGACCAGTTACTATATTACGAAGCATGATAATTCTATCATCGTGCGGTTATGGTCGTGTCCTTGCTCTTGTTAGCTCTGTTACGTCATCGTAGTCTGTTATGTTTTCTTCTCAAACCAGTTTCTTCCGCGATGAGCAATGCTCGTTCCTTCATTAAACAGTTCTGTGAAATAAAACCGATAATTTTGAGAAAGCTGTTTTTTTTTATAGAAATGACGTAAACCCGGTGGCTTCGAATGGCTTTTACGAACCCAGGTTTCTTTACGATCACGATGGATAGAGATAATGAAGTTGGTTCAAGACTTAGTGGCTTCGAAACGCATTTTGTGTATTATAATTTCTTTCAGATTACAAGGAATACAGGAAACAATGAACCTAATCGAATGATATGAAATTAAAGTGTTGATTCTGGTAGATTATGTACAGTTGTGGATAAAATATGGAGAAACAATTATTTTGGATAATAAATGCTTTATGGTTTGAATAAAATAGTGTTTCAAGTAAAAAGATAAATTTTTATTCATTATATAATATACCTTTATTTTGATAATCTGAAACAGAATGAAACAGTATAATTTTATATTTCAAATACAAACTTCTCAACGATGGAAATAAATGAAGTTAAAAATAATGTTACGTGCAATAAGCACAGGTGATCATAACAACTGTCAAGGTAAACTTCTTTTTTATTTAAACATGAGGATTTGTATGTAACAGGGTAGATCGCTTGAAGTTCCAATTGTTGAATAATATTTGAACTTAGCGAATGAATTGTGAATGAATAGAAATAAAAAAATGTTGCAAAAGTAATCCTTTCTATTTTCAGTATCGAATAAAGTACTACTTTAAGGATTTATTGCAATAAATGGTTTATTTAAATGTTATAATTTGTATATAATGTATAACTTAAGATTAATTAAACAATTTCCTATTTACTGCTTGGAATAGTTTACCTATCTTTATCGCATGTAATATTTGTATTTATATGAAATAATGTATTATTTACAAATTATAACATTTTTGTGAAAAAAAACCTACAACTTTTTTCTGTCCTGAATCCGCGCGTAAAAAGCAGATTTTCGACTTCTATATCTCTATCAAAAGCTCTAAACGATCAAAAAATCTTCACCTTTTTGCGCGGTACAATAATTATTTAGTAATGTAAAAATTCAATCATTTTACACATCATTCTACGTTAGTTGTGTATCTCATTTCTTAATGTCTTAAGAACGTTAATTGTCCATTACCTACATTCAAAGTTAACCATAAAGCATCAGTAATCATCATTTACAGCTTACGCATTGTGCTTCAGTTATTTGTAAAACTGCTAAATGTTCAATGCGAGACAAATATTAATATTAAAAAAAAAAATGGAGAAAGAAAAGTGGAAAGTACTATCAGGATAAAAACTTTCGTTTTGATTTAGACCTCAGGAATTGCTGCGTGGATTTACTGATTCCCGTCGTATCGATCTTTCGATCTCGAGGTCTTGTTGGAGCTCTGCTGCAATTAGCGACGTTCGAACGAGTGAAAAGGGTAGAGCTGATTCAATCGACGAATTTCAGAGTCACGGACACACTTTGTCGGCGCTGCGATCAATCCAGCTCAGCTTCTATCCGCGTTCATTTTTACCTTGAATATCGTTTCGTCGCCAATCGAGACAAGGAACAACGAATCCTCTCTCCCTTTCTCTCTCTGTAGCACTTTTCGCGGGTTTCTTGGTTCTTTTTTCGCCATTTATTCAACGAGACCCGGCGTCGACAATCGAATATCCGACAGCCAAAATGCTATTTATTATTGAGCACTCAGCATCGATTTTCTCCATTTCCCCTTTATTTCCCCTTCATCCTCTCGAATAATTCGATAGTGGTCGACGCTGCCTCGCGAAATTTATTATTTCGCCTCTTAGCAATATTTCTTATCGGTAATTCTGTTCTATCTGTTCGTGTTCGAGGAAATGGATAAAATACCGGGAACAGAACATCAAACTGTTGGATTGGCGCACGTGAAATTGATGGTTTGAACAAGGAAATTCCAGAGATTTACCCTTTTTTTTCAACTCTGATCAGAAATGTTCGCAATTTTCATGACCGACGATTTTCAATTAGAAAATTTGTATTATTTAATTAATTTAAAAAGATAGGATAAGATGTTCTTTTTAATGAAATTGGTATCAATCTGTGGTTAATTCCATAAATTACTGAACATTGACTGCAAGAAATTCCTGGTCGAATACTAAATAAATTGGTTTGATTAATTCGTCCTGGAATAGAATCAGTTTTTATTCCCATTGACGGAATTGTTCATGAATGAATCACATCAGTTGATGTTGAGATTAAACGAATTGGAACTTTTATAGGAACAATTAAACGATTGTCTACATTTAATAATTGAAATTGATAGCCTGATAACTAAATTAATGTATAGAAATCGAATTCTGAGCTTTTAAATTCTGGATATTCATATGATCAATATCGTTGATGACCAGTAGCTTTGATAGTTAAATGAGGATTAATAATTTCATCAACATAGTATAAAATTTTTAGGGACGGAAAACAAATAAAAATTAAAATAATTATAGAAATAATAGTTCAAATAATTCCAATTAAATGATTTTTTAATAAAAATCGGTTTGTCAGTTTATTAGAAATTAAATTTTTTAGTATTATTAGTGTAAATGTAGTAATAATAATTATTATTATTATAGTGAAGTTATGAAAATAAATTAAATTATTAGCATAGGGAGAGTTAAAATCTTGAAAAGTGTATATGTATATTTCATGTTCCAATTTTTAATAAAAATAAATATTTTAATCGCAGTGATGTTTGGTAAATAAGTATGTTTTTTCAATGAAGTTTTAGTGATAGAGTCGGAATAAAAATCAATTTAACTTTACTATTGTTTTCATAAAGTCGGCTCTTATTGTATAACGATTGTGACTGTATAGCTTATTTTTCTGTCCTGAAAGCAAATAGATCAAGTCAAGGAAACTGATCTTAGTGAAATTTAAAACGACGAAATTATGTTAATTTAAAGAGTTTAACAGATGATACGTATCCAAATATAATAGAAGGGTTAAAGAGATTTGAACAACGTAGATATGTTTGTGTTGGAAAAATATTGGGTAACGCTGAGGTTCAAAGCTTAAAGGCTTTACTTATTCAAATTTATTATCTTTTGGTATTCCCAACTACACATTATCTTTTAATATTTATCTGCTTGATGAAATGAAATGTGGTATTTATGGCTCCTATCTATTCTTGGAACGTATTATTTATAGTCCCTTCATTTATAAACTACTTTGCTATCAGAAAATCATTTCAACTTCTGAATAAACGGAAATCTGATTACAAGCAATTTCCGAAAATAATAGAATGGAAAAATTTGATTTTTCGTTCGTTTGGGATTATTATTCCATACATATGTTAGGGTAGTTAAATTTAAAACAATTTTTATATTTAAACTATTTATAATTCGATATACATAATTGACAGAAAAAAATATAGTAATGTTTTAAATTCGATTAGTAGTCAATGTAAACATGTTTCGTATGTTTTTACAAGTGAATTGACTATAACTGATATTAAGAACATAGGAGTTCTAATGCTCAATCAGTAGATTATCAGTATTTAAATTATTATAATATTCTTCCTGATTCAATTTTAATTACTTTCATTCATTCTGAATTACTCGAGTTGCTCGTTTATAAAATTGTAAACATTTTAATCTAGTTGGTCTCACAAAGCACTATATGTAAACTTAACTGTTACTGGATTAGTCATTGTTTATTGTCTGATCAACATTATTTGCCAAAAAAAATGGTAGAAAAGAATTAGGTTACAAGTGAATCTGACTGAATCACTCGGTCTGCTTCATGATTCTCTTATTTCTACCACTTATAAATACCATAAGAAGAAATTATTCGACTAACAAACAAACACAAAGTTAGAATCAACACCCAGCCAATTAGAAGATTAAAACGCAAACATCTAAAAGACTTATTAAAAGCATAATATATCATATATATGTCACCAAGTTAATTGTAGTACTTACCGTTAAAAGTAACGGAAGTCAAACGCTACTAACCGTTAAAAGTAACGGAAGTCAAACGCTACTAACTATTATATAAACATTTGTAAATATTTTCTTTTAAATAGACACAAATAATAAAGGAAAATAAAAAAAAACTTATAGATACTGTACGATACTTTTAAAATTTTATTTATTATTTTACCAACTTCTTTAAATTTTAATAAACAATCCTATAAATTTTCCGTTTCCATCAGTAAAAAATGCGCATGAATCTAACAACATCTGCGAAATTTGGATTAAATTGCTCGAAAAATTTTTCCACCTCTTCGACATCGGTTCGTCCAACCTATTTAGCGTTTTTATGGAGTACCGTCAGGCCGTGGAAGCCAGGCTGCTCCTCGTCAACGGGGACCAGCAGCCACTGACAGCGGAAAACTCGATTGGAAGTGCTCGAGTTACCCTCCTCGAGCTGCGTTTCCCTTCTTCCTTCCGCCACCCCTCCGCTGCTGTACTCCACTTTTCACCCCTCGGCGACGTCACAGGAGGCAGTGTGGCTCCTTTGTGCCAATGAAGGGCCACCATTTTGTCCCCCCCCTCTTTCTCCCTGTGAAACGGCCGTTCTGACACACTAACCCGGTGATAACGGGTCCAATCAGCGTCGCTGCTTCGTTTCAAACAATACTATACGCCTCTTTCCGAGGCAGTTCCTCTAAAATATTTCACGTGAGAGACTTTTCGATCCCCATTACAGTCGATCAATGTCCACGTGATTTCTATATTACCTCAGAGAAAACGGCCTTCGCGGAGATAAACTCTGAACCCTGCGCGAGATAACGCTGGGAAAATTGTAACGGATTAGATTGCGCTTGAAATTACACGTGCAACGCGTTATCCCGTTGTATTTAGTTATGTCTTCTAGAACACGGTTTAAAGTGTTATGGTTAATATTAATTCGACTTTGTTATTTTGTTATTTATTTATTTTACAGGTAATAACCCATTAATATACAAAGAAATTACAATGATAACATGATTATTTGCCTTTGAATCTGTTCGAGCAAACGAGTTATAGAAAATTCTTGTACTTGATGCTTAGATACTTTGATACACGAAAATAAAATTTTGTATAAATATTTGTTTTAGCAAAATGTGAAAATAGTTAATGAAGTTGTGGACTTTTCTAATTAAAATGAGTCAAAATAGGATATAAATCGAATTATCTTTAAGAATATAGAAATAGAATACATATTTTTCTGATAATTTAATTTAATTAATCTGATAATTAATTGTGGAGCTGAAGTATACTCGAGTATATTGAAATAAAGATAATCTGAAAATTAATAATTGTTAATAATTTTGAAATAAAGATAATCTTAGTTGCATCATGTTTGGAATCACATTAGTTAGAAAAATCTGTATTACAATACAGTAAAATAGAAATTGCAGTAATTTTATTTTTTAAGATGAAGATAATAAATTGCACATGTACCTATATGCTGAAGAGTTAAACAATTCCTCCTTTACTTTTTTTTCCTTGTTTTCTATGAGTATACATCTAATTATTCGAAAAAGTTTTCATATTCTATTTTAAAGCTTAATTAACCTTCAGCTGAAGATGTCAGTGTTTACTATTGCTAATGGCTACGTGACATCAATTGACTGCGTGACTACAACTAATAACTACGTGACACGCTTTGAAAGCGGAAGTTTTATTTATATAATCATTTCAATGCTGCTATTTGTATTCATTTTACTGTTTTATCATAACCTAATGTTTCCTAAACAACCACACAAACTGTCACTATTAATGAAAATTAAATTTATCGCTTGAAGTAAATGTTCCATTAGAATATTCGTAACTATATTTGATATCACGTGACTAGTTCAAGGTTGATCTTGTATAATTTCAACGAACAAAATACTAAATAAATACTACATACATTACTTTATTTACATACACATAAACTATTTTTACACAACGGAGAACAACTACGTATCAGTATCATTACTAGATAAGAAAATGTGCTTCTTAAAACGTAATTTTCAGCTTTCCATTAAACTTCATTTCGAGAATCACTGCCACCAACGCTCTCCTTTCTATTTTCGTGAAATCACCAACTTGCTAATTACACACACTCTCTCTTTCTCTCTCTCTTTCTCACCTTCACACTCACACGCTCTCTCTTTCACTCTCTCACGCACTCTCTCTCTCTCTCTCTCTTTCTCACCTTCACAATCACACACACACTCTCTCTCTCTTTCTCACCTTCACACTCACACACACATACACTCTCTCCCTCCTTCGCTCTCTCACATTCTCATACTCTCTCTCTCTTTATCACCTTCACACTCACACACTCTCTCTTTCGCTCTCTCTCTCTCTCACACACACTCTCTCTCTCTTTATCACCTTCGCACTCACACACTCTCTCTCTCTCTTTATCACCTTCACACTCACACACTCTCTCTTTCGCTCTCTCTCTCACACACACACACTCTCTCTCTCTCTTTATCACCTTCGCACTCACACACATACACACACTCTCTCCCTCTTTCGCTCACACACACACACACACACACACACACACACACACACACACACACACACACACACAGAGAGTCTCTTTCGCTCTCTCACACTTACACACATATCACAGAGTCGCGTTCACCTCAAGTCGTTTTATCTCCAAGAACATCGCTACTCACGTCCATCTGCGAGCTTGTTACTAAGTTTTTGAATAGAGTTCCATTGAACGGTCCAGTAGCACGACGGATAAGACACGCAATTTCATACTCGCGGGTATTCCCCGCGTCGAGCGACAGCATGGCGCCTGAAATCCCCGGGTCCTCCGCGCGCGTTTCCGTGTTTCGCGGAAGATTCGCCACCCTGTCTTTCATAACAGTGCCAGAGCCAGACGATACCGTATCTTGGCACGCTTTATTGGGAAGCGCGCGCTGGTTTCAGAGTCGCTTTTAATTATCACACCCTCGTCCTTTCGATTACGGGCCACTATTAAGCGCAGTCGCTCGCCTTTAATGGAGTGTCTGGCGAACGACGCGAAACGAGGGACGATAGGAGGGCACAAAAGAGATAGAACGACGGGATAATCCCGGGACAGAGGCATAGGACGTGTCTGGAGTATATCGACGACCACGGGCTTTCCCGTTGCACCACGTGACTAAATACATACATTGCCGTCCACAAATAATTCTGACACTCAATATATTTTGGAATAAAGAGGAATTTGTTATAGCTATATAATAGAGCTATTATTCATTAATTATTACATTATGTGCTATTTTTTAAGATTCTACTGAAAGTCGAATGCAATAACAATTTTGTTCAAAATCAGTAAGTGTCCGGTCACTTATGGACGGGAGTATACATACAGAGCATACCACGACGAAACCGATCAACTTTGACCGTGCATTTTGGTGGCATTTTAAATTAAAAATATTATACGAGCAATGGATTGATACAGGTCCATTATCGAGATACGGATTGATGTCCCGCTACGTGTAGATGTCGAGTTATTAACAAATTTGTGGTACTCTCTGTTCAAGTAATATGTAGATATTAGTATCATATATTTAAGAAATTACACGTTTATTAAAAAATATTCACTACTATTTCTAAATTAATGGAATATAATTATTATATTAACAAAGTGAGGTAAATCATAAAAATTTCGGAACTTTTAGTCATATGTAGCAGGAATTTTCGTTGTCCAGAGATTCTGAAATTTTGTATATATTTCCTTACCAAGTATCACACTGCAATTGGAAGATTAGGTCAGAAAACACAAAAGCCGAAAAATAAGAACTAGTCTGTCTTATAGTTATCAGATCTATCTCATTATGTCTTTTTTTATTGGATTGCGTGATATTTAAATGGAGAACCTAATACACGTAAGCAATTGATAGTAAACTTCAAGGAAGCTGCTGTGTTAGGCATTCGCAATGATCTTGTCAATATTCAGTAAGTGCTGTTGATGAAAGCATACCTATTTGCGTGCATGGTAACATACAATGAGTTAGTGTAAAAATAATTTCAGGCAATTACAAATAATTAATTAAGCAAAAATTAAATAACATGAATTACTCGTGGTGTATATCATTTCATCTTCCATATTTTGAAAATAAAGACAAATTAATCCATGATGTACATTATCTTTTCTATCCAGAATAAGATTTCATACACGTCAAAGTTTCGCGATTTCATTATGAAACAGCCTTATACAGTTTATAAAAAAGTTGCTAAATTTCAAATGTCTGAAATCAAAAAGGAAACAAAGATTTTGGACATGTAAAGGATATTGTTCAAATAAGAACGAAAGATGAAAGCAATAACTGTATGAAAATGAAAACAGAATTTATGATTAAAGTAATTGTAACAATTATATTAGATTTCTGTATATAAAATGACGGGATTTGTGATTTAATCGAAACAAAATTATCTAATTATTAATTAAAATGAGCTAACGGATATATATATAACATGTTTCTACCAATAGACTTCGGAAGCAGTTAAAATAATAGACTATTGTTTTCGCCCTATCGTATAACAATCAACATGTGCCAACGAGTATAATTCGTAAAATACAAAAAGAAGTTTGTTATCATTCTATATGTAATAACCTAATAACCACAAATTTTCTGTAGTTTTATGCTTTAGTTAGATCGTTTAGCTATTTGCGCATTAATTGGTTTTCAAAGAAGAACCAAGGGGATTTACATGATTACAAAGCAAACTTGTATTGCAATGAAAGAAGTTCCTCTAGAGTGCATTTGGATGTATTAGTGAAAAACATTTGTGCAACGTATATAAGCTTCCGTTGTCGTGTCTGCACGTCAGTTCTGATGCAAACGGGATCATCGAGTGTTGCTTCGCTAAAATGTTTAAATTCGTATTTGTATTGTCCACTATCTTGGCGGTGCTTTTCACCAGTAAGTTTTTTTTATCGTTTATACTGCTCCGTTCAGGTGAAATAGTTTCAGAGCTGGATAAAATAAATGTTTGAATAAATGAGTGCAATCAGCCAAAAATGTGTACTATTGGCGTCCTAATTTCGTTTGTAAGATAAAAATCTCAGTAACATAATTTTAATGCTTGAATTACATTTATATAAAATAAAAAAAGCATAAACGTCAAAGTAGCGTCGATATTGGAATGCTCTTGTGATTATCTCTATTCATTTCAAGCATTTTACCCTATTTTATTCAGCTGTGGTTGATTTTCGGTATTATGAACGTTTAACAGTTAAATACAAAAAATTGCCAAGCAAATTGGAATTGAGAGTTAAAGATTGTTGGATTTTAGCCACGTACGCCAAGAAACTAGTCTGCGACATGCCAAACGAGGAATATCACTGTGGATCAGCGTGTCAAACCACTTGTGATACCCTGGGTCAACCCTGTCCCATTGTGAACATCGTGAGTCCAAATTACTAATATAGGAAGTTTGTTTTACTTGGTTAACGTTGAAAGCAAATGATATCATTAACAATTTATCTTTAGAAATGTAACGATGCTTGTTACTGCAAAGATGGATTCGCCAGGAATAGCAAAGGTATCTGCATTCCCATAAAGGCGTGTTCTGGTAGACGACGCAAGTTGAAGCCAATTCTTCTGTCTCAAAGCGGTATAGGCCTGTAATCGCTCTGTAAATGTAGACAACGATCGTTGTTGATATTGTGACTTATAAAAAGTACAGATAACACCGTGTTGATATTACTCTGATGCTCTATAAACGCACATGTATCTACACTCTCATCCATAATTCATCAGATGCTACACAAACTTAGAGCAAACAAAAATTGATATTATGTTTATACTATATTAATTTGTAAAAAGAAGTTGTGACTCGTTAATTATTCATGTAATAAAGAATATTAAAATATATTGTTCCTGTAAGATTTCACTGAAAGCTTAATACAATAATAATTTAGAAGCTACTAGTGTTTGATGACTTATAAATAGGAGTGTATAGAATTGAGCGAGTGCGCAATTCGTTTCGCAACGATCACGAGACTGCGTCATTGTACGCTATATGTAAAACTTTCAATGATAACACAAATGTATTGAACTTATATTTATTCATATTCTAAGATGTAGTGGATAGACAAATAAAAATGTACGAATAAGAGAATTTTCACAATGTAGAATAATAAGTATTCAGCACTCAATTTTATATAAAATACTTGAAATAAACTGAAATAAAATAAACATTTGTTTGTGTAATTCAAAATGTAACAATCCTTACAAATATATTGATAAAAATTTCATTAGAAAATATAAATTTGGTCTTTGCATATGTATTGTCTCACGGATATTCCATTCCGTATTAGGTGATACTACTTGCAGTTCAAGCTTTATTACATGTCAATAGGAGTCTTTTAAATCCTTATTTAATAAAATATAATATAAATTACTTAGTGCAGGGGAGTGTATAATCCTTTTCCTCGGTAGTGGAGATGATTACTTTTTACTTATCCAAGCAAAAGTGGCTATGACCACTTTATTGTACTTTTATCGCAGATTTCAGTATATTGTAGGAATTTGATGGAGTGGATGCGAGTTTAGGAAAATGTGAAGAGTGCTTGAGTTGAACGATAGTTGTGTGAGCGTAGAATGTTTGGACTCGAGTGTTTCTAAGGCGCAAAAGATGAGCGTTCGAGAAAACGTCATGACTGAGGAATTTTTGGTGAACGTGACCGAATGCATCGAGTGAGGAAAATTTCGAATTAGAAAGAAAGGAAATGAGTGTTTGGAAGAATATATGACGGGAAAAATGCGAGTGCGTGGAAGAAAGAGTTTGATTGTAATGGCAGAAAGAGTGTGACTGTGAAGAAAGTAAGAATGTTGAAGTTGTTAAGTCGAAAAGTCATTTGTTGTTACTGTTAAATTGTTTTAAATATACATTTATTAATATTCTAATCACTTCATTTTTATTTTATTCACACCTGAGCCCTATCATCTCACTCTATTAACCCTTTGACTGCTGAAGACTCTGAGCCGAAACGCTTCGCATCGATGGCGTGCAGCCGGCACTAACTATCGCTGGGGACTGAATAATTTTTCACGCAATCTGAATCTGTTCGGCGGTGTATTCAATTGTAATATTGTACAGAATCAAATTACTGTTACTTTATCCACTCCAAAATTAATATTTTTCAATTTTTTAAATATTTTTTATCTTCAATATATATTATTTATTCGTCAAGGGTAAAGTTTTAAAACGCCATAATTTGATAATTATAATGTATTATAAAATATATAAAATGAAATGTACAAAACGAACTCCAAACCATACATAAACAAGAGCTTACAATAACAAACAGACAATAACAAAATTAATAGTGCATCAATTATGGGCCGTATTTTATATAAGGGGTCATTGCTTCTTATGTTGTTATCATTAAAATGTAGCATTTGTAATAAAATCATGAATCTGTCTCGTGCCATAATTTTGCGAAACATGTTGGTCTTTATTAATTCGTCAGTCGACCAATACTCATTTAGTGTTAATTTCTTTGTCCGTGGCATTAACATTATAATGGCCAAAAATCCATACATCTCACCTATTGATGTGGGTTTCCAGGAATTAATCCGGGAGTGTGTCTTAGGCGAAGTATTTCCTTTTATATATGTGAAATAATTGTTCGTTTCTTTTACTATATTAGACACTAAAATAAAATAAAAGACCAAGGTATGTTGTTTCTGAGTGTTACACGGATATGATAAAATAATTTCTTGAGAAATTCAGTAAGACAGCAGTAAATGATCAAAGCCGTTGCCGAGCGCACATGTGCGCCCATAGTCTATATCGACGGCTTGTGCTGGGCGCAAATGTGCGCCCATAGGCCACAGCGATAGTTTTCGCTGGGCGCATATATGCGTCCATAGCAGTCAGAAATGGACGAAGGGCATAACCGTCAGAATTGAATTCCCGTGGCAGTATCGTTGCGTTTGTTTTAAGCCACTTTCTGGATTAGTGCAGGCTGAGTCGTTGTCCAGTTGCTGACAAGCAAAACTTCAAGGAAAACGATTGGAAAGTCAAACGATTTGACCAAGTTCGGATTACAGGAACTCTCTAATGTTTGGATCCGTTTCAACAAATCGGAAATGTTGAGGCTTCCTATTATTTTTTTCGTTTTTTCCCTTTCGTCTTAATCCTTTGCAGTCCTATGTTCAACGTGTCTAGTTACACCGTTTCGTTCCAGCAGGTCTTATATTAAACGTGTCTAGACACAGCGCAAAGTGAGGTATTTGTTCCGAAAAACTAGACAAAACTCTTTCCATATAGACTCAATCTTTAAACTGATATAACTTCGCTGAAATTTATTCAAATTGGATAAAACAAAGACGTTTTTGAAGTTAAAGACTTTTAGTTTTTGATGGTATGAAGGATTTTTATAGAAATGGCTGTTCAGTTTTTTTATTCTCCTTTTTTGTCTTTTTTAAAATTTTAATTGCGAACAATATTTTTATGTTCTCCATTTTCAGCTTTTTGTAAATTAACTTTAACCCTTTGCATTCGAGGCCTTTTTCGCTAAATATATATATAAATAATAATGTTTAAACTTTTATTTTATACATTCACCAATTCGTAAGTACGTTCCGTTAGTAAAGTCATGAAAGTTTTCCAAAGTAAACGGTACCAAGCGAAATCTGTGCGGAGCGGCTGGGATGAAATTGCGAATGCAACGCGGACCGCAAAGGATTAATGTTTCTATTAGAAATCATAGTTTCAGCTGTATACATGTGGCACGTGAAACGTGAATCGAGAGATTAACAGATTTAGTGCGAAAAAATGGTGGTAATAGTTTTGGCCTACATATATTAACCCTTTGCATTCGAAAGGCGACTCTCAAACGTGAAATGAAACCATCTTCGAATATTTCTAAGTGTAGAGTACCGAAATTAAATAGTTTTTAGAGAGTTTACCTGTCTTAAAATTTCAAGTTTACTTTGTTTGCTACATATTTTATTGCTACATTTTGGTACAATAGGCACCACTGCATTGCTACTGATGTACTTTGATAGTATTGATATTATCTACGGTACAACCTATAGCGATTGTGATCGATTGTAATTTTCTTTCTCTTGCAAGGGATGAAATGTGGGTTACAAAGGGTTAAGAATCACTAGAGGAATTGAAGGTTACAGGAAGTTCTGGCAGTTACTAGGGTGAAATATGAAACCCTACATTTGACTGTTCTACAGCTAGGCACCTATGTTTAAATACACGTGAACACTTTAAGTAGAAATACAGGGGCAGGAATTCGAAGTCGTTAGGTAAACGTGTATACGTGTATTTGCGTACACTACTGACCAAAAGTTTGGGACCGCTTCACAGCTTTTACTTATACCGAATTCCTCGCAAAATTTCTTATCAACTTGAGATTAATATTCTAATCATTAACAGCAGTTCTCGATATCTTCATAGTTCTTTGATTAACACGTTGACGCCGTGTCTGCCACCGGTGGCCAACACGGCATACCTGACTTTAGCTTGTCATTCTGCCTGTCGGCCATGTGTCCTGTATTAAGCTACTATTGAACATGGGCAGCACGGCCCTCTTCTATCTTCCTTCGATATGGCCTTAGAATATCTTCATAGTTCTCAAACATATGCTCATGAATATATATTTTATAACATTTTACGATTGGCGCCGTGTCAGCCATCGGTGGCTGACACATCAAAAAACACAATAAATCACCAAAAATATCTGAAAACAAATGAAATAATTGCATTTCGACTCATTACATTAAATTAAACCTAAAAACGTGAAAACAATTTTTGGATATTTTACGAAAACCCTATTGGCGGTCAACGTGTTAACCCTTTCGTAACGAGTGCTCTTTCCGTCGCGACACTCCCGCTGTATGAGATGCCGCGCCAAAAACGCGCACATAGCACATGGTCAGTTCTCCTTTGTGTGAAGACTTTCCTAACCTTATATAAGATCTACAGTGGCTCCAATAAGTATACGTACACTATATCACAAATAAATTCGTTTAACCCTGAAATTCTGATAGAAGTCTGATAGAAGTATTTGATAAAATTTTGTGAGTATGTAGATTGTAATATTACACGTATGAATTAATCTCATCTTTTCATCTAAACGCCATTTTAAAGGAGTGAAAGCAGCGTTGAAGTTTCTGAGTTTTCTCTCATTTTTTAAAGATAACTTTGTAATGATACTTGATGAAGCAAAACTTTTTAAATAGAAAATGTTTAATTTTTAATATTCTATCGCCCTGTCATAAAAAAAGAACAGAGAAAAGCATCTGTTCAAAGCGTGAAAACTCGTTGAAACTTTGAGATTCGCTATCCGCCCCCTTACAAAATATTTTGCCGCCAAAAAAATTGCTCCACACAGGATACACCATGCTCTGTACACACATAAAGCTTCATTGAAATCAGAATTTCAGAAATAGATAAATTTCCTTATAATACAGTGTACAAATACTTTTTGGAGTCACTGTATGCTTAACAAAACAATGCTTTCTTCTAAGTGTTGTTTGTAACTTTAATGTTAAGAGATATTTATATAAAATTCTATTAATTACATCAATTATACCATTTGCGGCACGGATTGCCACATCGATGCCGGATGTATCCGGCACTCGTCCACACAGATCATCAGATGGACGCCGGATATATCCGGCACACGTACCGAAAGAGTTAAAGAGCTTTTTAACCCTTTGACTGCTGCGGGCGCATATATGCGCCCAGCGAAAACTGTCGCTGTGGCCTATGGGCGCACATTTGCGCCCAGCACAAGCCGTCGATATAGACTATGGGCGCACATGTGCGCTCGGCGACGGCTTTGATCATTTACTGCTGTCTTACTGAATTTGTCAAGAAATTATTTTATCATATCCGTGTAACACTCAGAAACAACATACCTTGTTGCTTATCAACAAGAAAAATCTCGTTTATTTCGTCAGTTTTCCCTATATCTTAAATTCGTTTCATCTGTTCATCTGCCATTTGACAAAAGTTATGTATGGTTTGGAGTTCGTTTTGTACATTTCATTTTATATATTTTATAATACATTATAATTATTAAATTATGGCGTTTTAAAACTTTACCCTTGACGAATAAATAATATATATTGAAGATAAAAAATATTTAAAAAATTGAAAAATATTAATTTTTGAGTGGATAAAGTAACAGTAATTTGATTCTGTACAATATTACAATTGAATACACCGCCGAACAGATTCAGATTGCGTGAAAAATTATTCAGTCCCCAGCGATAGTTAGTGCCGGCTGCACGCCGTCGACGCGAAGCGTTTCGGCTGAGAGTCTTCAGCAGTCAAAGGGTTAAAGCGACCGTATTTAAAAATCTTCCCTTTCTTAAATTATTGCATTTTTTAGAATGTACAGCAGATCGAAACTTTTGATCGCCATTGTATATACACATGAAATAGGGATTTCTTTTCTAAATGCATTCGTCGAAACGAGTCTCGGGATCGCGATGGACCGGACGTTCTGAATAAGGTCAGCTCTGATAAAAGTTTATCGCATCGCGATGCTCTTTTTTCCCTCGGGCCTTGTTCGGCCGCTGTACCTCGTAACCAAAAGGGTTATCTGTGTTAGGGAGCAGTGTTTGCGTTTCGCTTACTCGGATCCAACGGAAAGTACTGTTTGTTCGTGCCGTCATTCTCATTCGCTTGCGAAGCGATCTTCCCTAGGTTGTGTTTCTTGAAATCAATCAACGTGAGTATTGTAGAAATGTTGGGTAGCTTCAGTTATTACAAAATGAAAATAGAGTTACATGTTACTCCTGTTACTCTGTTAACCCTTTGAGCACTGAATACTCTTGGTCTAAGTGCTTCGAAGTGACAGCGTGCTATTCTTGGAGACGGAGTATTGTTACTCGCACACTGACAATCGCGTTGCATTAAGCTGAAGATCGAAAAAATTGGTAAACTCATATTTTCGTCCATAGTCCCTACCAGCAACTTCCATGAGGCGCATATATGAGTTCATAGAACTCAAAAGGTTAATTAATTAATTTGTTTACTTTGACCCTTTGGTCTTAAAGTTTTGTCCTCTACTATAAGTTGCACTTCCTTAACTGTGTTTATAATAACACCAATCTGCATAAACATTCATAGTTTAATTATGACTATTTATGGTAGATGCGTAATGCAAGAAATGTCTGAGAAATCATATCGCTGGTTTACAAAAGTATCTTGTACGTCGATAAACAGATTTTATAGAATCTCATTAAAAAAATCAACACTTTTGTTACGATACCTACAAATTAAAAACTATCAGTACGAATATATATGTAAATACATCCTTAATGAAATAAATGTATTCTTGGCCTAAATGCTTTGAAGGGACGGTGCGCTATCGCTGTAGGTGGAGTATTGTTACTCGTACACTGGCAATCGCGTTACAGTAAGCGAAAGATTGAAAAAATTGGCAAACGCATATTTTTGTCCATAGTCCCTACGTGTAACTTTCGTCAGCACTAAAAGGTTAACGCCAAAATGTGTGGTAACACCATAAGTTGAAGAAAATAAAAATCGACAAACGCATATATGCTTCCATAATTCGTACGAGCAACTTTTGTCAGTATTAAAAGGTTAATATCGAAATGTGTGGCCACGAAAAAAGTCATAAGGTGAAGAAGACAAAAATTGGCAAACGCATATGTGGTGGCATCCTGGAAGTCATCGAAGGAAAGATCATAATTAACCCTTTGCGCTCGATAGGTGACTGTTAGTCACCAAATGATAGTTTTTCAAATTTTCAAACTTTAGTTAATTTGTTTGTTAGTTGGATTCAAGGAGTAAATAACGATACATGTAAATTTTAGTATATTACTTAACTAAACTAAATGAAGTTTAACATAGGCGAATGTTAATAAATGTCCTGAAGTTAAAGTTTTGAAGTTAGTATCATTAGACAACTAATTATCGCCTCTCGAGTGCAAACGATTAAAATGGCTCTAGACATTTTCCCACAGCCGAGCAGTAAATACTTTATTACTCCGTTTACCTGGGCCTCGGACACCAAAAGTCCCAAGCTTCCTTCGACAATTTTCAGGTTGTCACCTAAAGTACAGACAGCCTTTGGCAGAGGTCTACCATATAAAAGGACAGTTTTTTAGAAGCACGGACAGTCATAATCAGCAGCATTTTATCCAGGTCTGTGCGGCTACGTTCTGTATATTGTTATATTTGTCACATCTGTTATATTGGTTAATAAAACACTACTGTTTTTGTTTTTACATTTGATTTAACCCCTTGCACTATTCGGAACCTCGGAAAAAGTCAGGCCAAACACGGCTGCCTCAATTGTCGCGGTGAAGGACGAGCGGTGGAGCGCGCGTGCCGAAACTTGAGACCCATCTTATCCACGCGATGGAACTCTTGTGAAATTCAAATGAATTTGAATCAAAAACTTTTATAAATACTTTAATTATCACATAAGATTAAAACAAATTCTGAATAAGTAATAATAATATAATTAATTAATAACGAAATAAAAATATGTAAAAGCAAATCCGCGGTAGTAATATTTGAACTCAAATAAGTTTTCTGATTATCTCACTAATATCAAACCTAAAACTGAAAGGCACAATATAAATAAACAATTAAATATCAATTTTGCCCGAAATTAAGACCACGAGCCAGACTCGTGATATTCATGTTCGGCCTGAAATGTCGAGTACGAGTCAAGCTCGTGATATTCATGTTTGGTCTGGAACTGAACAACGAGTCCGACTCGTGACATTCATGTTTGGCCTAAAATTTTTATCACGAGTCAGACTCGTCAAAATAGTGCAAGGGGTTAAACTCAGTCTTTAGAACTTATCCAAATTTCAGTGTCGAAGCACTTGATCGATGGCCTCGCTTTTTTTTTTTACCGAAAATAAATTTGCTTAACAACTTTCGCGGAATTATCGGTTCTGGCAGATGAACAGCACGATCATCGCAGCGTAATCCTTTCTTCACCTCATTCCGCCAAACACGTATCGAACGTTCGACGATTCATCCATCGAAGTGTACCTCGTACGTGCGCACGCGCGATGGGAGTGCATTATTTTAACACGGAAGAACGTCAGCGGAAGTTCGTTAAAACCGGGGTTGCAATTCAATTGCCGATATCGAAAAACCGGGAGGGAAGAAGAGGGCGATGTAGAAAGCATGGAAGAAAGAACGAAGAGCGGTAACGAGACATAAAAAACGGCGAAGAGAGAGAGAGAGAGAGATAGTGAGAGAGAGAGAGCCGCGCCGTAAAAATCGATACGGAACCGGGCATTGTGTTGTATGCACGCGCGACTCCAGAATTTTTCGTCGCCGTTTGTTGTTGTTGTTGTTGTTGTCGGTGTTGTTGCACGCCGCGGAACGCACAAATCAAGCGGAAGGATGTTATCAAAACTTCCGTCTGCGTGACAAATTGAATTACCACGGAAGCTTGAGCGTACGAAGGCACGCATAGGCAACGATGGCAAAAAAATGGCACCGGCCAGGACGAAACGGCCAGTGGCTAGTTGTAAATCCGTCCGCGAGATACAAAAATCTGTCATTTCGCGGACGAGTAACGCAAAACGCATTACACTATGCGCATTTTTTTTTCCTGGTTTTTCTTTCTTCGTCGATAGAAAACGTCGAAATCGTTTTCGACGAAAAATATTTATTCGCGGTCGTCGTCCCCGGTGCCATCGTCGTCGTCGTCGTCGTCGTCGTTTAGATTACGGTCGTTTCTAGCCATTGAGGATGTCTACCGGAGTCGATACGAATTTATGGTGTTTTTCTATTGTGTCGATTTGGCGGAACTTTCTTAAAACGGCACCGCCGCGGAAACATTACGCGATTATTTATTATCCGTGGGTGGCTTAAAATCGTGCACGATTTCTGGGCGAGAATTCGTGGCAACGGGGAATTCGGCGAAGTCGAATTTAATAACCCGCGAAACCCGATCAGTTAAGTTGCTGAGGGATTCCAAGGAAATTATGTGAATGAAGTAAGAATGATACAGTGAAGATTTTTCATTAATCGGACCTTTATCTTGTGACACAACTTTGTTATTGTAAATATGGTAGCGGACAAAAGGTGAAGACGACAGGACAGTGCAATACATAATTTTATGGTCGGCAAATACTGTTTATCAATTCATTTTTATCGTCATTATGGTAGAAAACTATTTAATGATTAACTAAGAATACAAATTTTATTTATACCGTTATTTCGTATTAATTAATTAATTTACAATAGCCGACACAAGTTTAAGACGACAGGATAATATAAAAGATAATTTTACAGTTCGCAAATATTGTTTATTTATTCATTTTTATCGTCATTATGGTAGAACACTATTTATTGATTAGTATAGAATACAAATTTTATTTATATTGTTATTTCTTATTAATTAATTAATTTACAGTAGCCGACGAAAGTGTAAGACGACAGGGCAATGTAAAATATAATTTTATGATTCACAAATATTGTTT